>OZ026561.1:3014546-3064546 GCA_964020155.1 Chondrilla cf. caribensis
TTGAACATACATGGTGTAGAAAATGCAATGTATAGCACTGTTCATACTGCACATACGTATGTACACACACACACACACACACACACACACACACACACACACACACACACACACACACACACACACACAACCACACACAAGTATACACATTGATGGCTTAGTAAGCAATACATCAAAGAGACCGGTGCTATGTTCTGTTTGTACCAAGCTTGTGTTTATTCATACAAACAGTAAGCTAGTTCACCCATACAGATGAGTGCTGTCCAAAAAACACACAATTGTTAACTGAAAGCGAGGTTAACATACTGTACGAATATGTAATGTACACATGTGTGCATACATATGATGCTCACAGCAACTGATAGAGCCAGGCTGTACATCTTGTGTCTGTTCACCAGGGCATCACACTGCTCCACATAGGGGGTGGGCTCCAAATAGAACACATCACGGTTGTTGGTGACAAATGTGTACAACCTGGAGGATACGCAGTACTACCATCATAACACCATCACCTCATCATAAATCTCACTATTTCACTATAAATTCAACCTTTTTACACAAAATGTACCACAGTATAGAATATCAACTACGTATAGGTTCATACATTAACAATATGTAACACTAAAATACACTCACCCTTCTCCACCAATCAGCCTGACTCTATCTATCATCAGCTTCTGGATCAATGCTTGGGGATTGGTACATTTCACCTCAACACAGGAGCTACGTACATAGATATGTATAAAAGTAATAGAAAGAAATAGAAACGGCAGTTGTAGTAGACAAACACCGAGATATGTACAAACATACATACTTACATTACATACATATATTATGTACACATGTTCCGTAACTACACCTATATGCATGTACATACGTATGTGTTCATTAGGAACATGTATTATGTACATTATACTGTACCGATAATTGTACTCACCTGGGTAGGACAGCCACATAGTAGGGTTCAGAGTATGCTGCAGTGTTAATATAGAGCATTATCCAAATGGAGTGAGGAGATATGTATGTGTGTAGATCATGAACATAATGTGTGTGTGTGTGTGTGTGTGTGTGTGTGTGTGTGTGTGTGTGTGTGTGTGTGTGTGTGTGTGTGTGTGTGTGTGTGTGTGTGTGTGTGTGTGTGTGTGTGTGTGTGTGTGTGTGTGTGTGTGTGTGTGTGTGTGTGCTTGTGTGTGTGTATGTACGCGTGTGTGCATGCATGGGTGTGTGTTTCCAGGATACGCACTAACACAATTATTAACAAGATAATACACCACTTACATATTCCCAAGGGAGGCTCGCTCCACTGTATTTCAGCTGTTTTCTTCAATTCGATGTTGAGGACTATCATCTTGGTGTCAACCATCACAGCCAGCTCCCTGGTGGGCAAGGGGAGCATTATGGCATCGTGCTTCAACGAACCAGCAGGAAACAGTTCTTCTGGGTCACCGTCAGACTATGTACATATATGCCAGATACGTATGTACATATCACAATCATGTGCATTAACACACTCATATGCTGCAGGTATGTGTGGATAAATATTACATCGACAACTACATACAAATGTATTGTTTATATAAATGAGCAAATCCACACACAGAGGAGTGGAAGACCATTGTAACACAACATATATGAAGTGACAGAGAATACACAGCACACAGGAAGTAACATAGTACACACAACAAGCAGGAAGTGACATAGTACACACAACAAACAGGAAGTGACATAGTACACAACACACAGGAAGTGACATAGTACACACAACAAACAGGAAGTTATAGATGACACACAACACACAGGAAGTAGCAAGATACAGTAACATAAGACAACACACAAAGCTGTACGACATACTGATATACAGGTATACTGGTATTGGTCTCGCTTCAGACAAGTGATTATTGAATCCCCTAGCCAAGCCACACCTCTTGGAGGGGAGGGAACTAACAGCTCCGGTTTCTGTAGAAAACAACACATTTATTAGGCAATCAGCTAACCTGCACTACCTCTGTGAGATCTTGAATAGGAAATCCTCATTCTAACTACTATATGTATGTGTGCACACACGTACATACATATATGCATAAAATATATAACATAATACATGTAGTACACATGCATACGTATATGTACAGTGTACATATGTGTTTATGAGCAGTAGTATAAGTACAATGATGCACTTACCTCAGTCGGAACGAATAAAGGACCTCTTCTTTTCTTACTGTACTGAAAGAAACACAGTTTCTTCTTTGTGGCTACGCACACCCTAACAGCTTGATCTGAGAACAAAGTACACATATGACATTTACGTGTGTGCATGCATATGGATGAGTAGTAGTGTGGGGAGACACTGTGAATATCACAAATGATATGTCTATTGCAATTAAAATAATCAGTAACACTTTTATACAACTTATTAGCTGCTTGGTAGTTATTCCATAAGACTGAGTCAGGGGGATAAGCATGGTACGAGCTGATATTTGTGTTCCAACAATGATTGTGATACAAAATGTCATGCCAATAAGATAATTGTCCTGCCAAATATCACGATATGTGTGATTACTGAATAATTGCCCTACACTAGTGTGTACCCACAACCCTAACCCTATCCACACACACACATACACACACACACACACACACACCACACACACACACACACACACACACACACACACACACACACACGCACACACACACACTCACACCACACACACACACACACACACACACACACACACACAAACACACACACACACACACACACACACACACACACACACACACACACACACACACACACACACAAACACACACTCCACACACACACACACACACACACACACACACACACACACACACACACACACACACACACACACAAACACACACTCCACACATACACACAGATGTGAATTAAAGATAGTACAGTCAGCTAAGGAATGCAATGTACGTTCATACGGGGGGCTCTTTATAGAGGACACACTGGGACTAGCTACTCTGTCCACTGCAGAGAGGTTGTCCACTTTTCAGAGGTGGAATGAGTATTAACATTATTAGAAAGTCTACTTTAGTGCCTCCTTTGTAGAGAGGTAATTTCCATGGTGTCCTTATTCAGAAGGCCTTTAATAGAGGTTCCACTGTAATTGTAATGTCTATGTACTGAAGTTGAAATTGAGACATACTCTATGAATACATACAGCAATATTCTGACTATTATGAAAATGCATGAAAAGTACAAAAGACTGAAAAGCATGCTAATCATAAGAAGTGGATCTGATCAGTCAGTCAAAAAAATCATAATAGCTCCTCTTGTACAAACATACACTTTGAACAGTAGTAACCCAGCTACGTATGTAGTTCCTCAGTAGATGTAATTCTTGTTTATTGCCACCCCAGAACACAAATCACGTCTTAATATAATGTTGCTAGCTACGTACGTATATACATCATCACACGTTGGTTCAGGAAGTTACTGGTCTAGTGATGTACTTCAAAACACAATTTCCACTATTAATTCATCAGCTGACAGCCTGTGGTTTGAGCTTTCCAAAGACCAAGAGTTTTTTAAAGGCAAGGGTATGCACACAAATATTCCAATGTACATTGAGCAAAGAGACATGTTCTTGGCAAAGAAATGCAGGGCCATTTGTGTGTTACACTGTGCATAAAAGCTCTACTAACCTGTTTTAGTTTTCAGTCGCGAGCAGTCAACAGCAAAACTCAATACTTTGGTGTTCTTCATCAACTTATCAAGGACTTGGCCATTAGTGAGGCTTATCACATGTACATCACCGTCTGTAAACACCAAGAATACTTGAACAAACAGAAGTGTACGTAGGTAGTTGTCGTCACACGATCACAACAACAGATATGTACAGCCAATGCTGTTTGCTGCACACGCAATATGATATTCACAAGGTTGTCATCAGAGCTTCAATTTAGTACAAAACTTCCTGCGGACGTTCGGCTGATACCTTGTCATCTGACAACACTGAACTGGCTTGCTCTGAGGGATGTGTTCCCCTCAGTACATAACATTTGTAACTAGTCAGTACACATGATTGGGATGCAGATGTATAGTCTATTTGCCTATACTTGGTTTGTTTTTGTTATAAATGTATGTATACGTATGCAATAAAACCTTTACCACAATAATTACTGTTACTTCAACAGGAAGAATGTTTGGACGAATGTACGTGTGTGCAGCCGATTTCAAGAGTTATGGAATGTACAAGGACACTAAAATTGATTGGGAAAATGAACTCATCAGAGATTAATTTTCTACAGAAGAGATAGTTGGGATAGGGTTGACTTATCCCGGAATTAGAACTGAGTAAATCAGACTACAACGGACTTGTCATAACTAAGACATCAAGGGCAATTTTCTATATATCAACAATTACACCAGATAAGAATTACAAAGATGAGGAATGGTTTAGAAGGAATCATTATTATCATCAAACCAAGTGCTAGTCATCCATCAACCAACCTGATAAACCGAGGAAAAGATCGTAGTCGGGCAGAACGGAGACTTGTGTGATAGGTTTTGGTGTTGTGTTCTTCATGCTTCTGATCAGGTCCACTGCCTCACTGGATGAATCTCGGACCTCATCTGTCAGGAGAAGAACACTTTTCATCAACCAATTTCATACGTGTTTATATGTATAATGTATGTATACATTATACAGTACAGGGGATATCTTCTAGGTGTACTGCAAGTGACAGTTACCACATGACAGGATAATATTGTAGTTCCCCTCAAAGATAATCTTTCCGATGTTTTTAATATTGGGAATTGGCAAGTACTGTACTATGTGGTGTGTGTGTGTGTGTGTGTGTGTGTGTGTGTGTGTGTGTGTGTATGTCTGTGTGTGTGTGTGTGTGTGTGTGTGTGCACATGTACATGGATGTCCGAGTCCTAAACTATGTTTATTTGAGAGAAAATGTGAAATTACAACCTCAGGAACATTTTCTCCTATACAGTGTGCTTTCAGCTGAATACTGGTGAAGAAATCAGTGGTGATATCAGAGATGTGCAATCACAAACACACCTGACTTGAGCTTGTAGATCCCAGTGTGACATTTGTCCCAACACACAATGAAGAACTTTCCTTCCAATGTACCTGAGGAGTGGGTGGATGTGGGCATAGCAAGTCAACAAACACAGCCATCACAGCCATCAAGGTTTAACAGACACATATGAAGGGACATGTATGCACTGAATGTAGCATGTTGCGTGGGAGGATCAAAGGGAAAAGTGTGTTCACATACGTACGTAATGTGAACACATGCCTTGGAATTGTTTTTATTAACCTTTTAGTAATGATAGAAGTTTTATTGGAATCCAACCCGTTCAAAGAGAAAGGAGAAAAGAGAAAAACCAGCAACTGCAGGACTCAGTGTCCCAGGGTGCCTAACTGTAGCCGCCATAACCACTGAGCCACAAAGCCACCACAGCAACCAGCCCTCCCAATTCTCCTTTCATACTAACTAACAACTAAACTAGATGTCGTAATCAAGATAACATAATTAGTCAATATCAACCTTTTAGTACATATTTATACACACATGTATCCATGCCACAACTATAACATGTGAGTACATCACGTACACATGAATGGAACATCCATCCCAACTGAGGAAACCACTTTGTATTCCAGTGTATGAAGCCTGTATTAAGTGTATAATACAGTAATATATTATACAGTGAATTCCCGTTAATCCTTCACTGCTTTATCCGCCAAGCCTTTTAATTCGCCACAATTTCCCAGTACCAATATAATGTACAAGTATCAATGAATGTCCAGTTAATCCGCCAAACACGTTAATCCACCATATTCTTTGAAAACCAATAGCGGCAGATTAACAAGTATTTACTGTACCTTGCAGCAAACTGAGACATCTCTACAATATTGAGGACAAGTAATCACAATGAACTTATGTAGTTTCTGAGCTGTATGTGAAACAGGTGGCATAATACACATGCTCCACTACAGAATGAGAGTTACATACAAAAATTAATAGACTACTTTAAAGGTAGTAAGACCATAGACATTGACCCTATCCTCCTAACGTTTATTGAGATAGAGATATCCACCACCTACGTACGTATGTGTTAACTGACACTCTAACAATCTCCATCTGGAGACATTATCTGCCATCAGCTTACAACATAGAAAGCATATAGCATATTCAATGTCCACGTCTGCAAGATACCTCATTGAGCTAGGAGATTGTCAATCTCATCTTAAGGTGGTACACGGAAAATTGGGCAACAGGATATGCGGCCTTACACATTGATGTTGAACGATGCTTTTTAGTGTGGGGACATTGCTAACTGACATAAATTCAAATCAATAGCTGCACTTTAAGAGCGTTGATGGCCTGATGTTCGAAATTGTCCACGTTACCTCGTATAATAGTGTACAGCGACGAGATTCGAATACAGGTGGGAGTAAAAGCTCGCTTTACAAGGTAGTCTCGCCTTCGGGGGAAATTACTATGCCTGCTTACATGTAGTATATTAGAATGCATAGGTGTACTGGATGGGATGAACAGACGTCCCTACCGCGTGACCTACTGGGACGCCAACTAGTTGATCTATAGACGGGGAGAGGGCAGCGAGTACAGACCATCACTGACACTTACACCAAGCATCAAAGGCTGTGATGTCGTAGGGAACTTTTTCTGTCGCTTCGACTCTTGTGAATGCTTTGATCATTCTTTCAAAACTGGAGTGAACAGATCTTGTCGAATCGGAAACCAATCGATATGCTGCAAATAAATGGGATCTGGAACGGATCCGGAATCACGTATGCCGGTCAGGATATGCCTGTATACGTGTAATAGTTATGCATGGTACGCAAATCCAAAATTAGCGCCGTGTGCAGGTCGGAACAAAATATCCGGTTATACTAACCTTGAGTCGACAATGTATAGCCGAACGTACATAAAAGGGGTCACCCACGTGGTGTGTATCATACCTATGAACAGTTTACAAGGAGTTTACACGGAAATTTCTTCCTCAAGATTGTAATTCCGCACATGCAGAAGACACTTAAGCTAACTGGGAGACCTGCCTTGAGTCCCAAAACCTCTCTTTATGGTTCTATGCGGACGTTTTGTGACTGAATTGTACTACACCATGCAGAATGTGCTTAACAATTACGTATTCTTTATCTACCATACGGAAAATAGCACAATGTCATCTGTAGCTATGTACCTAGCATTACAACCAATGTATGTGTATTGTGATTGATCATGTTTCAGAATTCAACTTATGCAGCTACCAGCTAGGTGCTTGACACATCCACTTTACCATGTGCTACACCAGAAGGTGCTTAACATTTATTCTCCCTATTCTCTAGCATACATTTAAATGATATTAAGCACCTCGGAATGTACCTAAGATTACAGACCATGTATTAAAGATAGGGCATGTTTCAAATTTAGCATATTTATGCTATCAGCTAGGTCTGTAAAAAGTATCAGATTAACACGCCCACTCTGCCATGTGCTATACCAGAAGGTGTTTGGCATATATGCTCACTATTCAGTAGATTAAACCCCTAGCAATGTCTGGATTGAGTATCAGTATTAACACACCCACTCTGCCATGCATGTGCCATGCCAGAAGGTGCTTAGCATATATTTCCACCCTACCATACATTGAAAAAAATATTTTAGCACCCCTGAAAGGTACCTTAGTTTAGAGGTAACTTAAGGAGATGGGACATGTTTCAGAAGTTAGCTCTTGCCACCAGCTGGGTCTGGAACAAGTATCATCTTGACACACCTACTCTGCAGTGTGCTACACCAGAAGGTGCTTAGCATTATATATTATTACCTATTGTACCTCTTCTCTACCATACATTGAAATACTATAGAAGCACCTCCGAATGTACCTTAGGGTAGAGACAACATACATCAGACATGTTTCGGAATTTAGGTTGAGCCACGTACTGACTAGGGCTGAAACAAGTATCAGCTTGACACACTGGCCTACCTTGTCCTATGCCAGAAGGTGCTTAGCATTTATCCTCCCTGTCTCTAACATACGTTGAAAAAAACCAACTACCTGACCCTGCTGTGCTGCGCACACAAGGGTAAACATACTATAGTATTATATATGAGCACCTCCAAATGTACCTTAGTTATAGGCAACATAAGGAGCTCGAGATGGAACATGTTTCAGAATTTATAGCTCAAGCCACCAGCTAAGATCTGAAACAAGTATCATGCAGCTTAACATGTACAATGCACACTCATGCACTCAATCTGTCATATGCTATAATTATTACATGCCATGCAAATTGAAGGTTCTTGTCATAGTAAATATTATATTTTATATATTATGGACACCTGAAAGAATTTTTAATCAGCAACAAAACCTATCATTTTTGTTATCAAAAGGACCGTATTAGTTCCAGGAGTGTGTCCGTGCATTTGTATTAGATCTATGATGCATTATGTGCACACAAGAGAGGCCGTGGTGACAAGCATAAAAATTGACATTTTTTGGCTTGTCACCATGAGGCCCATACCACACTCAGGACGGTTTGTATGCATCCCAAATTGTGTTGGTGAGTTTGGCATGGACACTGGGTAGCCCTTGGTGACCAGCAATGTGATGTCAAATCACCTGAGTGATCACCACAAGGCGTATTACACTTATATTGAAATGTACATACAAATGTATAATGCTATTTGTCATATGGACACCTGAGAGAATTTTCATCAGCAACAAAACCTATCATTATTGTTATCAGAAGGACCGTATTAGTTCCAGGAGTGTGTCCGTGCATTCGTATTAGATCTATGATGCATTATGTGCACACAGGAGAGGCCATGGTGACAAGCATAAAAATTGGTATTGTTTTGCTTGTCACCACGACGCCCATACCACACTCAGGACGGTTTGCATGTATCCCAAATTGCGTTGGTGAGTTTGGCACGGACACTGGGCAGCCCTTGGTGACCAGCAACGGGATGTCAAATCACCTGAGGTATCACCACAAGGCGTATTACACTTATATTGAAATGTACATACAAATGTATAATGCTATGTGCCATATGGACACCTGAGAGAATTTTCGATCAGCAACCAAACCTATCACTTTCGATATCAGAAGGACCGTATCAGTTCCAGGAGTGTGTCCGTGCATTCGTATTAGATCTATGATGCATTATGTGCACACAGGAGAGGCTGTGGTGACAAGCATAAAAATTGGTAGTTTTGCTTGTCACCACGAGGCCCATACCACACTCAGGATGGTTTGTATGCATCCCAAATTGCGTTGGTGAGTTTGGCACGGACACTGGGCAGCCCTTGGTGACTACCAACGGAATGTGAACTTACCTGAGTGATCACCACAAGGCGTATTAAACTTCTATTGCAATGTACATACAAATGTATAATGCTATGTGCTACAATATTAATTTTATAAAGATTAATGTCATGCATAATATTGTATTAATTAATTTTATTAGCATAATTATAATAATATTTTCATAATGTAATATAAAGCACTCGAATTAATATCATTATACTGTACAGACATGCAGTAAATTATTATAATATACTTCATAAATGATTGCTATTATACAAATGAAATAATTGCATAAAATCAATTTGATAACACAATAAAAAGCACACAAACACATTATATTCTGCATTATTTATTGATTGTCATAAATTCAAAAGAATCTGATTCAATTTGTTTATTCATCAGGTTTAACTGGAGTGGAGACGAACTGACTTTGTCACTTTGCTTGTCAGCAACATCAGAATCGGAGGAGGAGGTACTGTCGGATCTTGAGATCCACTTCACTGGGATCATCCTTAGCAACCTCTGCTTCCTTACAGCTTCAGGAGTATTGGCATAGACACTTGTTTCACAGAAATCGGAATCTACCTCTGATAAATTGGTCAAGTCAATAGCCACTGTTCTTCTAGCCTCGATCCAAGCTTTTATTTTAGGATAGAACTTTCGACTGTAAAGTTTGTATGAAGTGTAAAAATTGCACATTACTACTTAGTTATGCATGTATGCGTGTGTACTGACTAGATCTCACATCGGCATACTCTATGGATAAGTGAACTGCTTATGATGATGGTGCGTGTACATGTGTGAATGTGCAATAGTGTGCACACACGTGGAATGTGTACCAGTGTGTTATATTCATGTCTGTGTGCGCACAAGTATGCACGTGTGGCATAATACAGCGTAAATAACTCACACAGTCCAACGACCCAGGAGCCAGAGTACAAGTATGATCAGTACCAATACCGGCAAATAGAAGCACAATCTAATGTAATTTGCTGGTGTCAGAATGTCAGGTACGTCATTTGTTTGGCACAGATGAGGATTGGTCGCACGCAGTTCAATGGCGGACATGGGGGCGTCGGGGAACAGGAGGGGGAGGAAGGTCACCGTGAACAAGAGCTGCACTAATTCCATAACTGATGCTATTCTGTGTTTGTATGGCTGGCAATAGGCATACAATGTGATAGAAATGAATAGGACAGTAAGCGTTGGCACCTGGGAAAGAAAAAAAAAAAAAACCTTTAAAAAGTCAAAAGTAACACACAGGTGACATATTCATGCAAGTAGGTGGCGGTGCTGTTATGTGCATAAATACTCCCTTTCCGTCAACTATCAGGTACCTGGACTTCAATACAGTCTACTGCCTCATTGAAGGGCCAAAGTTGTTTTTTTTTTATGAAATCATCACTCCATGCATGTAAGCAGGGTCTACCTAGTGCATTGGCCATGTCTTCTAAATCCAGCGGACAAAAAGTCTACATACGTAGGATTTCAGCTTGTGAATGTGTCATCAACTATCAATCAATGTACGTAGTCAGGTGGGTAGAATTTCCCTTTTTCGCAGCTGCTCACCGTATTCAATGGGTCCACCTGTGTGTGGATGATCAGGACAGTCCTGCGAAACAGTTCCACAACCACAAACCACTGGCAGTCCTTCTTGTAAGGAGCGACAGACTGGGCAAAGAATCCCCAGGTATGCCTCCATTCCTGACGAAGGTGGTGGAAGAAACAGTGAATGAGATGAATACATTGGAATATGTACACTGAGAATTGGGGGTGTTTGGTCCTTGCACAATGTAGCACTGACAGGTAATGGGCTAACTGTACGTAAGTATGTGGGTATAAGGATGACTCTCTGATAAACCATATAAAGGCTTGGATTCACACACACATATACACACATGTGTACACACACACCCCACACACACACCCACACCACACACACACACACACACACACACACACACACACACACACACACACACACACACACACACACACACACACACAAATGCCATACTTTTAACTTTTAACCTACATTTCCTTACAGATTAAAACACAATATGAAAAAATTATATTTCAATGCTACGTAACTTATGGACTTACAATATACATACGTACATACATGAAATATGAGTACAGACTTCACATCTGTACAAAATCATACTGTACTGTGTATGTACTGTGTTATAGTACAGTTATGTGAACATGAATAAGCACACTCAAATATGCACAGTATGATGATGGTGATGATGTCAACAATGATGATGGTGATGATGATGATGATGATGATGATGACAATGATGATGGCGATGATGAAAACACATCATGCATATTCATTATACTGTATAAGAGAAAAATGTGACATAATAATTATGCATTGAAAGACACTCACTTTCCTTGGTATAACTAAGCAGACCAGTAGAATGATAAAGACACCAACCAAGCACATCAACAGTACGAGAGCGAACACTGCCAAAAGTCCATGACGAGGATCTGAGAAACATCTCACAGTTCCATCGTAGAACCACACCTGAAACAAGACCACAAGTAAAATATCACTTTGCAGAAATCCCCCAACCTGCACAAGTGGGATTTGTAATAGCTAAAGTACCTCTGGAGAAGCTGTAGTGGATATACAGACACCTTTGCCTAATTGACACCTCGGGCAAAGAGGTACTTTAGCTATTATGTGGTATGGTGCGTGGTCGCCCCTTTGATTGAGCAATGATTAGTAGACGTGTGAAAAGGAAATAACCAATGTCCACAATGCAACATCGAATGAAGTGTGCATACATCAGGGAAGTGTGCACACATCACGAATGTGTGCACTGCTTTTCCTTTGAAGTCGCCCATGCAACATACCACATTATCACTTGTGAAACTTGTAGTCTACACAAAACTCACTGTTTGGGGTCTTCCACTGCTGTCATACAGCCTGGGGCAGTTCAGCAGCGACAAAATAGTGTGGAGCGCCTGATTGTACATCAGTAGGAACAACAGCCATAATCCATTCTGCTTCCTCTTCCACAAGGAACACCGACTGGACCAATACAACATATGTGCACATTGCCGCACAAAGTGGAAACATGTGAAACAGTAACATGAATATTATGAAAATTACAGTGGTACTTCCATAATCCAAATAAGAGAGGAGTGTATGTTTAGTATGTACAGTACGTAGACAAGAAGAGTGGAGTGTATGTTAAGTATGTACACAGTATGTAGACAACAAGAGTGGAGTGATGTTCAGTATGTACAGTGTGTAGACATGAAGAGTGGAGTGTATGAATTTAGTATACTTAACTCACATTAGTATGGCAACTGTGGCAATGCCGACTGGTATTAAAATGATAACAGGAATGAACCTCAGAGCATGGGTGTCCAGAGCCGTAGCTCCTGGGAACAAACACGCGTCCCACGGGAAGTACAGACCAAGAGCACTGTTGATGTAATACAACTGAGAGTACGGGAAGAGAGGGAGTTCACTCAATCGTCGAATTACGCATGTAGGGCAAGGGACACTCACTGGCTCCAATATGGGATACAGTCGGTTCACTATGAGATATGGGACAGTCTGCAGAGGAGGTGAAAATGGATGCTGTATTTACATGTATAGTGATGATATTTACCAATAAACATCAAAATGATTACTGCTGTTACTATCATAAACATGGATGGATATACGTACATATTAGGAAATGCTTGTGCACAAACAAATTCACATCCACACATGGAGACGTAAAATTGGCAGACACACATAGACACAAACAATCCGTAATCACACAACTTGGTTAGCAAACACACACACAGCTGTACACACACACACACACACACACACACGTGCACGCATGTGCACACACACAGCTGTACACACACACGCGCGCGCGCACACACACACACACACACACACACACACACACACACACACACATACGCATATCCTATGAATGCATACATTCAGGTTATATCCCCGGGAAAGATGTAAATACCAACCATGAACTCACTTGCAGGTAAAATAGGACTGGGTAGAACAAATCAGCTGGAGGCCGGAGGAAATAAATAGCCAACACTATCAGAACAACATCAACTATCACTGCAAGCGGAAGAGAAAGTGGAGAAAACCAAAATATGGAACAACAATTAAACACTGTTTGTACATACGTATGTGTTTGTCAACAAACTAAGAAGTAAACGACAAGCTGAATGAAGTACCACTGTACATAATATCCTATCCAGTACATACAGTAGACTTTATAGGTGTGTGCACATGTGTACACACACAGGTGTTTCCTAAAAGTAACATACCCAGTCCAAATATCCATGTTCCACTGGCGGCATCACATGGGAGGCATCTGCCAAATAATGCTGATACTCCACCCTGAGTGCAGCGCCCACACAAGAAACCTAAGAAGAGATAACACACGCATAATGTGCTGAGAATGTCCTTATTCTGAACTTGGTAGGGAAACCAGTCAAACTACGTTTATTTTTGTATATGCACCGAACATTTTTACACGTATCATAGCAATATGAACATTCATACACATACACAAACACACGCGCGCACACACAATTACACACATCTGCACACCCGCATGCATGCACACAGACACACACACACACACACACACAACACATGCACACACACAATCACACCCACCCACACACATGCATGCACGCACACACACATGCACACGAACAATTACACGCACATAAGTATGTATACACACACACAAACACAAACACACACAAACACACACACACACACACACACACACACACGCACACACACCACATACAGAATAATCAACCAATACCTGTCCTGTGACAGCTGCAGACTTCATCGGGATTTTGTGGGTCAAACACAGTCAAACAATACTTGACGAGCTGGCTGAAAGGCATAGCTTCACCCCTAGCTCCACAAGAGCAGTATGTGTAGGGACAAAGATGGGTTTCAAGAAAAGGTGCTCCATCTTCTCCAACTGAATGGCCGGCCCATTTCCCTCTCTGTAATGGTTATACAACTATCTTATGAAGTACTGTGAGTACATAAATACACTTACGTACACACAGTATGAACATACACACAGCCTGATGTACATTTCATGCAGACTACACACGTTATTATTATAATTTTTTATGCATGCACAGTACATATGTAATGTCATACATACGTATCATGCATACACATGTATATACGTACAGTGAATACTCATTTATCCGCTGCAATACGTGTTCAAAGAATATGGTGGATCAACAATTTTGGCAAATTAAATGGATATTCATTGGTAATTGCACATTATATTGGTACTGGGAAATTGCGGTGTATTAAAAGGCTGGGCAAATAAAGCGGTGGTGGATTAACGAGAATTCACTGTATTGTACTATTATACAAACACAAATTTACTGACTTAAAATTTTAATTCCTTACAAACTTAGAACATGATTATGTTGATTGCAATTGTGTTTGCCCTGGGAAATTAAATCTCTACCCTTCTAAAATATATACAATGACATTATCAATTTTATAGAAGTCTATTACATAATGCATTGTAAGAAAACGAGAGAATTTTAGATAATTGAAATGTAATTAAATAATTGAATTTGAATGGGTGTTGGACTCCCACAATTAATCACAGCAATAGTTTTGACATAAACTTTCACGTACGAAACCCGTCTAATTGGTCACCCACAAGGTTCGGCAACACACCGCTCACCGCAATGATTACTTTCTCGTTGTCTTCGATGCACTTCAACACTTGGGAGTCGGGCAATGTATCGTCACATCGACACGAATACCTTCCATTGACCTTGTGTAGCAGGAACCCCAATGGACATGGTCCAAGAGTGGCATTAGCTCTGGCTGACTCTTCCGACATCTACACACACCACATATAGTGAATACACTAATGAATAGTGATTAACTGACCCACTGATAAAAATGTATCATCGATAGTAACATAATTTACCAAATTAATGGAGAATGAATGCATTTTATAGTTGTGTCCTGGTTGAGGGGTGGATCAAAGAAAAAACAGTGTATGCATAAGCCATATAGCACAGGTCAGTGATACAGCACAGGTCGCCAGACAGGTTTCATTCTTCAGGATTAATTGCATGAGAACATGGCAGGAAATTACTAAACCTGTGTATTCATTGCACTACGATACAACTATAACATATAATACAACTATGTAAATGTATAATGTACGTGTTTATACGTATATAATATATGCAACCTATAGTGAGCGGGTATGTACGCAGAATAATATGGTACAGGAATTCATTGGACTGGGCAGTATGGGGTCCCATCACAGAAGTGTCCTCTGAGTTATATTTCATATAATAAAATTTATGAATGTTCTAGCCATCAAGGTGTGAGCATGCACTCTGGTTGACATCTGACTCACCGTGGTTATTCCCAGTACGGTTGTGATGGGTAGCACACGCACGTCTACTTCTCCAGGCAAAAAGCCATCCTTTTGCGGGATAGCCAGAGACAGTGATTCAACTGTACTGTTCACTCCAGATATGAACACATGTTCACCGAGGTCCAGTGATACATTGGAGTGATGGCTACTATTGAGCACTGATTTCGTCTGAATAAACACACAGAAAGTGCATATTATGTGACAATGAATGAATACATGTACACACATATGTACATAGAGATGAACATCTAGCAAAAGCCTATAGGTGATGAGTGTCCAGGGATAGCCTCAAATTCACACAATAATACGTATATTAAACTTATCCTGGCATCCATTAGCCATAATAAAATTCCTCTTTCAAGAGAATTGTTAGGATTTACATACATTGTTCAAAAGTGGTAAATCTGTTAACTATAGCTCTAAAACTGTCCCACTATTCTTTGTGAACTCCATTTTGTACATTAGGTGCCCCTGGTAGGCCTGATAGTGGACAACTACGTATGTCAAATATCAGGGAACACGCAGCACACACACACATACAGACACACACACACACACACACACACACACACACACACACACACACACACACATACACACACACACACACGCATACACACACACGCACACACACACACACACACACACACACACACACACACACACGCACACACACACACACACACGCACACACACACACACACACACTCACATCCAGGATGCACACAGTATCAGTACCCAGTTCATCACGGCATTGAGAAGACACCTCAACCTTATCGCCAGGGAAAAGGTTGTCAGGAAATGTGATGTTGGCAAAATAATTGTAAATTAGTGACTGCACGGACAAACGCTTCTCTAAACTGTTGCTGTATATTTTGTTAGCATTGTTCCTACAGGTAAAAAAATAAAGAGAATAAGACTGTAACAACAATTTGTAACACAGACATAAATTATTACCAATAGCGTACCACTACACTGTATTGTATTTATATATAATATACAGACGTAATATACCGTATAGCTGGAACAATTGGCTTGAGGAATATTTGGCAATTTCAGGTTAATTTCAACTTTGGCAGTTTCCTTCCGGTTGTTTATAATTATATTCATAGCCTATGAATATAGGATGCCTCATAAGACTATGCGTTTCTCAGGGATAATTTGGTGGATTATAATTTGGTGGTAGATTCCAAAATCACCATTTCACCAAAATAAACTCACCACCAATATTTCCAGCTATAGGGTATAATCTCAAACAATGATCATGGATAAATCATCTTATACTGCACAGTATTATGTACTATCACACTGGAGATAATCCTTAATGTCATGCCATATGTGTTTGGCCCAGATTTAATGCTATAAATACAGCATCACCAAGAAGTGTACTTACTCTATGCACTCAGATAGTTTTGCAAAACACACACCACCACCAATGACATAACATGTGTATACTGTGCATGCACTTCAGGCCAGCACACAACAAGGTCAAGGTTTGGAGGTGCATACATACATGAGAGTGACTCCACTCCATTGTAAAAGAACTTTCTCGGGCTCAAAGAACCGCCCAGAGTTCCCGGTCCAAGAACAGAAGGAGAAGGTATTGATAAGAGCAACAGTACCCAATTGAGAAGAATTGTCAATGAATTCAATGGTAACCTGTGAAATAGACATGTACGTATAGGGGTGAATCAACTATAATTTCCATCAATTGATAAACCTATCAATCACTGTGAGAAATTTAAAGGGTGTAAGTGGAAGCCACACCCATTTTATAAGGCTGTACAGTCACTCAAAAGACTTATTGTGGAGCCCAAAGACTGTTTTTTACATTTCATTTTCTGTTATAACCACTTAATTACTTGTCGAAATTACATGATTTGCCTGCAAATTATGAATAATGAGATATGACACGAAAATTGATTGATTGATCGATTAATTGATTAATTGCCACAGCACAATTCCTTATGTACTTGTATGAAAGAGTTATACCACCTTTCAGAATGGTACGTACATGGGGAATCAACAGATACAGTACATTTAGGTACACACAGTGTGTGTATGCATACATACGTACATTGTCCCACTTGGTTGGGGGAACTGTGGGATCTTCAAATTGTAGAAAGCACAACGGATTGAAAATTGTTCTTCCAAGTAACCGTATTGCACCAGCTAGTAACCCAACATCACCAATGTAGAAACCTGTGCCATAACTGGACGCAAAGAATAGACAAAGAAGTGATTTTGAGTACGTAGTTCTACTGTACAGTATTAGCTCATCAAGTGCATATGTCAGATATTGGATACACTGTAGACAAAATATGTAGGTACATACGTATACATGTGCATACAAATAATACACATACGTATATGCACCTATGTACATACGTACATAAGGTGGATACATGTTAAGATGAGCTCTAATAAGGGACCAATATTATCAGTTTCAGTTATTAGATGTTCTTCTTATAAGGATTTGGTCACTAGGTGAATGAACACCACTACAGTAAAACAAATAGTGTAAAATATTATTTTACATGAACCAGCAATCCCTCTTAACACGTTTCTGCTGTATGTACGTATGTACATACGTACATATCCAATGCATAAAATTATAGACATCCTACAAACATAGCATAGAACACAAACACAGTGAAACACCTGCAAAGGACATACTGCAATGAGAATAAGACTTACAAGGCACTATTTCCCTTAAACAGCAACCTTGATCCTCTGTACATCACCACTTGACTGCTGTCAGGTATGATCCACACTTGTTTATTGCTGGAGAATTCGACGTCCCCTTTGAGAAGCACTTTACTTTGAACAGGCTACAGAGAACGTACAAAGGAGTCGATACATGCAGGGAGTGAATACAATAGTGTTGATATTGGACGTTCACAGGGGGAGTGTGAAGTGGCTTTAAAACACAAATGTTTAATTGAAAAATTAATTATTATTGGGTAATTATAATAAATACTTAATTTCCAATATAATATATATAGAGAGATAGCAATAGTGTAACACAGGGAAAGTGTGCATAGTGTGTAATGGTGTTGGTTAATGAAGAATTTCAGAGTTGCTGACTAATATACATCCATGGTGTTCAGTGGATCCAGTTCATACGTAAATATAACGGAATGCATGATTCTTTCATAATCACGATGAAATATACAGTGAAACACATGCAGTGCAGTGTATGAGACTTACATAGATACATGCCCTTGAATTGTTCAGAAATTTAATGCTTCCTTCAAACACAACAAGAGATTGGACAACAACCAGCACAGCATTATCAATGGCAAAACTGAAAGCTCTTGTTGTAGGTGTTCCACGGAATGTACTACAAAAAGTGACATACAAACACAAATCAGACTGGCCTTCTGTGCCCAAAGCTTAGGGTTATGACATTATTGCGAACTGAAAAGAACCAATCAGGAAACAGAAAAAAATACAATTTGCTCTAACCTAACTTTCCATCCAGCAGTTTTCAATTAGTTGATGTGGTGTATACGTACTAGGGCTGGGAATCGGATGTAATTTTCAAATCGATTATCAGTACATATTAACTGATTGATTGATCGATTAATCACCGGAAGCAATTAAGTGGGCGTGACCGGAAACCTCTCCCACTTTTTAGATGGAGTACTTATCCAATAGACATGAAGTGAAGATCATAGAGTCTTTCTCATATTTCAGGTACAAATTGAACCCACGAGTAAAGGTTCCAGGTAATAAGGTGGGGCAGCTTCCTGTTCTACTCACTTAATTACTTCCTGTGATTAATCGATTTGCTTGCGCTATTATCGATAATCAGATTTGTAATGAAAATCAATTGATTAATCGATTAATTGATTAATCGTTCCAGAACTAATACGTACATATGTCTGACCCAAAACGTGCAAATTTGTCACTTATACACACAACAAAAGAGTGTAAATATCCAAACAAATAATACAGTATATAGCCTTAGACAACCACAGACTATATCTACCTATATACGTATAGACTTTAGATGAACGTGCTATAAGCACTAATACTCCAGCATGCATGTAACTCAATTTGTTTACCAAACTCTTAGCTATGTTTGCAGCTAAAAACGAAGTAACTCACCAATCTCTGATGACAATTGAGGGTCTTGGAGACAATACACTAATGTTTGATGGTATAGCTAATATCCCACCACCACTGTTTGACTCAAAGCGAACAAGATCAAAGGTAACCTGTGTAGTGTTACCATTGGCTACAAGATACACACCCCCTCCATGAGGTGCTTCATTTCTAGTGAACGAACTATTTGTTACCACAATGGAGAAAATATCTCCCACATCAGTTGGAGTTACAGTGACTAAAGAGAGACCTCCGCCGTTGTGCCGTATTGCCGAATTGTCAGTGAAAACAGTTCCATCCAAAACAACCTCCAGCTCCAACTCCCCGAAACTGTACACGACCATACCTCCACCAAAAAGGGTGGCAGAACAATTTGTAAAGTGAGTGTTCTTGACGGTCACGCTATAGGAATTGAACCCAAGAGGGAAAAAGAAAGTACCCAAGCCTCCACCTAAACCAATGAGTTCACTTTGCAAGAAAGCATCTGTACCTGATATGTTATCATCTGTCGTTATGCTGGAGCAGCTATCGAACATAACATCACTAAGACTGATATTGGTGGAAAAACCTGATTTGGTGGACACTATAGTTAGGCCTCCGGAGTGCCCCACAAAATTATTAGCAAATCGCACAGTAGTGTCACTACTATGGCACTCAGTGAATGTAACACTGCTCAAGAAGACATCCTCTGAATTGTAAATAGTTACACAACCGAATCCTGAGAAGTTCCTGCAATGTGTGTGGAAATACAACATGCAAGAATCAAAATTGTGCACTAATGTACACGCAGGTAAACACACAAATGCACACACACACACACACACACACACACACACACACACACACACACACACACACACACACACACACACACACACACACACTCCTATTCTGCAAGCCAACTATACTTCTCATATTTCTGTGCTTATGCAAAACCAGTACAACAGAACCAACGGTGGGATAATCTACTGCTAGTACATAATATAGCTATTGGATGCAAATGATAATTGAAGATTCACATCACCTGAAGTGACTGTGTCTCAAAAACACCGACTGAATCTTCGACAAAAACACAGCTCCGGGACAATTTCTAAAAGTTACATTCTCCACAGACAAGCCACCAATGTTTGATACAATGAAGAATCCGGTTGTCTTTGAAAAGTTTGAAGAACAGGAGATCTCAGATCCTTCCGCTCCACGAATCACCAGTGTAGTCAAATATTGATCCGACTTCCTCTCAATGTTCACAGCACTACCAACGTTTATAACACCATCGATGAGCAGTTGTCCTTCATTACAGTTAGACTCCAGCAACTGTCGTACAACGTCTTCCAAAGTATCCGCGTTGCTCGCTGTGTAGGTACAGTTACTGCAAAAACACGCATGAATAGAGCAATACAGAATAATTACTGCAAGAGTAAAACGCAATGGCAGCCGAATAACACTTCTTCTACAGCGCATCTTGTACCAGCGAAACCATTGAAAAGGATGACCACTTGTAGATGCGAATAGGCTACGTCACATGATCAAAATGGCGAACAAAGATTAGTCTCGCGTTGCAAGATCATGATACCGCCCTCAAATGATTGCGTCATCTGTGTGATCGTGATAGTACGTGACTCCCGAGCTAGAGAGGAGAGCCCCCTGTTTGGACTGCTACGTATAAGAGTGCGCAAATCCAGTATCAGCTGCTTGAAGAAAGAAACTGAAATCATTGTTGTTACGGTATCGTCGACCGAGATGAATCAAGGACAAACCTCTAGCGACTTCCACGCCAGGAAGATATTACAGCTTATCGCGGCGTCATCTGCCGGAATTGCGTTTGGATTTGCATCCGAGAAGGCAAAAGGTACGTGCCTTCTTGCCATCCGCGCTAGCCTAACTTACGTGTATTATGCAAATTATTGTATTGATCAGTTTCTATCCAGTATTATAGCAGGTACAGTATTCACATAACCACCTAATAATTGTCTGTGATAATATGGGCTGGTATGTGCATTAATAGCAATGCTAAATAGATTTCTTCATTGCCGGTATAATAATCATGGTAATCACTGAAACGTAGTTAAAAATAATAGTCTTGGACTAAGTTCATTATTGACTGTCATTTAGGTCTAAGAAACCATGACCGGTAACCTTTGACAAATGTATAGCTTGAAGCTGTTTATTGGTTGCAAAGAAGTGTAGGTGTTGCAAACAGGTGTTTGATTGTTTCAAATTGCAGTTGATAATTAACAAAAAGGATGGAAATATCTTGGGGAGAGTTGACTTGGTGCAGTTGCAGTAGCTGAAATATGTGAACCACTAGCATTCAAGACAGTGTTGATATATATGACCAACAAACAGCATGGGCCGTATAGATTCTATAACATTTGAAGTATCCATGCATGGATTTATGTTTATGCACCTTGCTCAGTATTATAAGTACGTAACTCATAGAGCAAGTCAATTATGTACTACTGATGTATAATGTGTTAGTTAGGGATTGAGTGAAGTGTTCTCACTAGATATAAGCAGAAGTATGAACTTACCCAGGTAATTAGCACATTGTACTGTATACCCAATACAATGTGCTATTTGAGTTTTCTGGTAGTTACATATAGCAGAAGGCTCATTGAATAAATTAACTTTCATCTGTGTGGCTATGTGTATGTGTATACACTACATTACATACAGAATTCGAAATGAACACACACTGTCAGTTATATTTAGCATAATTGAGATATTTGGAATAATCCATAAATTAGCATAGAGGATATTACTTGTGATTGTATGTATATCTAATTTAGACTATTGCTATCAAGTACACTCTCAGCCATACACATATAAACAAACACTTCAAGGAGTGTGCATGTGAATACGGTAATGTAGTTTTCACATGCACACTCCTTGAAGTGTTTGTTTATATGTGTATGGCTTTGAATTCTAAGCATAATATGTTGCTCCAGCAACACATACCATGCATTGAAAGGCTATCCAGGTTTTAGTTCCAATTGTATTGATTCCATAAACATTCTGGGGATGACTCTTTACTATACACATCATGCATGTCACACTAATTCGACAGAGTCATTGTTGGTGTAACTATGTATACGTATAATGTATTGTGTGTTTGTGGTTTGTACATATATGTGTGTGCATGTGTGTGTGGGGGGGGGTGAGTGTGAATGTGTGTGTGTATGTGCAGGCTTGACAAAATGTGTAATACATGTATGTTTGCACGTGTGTACACTGCATTGTATATATTCATTTTGCATAATACAAGCAGTGAATAGAATTAATATGTGAATACACGCATGTTGCCTTCTTTACGATCACCTCCTTCAATGACTATTTTAGTGTTCTCACCTATGATCATTCGAGAGCAAATGGAATTTACTCGGTTTATCATGCTGAAGATGTTTTTATCGGCTGCTTCTTCCAGTTCCCTGACTCTGGCCATCATGTCCTTGATGACACACTTTGAAGAAACAAGGAAAAATTTTGCATCAGCCAGCCTACAAGCAAAAAAGCCAATTGCTGTGATAGTTGGAGCCGTAATTTTAGGGGCCGGGATGACTCTGGCAGGATCAGTGAGTTCTTACATAATATAGACTGCTTTATTATTCTTACTAACTTCGTTAGCTATCTTCATTACTACTCCTAGTCTACTCGGTTTTTTGTGGGTGAAATCGTAAATCGTAAATCCGATCCGCGTAAATCCACACAGCCGTGTGGTCTCGCCGGTGTGAGACTGCAGTTAGCAGTACCACCGGTGTAGTATCATAGGCGGCGGAACAGGGGGGGCCAAGGGGGCCATGGCCCCCCCACTTATCACAAAGGCGGGGCCAAGAATGTCTATGTAGAGTATTGCATGCATGGACACAGGTGCAATATTAATCATATTCAGCACCATGGCCCTCCCACTTGCCAAACCATTCCTCCGCCTATGAGTATGAAAGGAGAATTGTGGAGGCTGGCTTCTGTGGTGGCTTCGTGACTCAGTGGTTTATGGCGGCTTTAGTCAGGCACCCTGGGTTGGAGTCCCACAGTTGCCGGTTTTTCGCTTTTCTCCTTTCTCTCCCACCAGACTGAATTCCACTTAGCTTTTGTATAATATAGACTGCTTTATTATTCTTCTTTATATTATTATTGTCACATTGTAATATGTATAATATAATATGTAGTGTATAAACAGGTCCCTAATAGGATGTCACAATAATGAAGTTTTGCTGTATATGTATGTAATTCTTGGGAGGCAATCTAAGTTTATGGCTGCTTATTTGCGTGTTTCTCCTCCATGCAGTGTCCTGGTATGGTCTTGGTCCAAATTGGCTCTGGAACATCTAGGAGCAGTATGTTGAGGGAATACATATGTACATCATTAGATCTTTAGTGTGTAACTGTAAAATATTATATGAAGCTTCTGTGAATTTGAATTGTATAAGACTGCTGTTTTTATGGTAGTTTTGACAGTTGCTGGATGCTTTTGTGGTGCCCTCTTGTATGGAATGGTGGAACCAAAACTCCGAAGGTTTGCCACCTACGCTGATACTCCAAAGAAAGAATTATGGTAGGTGTGAGGAATGTATCTCTTCATGTACGTATGTAGCACCTAAAAGCACACCTTTTTACACTTCTGTGTACATGCATACACCAAACACACAAATTACAAATGTCATATGCACAAGAACACACAGACAAGCAACACACACATATTCAATTGCACAGTATACTCTGGATATGAATTTTACAAGGTCTTTATTGTCTTACTGGTACTGCTGCATAGGCTCGACTCTATAACAGGTGTCAAGTTGCCAATATTGGCACTTGGACTTGCAGGGACTTTGACAGCCATTGTAATCAGTATCGAGAGGGCAATACCGTGGACAGAAGAGGTATGACATAATGTACAATGGCTACAGCCTGTACATCTCTCACTGAGTGTTTAAGTGACCTCTTACTTAAACACTCTATAGTGTATACAAAACACAATAGTAATTATTATATGTACATATTATAGCATTATAATAATGTAATACATGTGTGTGTTTATATGTATATAAGGGGAATAAGTATAGTATAAATGGGTGTCAGGCATGTCTAATTTTTGATTTGCCCTATAAAGGTTCCAGCATTACCAGCAAGGAATCCTCTTTTGTCTGTTTACTGGAGTCCAATTCTATCTGGTGTGATTCTTGGAATGTTACAGCTGCCAATCAGCTTAGCTCTGTCGGAGACTATCGGTGGTAGTTCTGCGTACTGCACTCTCCTCTCCAAGGCCATCCCAGGATCCATCAGGAATTCTACTCTTCAATACTTCAAACCTTTCTCTGGTGGGATACAGAATTGGTGGCAGGTCAGTTGGTGCCATTTATTTGGTGTTTCTTTCAGCACATTAGTAAAATATCCTACCTCATGGTGCAATTAGAGGAAATTGGATTTAATTTTTGCATGAAATGATTGTAAACCATACTGTGGTGAAAATGCAAACCTTACGCTTATGCTGTATGTTATATCTCATGAATTCACCCTTCTGATCGAAGCCTCAGGCGTCAAATATCAGATTGCTATTATCACCTTTTGAAATAATCACATAATCATAACATAATCATGTTTGCTGGTATTGCCATGCATATGTATGCCAATACGTTTTTGGGGTTGAAAAGCGATTAATTGTTTACACGCTCCTTTCACGATGTACATTGTTAGCATGATTAACAAAATTTGCGCACATTTTCACTATCTTTTCCTTCACAGGGATTATTTTTATCAGCCAATATCCAAGGGCTGTAAACTAAATACAGTAAAATGCTGAGACATATAACTCAACAATTATTAAGTGTGTTTTCATAATTTTTCAGGTGATTTATGTGCTGAGTGGTGTTACCGGGGCTGCTATTTCTGCTCTTTTGTCTGATTCTTGGGGAAGTGAAGTTGGCATTGGACCTTATTCAGCCTTCTTGGGTGGTGCACTCATGCTGTTTGGTGCTAGACTAGCGTCCGGATGTACAAGGTAAATCCTATCTGCACAATGGTGACTTGTAATCTAACACAGTTTGCGAGGGGAGACAAGATAATTTGTATATCAGATTTCAAATGTTGTCACACTGTAGAAGAATATGTGTCAGAATGTGATCTGATATGGGTCTCGAGGATGCTGTGCTATAGAGATATGGAGATGCACTATAAGGCATTTAGTATTGCACAACATCAAAGAATAGGCACCTGAAGTTGATGTTGAGCAGGCTCTTAGAACCAGGAGAAAGTAGTATCAAAGAGATATGCAATGTATACCGTACTCTCTCTGTAATTTTCATGGGACTAAATTTTTGCGAATTTCATGAATGACCTAAGATTTGCGAAAGTAGAAATGCAAACTTTGTTCACTCACAAAGAATTGATAGCCAATGTTATATGAACTCCCGCACCTCACTTATACGGCCAGCATGAACAGTTATTATTATTACCACGTGCACTTGAATTACATTTGGAGAGCGTTAATTATGTGAATATGTATATATAATATTATAATTAATTATAATAAATTATGAACGTGTATATATAATATTGAAAGTGTTTATATAATTAATATTATTTGTTTTTTGTCATATTATAGTGGTCACGGAATATCGGGTATGGGATTGCTGTATGCAACCTCTTTCCTTGCTGTACCGGCCATGTTTGGTGGCGGAATAATAACTGCATTTGGTATCAAATGTTTATCTTAATCTGCTTCATAACATTATTGATTTTATAGAGTTAAAAATTTTCATCTGTTAATTTAATATTGTTTTACGTACATAATATTATTATTATACATGCAAATATTATTGACTGCGTAAGGCTGCTGTTAGGTGTTCCCTTCACAAAGTCTATTCCAATCCACTCTTGCCCAACACATGCAAGGACCCTGCAGCCCTGCCAATTACAGCTCCGAATTAACGTTGGGCAACACAAAACTGTTCGTCCAAAATGGCGGCCATGCATAATAGCTGCAGCTGGCTGGCTCAGTTAGACTGGTTTGTTTTATCACGTGACAGGAATATGGCTTCCAAGAGCCCAGACGGGCTGATCAAAAGTGATGATGAACCACTGTTGGGAGGTTCCACCTCGGTAGGTATGAATGAAACTGATGGAGAACGTGGTGCCAAGACTGATCGCTCTCAAAAGGTAGAGTTGTGTTGCTTTTGAACCTTTTTCATGACCGTACTGTATACCGATCATACTTTACTTAAACCAAACTTGGTTAAAATTTATTCAGAGTACAAAGTAGAGAGTCCTGTAGCTTAACATTAGCTGGCATCAATGTAGGAACTTCAATTTGAAAATTGATAGTGTAAGGTAAAATGGGGTAATTCCGATCATGGTATAATCCCGACCACTGGCGAATAACCAGCACACGGAAAGCAAGTAGTTGACTCTACTATTAGGTATGTTGTAGCTAAGGGTTGCCATTACAAGTGGGACACTTTAGTGGTCCTCGAAGGCTTGGCATTCTAAAGTGGTGAACTGTTCGTTCACATAGGGTAAAACGGGGTAACTTGGAACGCTTTTTGACACCTATCAACACCTCCACTGTTTTCACTCCGATGGATCACTGGATTTACATGAAAGTTACCGTGCACCTAAAGTAGATATCCACCCTTCATGACTAGTTCCGAAATTTGAATATAGCACCATTCCATCGGATAGTAGAATCGTTTTTGTAAAAACTTTTGTAAAGTGTGGGGAAATGGCTGTCGGGGTTAAGGCATCAATGTAGGAACTTCAATTTGAAAATTGATAGTGTAAGGTAAAATGGGGTAATTCCGATCATGGTATAATCCCGGTCAATATCACTGGCGAATAACCTACACACGGAAAGCAAGTAGTTGACTCTACTATTAGGAAGTACAATGAAAAGTGTTCCAAGTTACTTCATGTTCCAAGTTACCCCGCTTTACCCTATTTCTCGAATTGTGCCATGATTGGGATCATGCCATTTTATCCAGTTCCTCTTACGTACTTAGGACTATGCACAGTGTGTTGTGTGTCGTGATCAATTTGCATACTATTATCTGTAGGCGTGAGTAATGTTAACCCCGCGGTACACGCACACAATGCACATGCATGGAACATTTTTTTTCAACGATCTTTCCCGCAGAAAACATTCTCATCGTCATTGTCGGCTTTGATATCGAGTATTGGCTCCATTGTTGGGACTGGCAACATATGGCGTTTTCCTCGAATATGTGCTAGGAATGCAACAGAAGGCGGGGGACTGGTGTTTCTGATAGTCTGGGCTTGCTTCCTGTGGATCTGGAGTATCCCCATTATACTGATTGAGTATGCGGCGGGACGTTATACGAGGAAGTCTCCAATTGAAGCCTTTAAAGAGCTCATTGGTCCTGCATATCGCTTTCTTGGAGCATATATCGCATTCAATACAGTGGCAACAGGGTGTGTTTGTGTGCGTGCATGTGTGTGTGTGTGTGTGTGTGTGTGTGTGTGTGTGTGTGTGTGTGTGTGTGTGTGTGTGTGTTTGTGTGCGTGCATGTGTGTGTGTGTGTGCGTGCAACAGAATGAGTATATATAATGTATATGTCTGTGCACATGTCCATGTCCATGTGTTTAGGTCTAGCTGTGCTTATATCCATACAGTAATTCGAAATATTATATTTTTTTTGCAGAGCATACTATGTTGTTGTAGTTGGATGGTGCCTGTACTACTTCTTCAAATCCTGCATTGACCTACTGCCTGCAAGCCAGCTGGAGTCAGAACAGAATTGGGAGACTCTGCAAGTACGTACGTATGTCCACTTGGATGTGCTCTTATACTATTATTACGTAGCAACCTCAGTTAGTTGTTCTTGGTGAATACACCCACTCCACTCACGCAATCTCTATACCATGCACATAAACTAATCCACTTCCTTAGTGAACCAATTGGATAGGCCAAGTAGTGCTGAATCACCAAGGAATATGATATTGTTGTAGCCTTCTCTGAGACTTTTTTTGCAATAATTTCCCAAATTTCTGAGATCTGTATGAAATGTACGTCGCTGGGGGAGTTTTATAGTATCTTAGTTATTGTACATGAACAATACAACTCCGCTCGCACTTTATTTATAATGTGTGAATGGGACAATTTTATGTCTGTAAAAGTGAAATTCTGTCTTCTACAGCAAATGTTTTAAAATTCTATTTTGAACTGTTTTGAAATACCTGAAACCAATGTATGTACATATGTACACCACAATACCAATAGGACCTAATGTGTATGTTCCATACTTTTATCAAGCACCTTCTATTACCAATCCATTGTACCTTCACCAACAGGACAGCCACTATCCAGTGCTATGTACCTTTGTCATCTTGCTCTTGTCGGCTGCATCCGTTAGTCGAGGGATCACCACTTTTGAGCCTGTCAATCTGGTCATTGTCCCAATTCTGCTGTTGACGTTGGCGTTTAGTTTCTACTGGGCCATCTTTCTCCCATACGCATCACATGGAATTGTTCACCTGTTCACTCCCGATTGGGGTATGTTGATGTATGTGGCAGTTGTGTGGTATGTACTGCACATGTGTGGTTATTGGTAGTATATTGATGTATGTATTAGTTGTGTAAGTATGAAATGTATCTGTGTAGTGAGTGGTGTATGTTGATGTATGTAGGTCACATAGTATGTGTAACAGTATTTACGCAGTGAATGGGATATGTTGATGTATGTACATATGTATGTATGTGTGGGTGATATATGTTGATGTATGTACATATGTATGTATGTGTGGGTGATTCAGTCTGCACTTGTGATTCCATATACATGTGTCATTAATCCCCACCAACTGTAAGTTTGACCATCCCTTGGTCAGCTCTTCACAGCCTCTATTCTGCATAGCAACCTTATGACCTTATATGACTTGGTATTTGTGTGTTTATTTACTTTTATGGGTTCCCTGTAGCCGTCCTGTGACGGTAATTTTCCCAAACCCAAATAAGATTTCCATACCCATGCCCGTATCATAGTAATATCTGAACCGTGCCCATAACAATAACTTAGCAGATTTCAATACCCATACTCATATTATGATGCAGTGTAACTTGCTTAGTAAGCATGGGGGTTAGTACCCACTCTTGGTCAGTACACCTCACTCATTTCCTTTCTTATGTTCACTATGTCAATCAGAACGAATAGTAAGTACCTCTGATAAGAAGTACAGATTTGGCGTGCTCTTCAAGGTACTTGCTAAGCAACTTTGATTCGATTAAGAAGAGATTATCTTTATCTATATACTGGTTCAGCACTGTAATAGCCGACACTTTTAAATGGCAATTTTTCTTGTGTTTATATATACATACATACATATATACGCACCTGTAGATTCATTTGGCCAGATGCAACTTTGGAGGGATGCAATTTCACAGAATGCCTGGGACACAGGGGCAGCCTCCGGCATCTTCCTGACCTATGCTGCGTACATGAAACGCAGCCAAGGAGTGGTAAAACTTGGACTCATAGCACCTGTGATGAATAACATTGTGAGGTGAGATGTGCACCCAACCCTGGTGTGATTTTAAATGTGGAACTCTCACAATTGCCATGAGCACTGTAAAGTGCATGTACATTACAATTTGCCTACATAGTGGTCATCTGATTAGTACATACACATGTTAGTACGCACTCCTGTTTAGTACTCACTCCTGCTTAGTACTCACTCCTGGTTGGTACACGCACCTGGTTAGTACACAGTCCTGGTTGGTACACACTCCTGGTTAGTACTCACTCCTGGTTAGTACTCACTCCTGGTTAGTACACACTCTTGGTTAGTACACACTCCTGGTTAGTACACACTCCTGGTTAGCACACACTCCTGGTTAGCACACACTCCTGGTCAGTACACACTCCTGGTCAGTACACACTCCTTGTTAGTACACACTTCTGGTTAGTGCACACTTCTGGTTAGTGCACACTCCTGGTTAGTGCACACTCCTGGTTAGTGCACACTCCTGGTTAGTGCACACACTCAGTGTACTGTAGTCACACAATGTACTCAGTCCTGAACTCACTCCAGTACTGCATCACAGCATATAGGTATGTATCCCTGATAATAAGTGTAGATTTGGGATCCAATTGAAGGTACTTGCAAAGCAAGTGGAACAGTATGTATATAAGTGGAATTCAGTACTCTGTTGAAACTGGTGGTACATTTCTCATTCTACAGTTTGGTTTGTGGCATCATGATATTCTCCTGTGTATTCTCTGCTAAAATCATAAAAGAAGAGCCCCTGTATGACATCATTGACACTTTGAAGAACAGTGGCCCTGCTAACACTGGACTGACCTTCATCTGGTATGTTTGTTTGATGTGCAGTTCCTTTCACTTATGATTATACGTATATAACAGGTGAAAATTTCGATGGTTGAAGTGAAATGTTGTGCTAAACACAGCTGCAGAGAAACACCAAATACACAACACACACACACACACACACACACACACACACACACACACACACACACACACACACACACACACACACAAATTCACAAATGTCTAGTCTATGAACTGTGCTTGTAGGATGCCTGTGCTGTACCAAACAGTGGGATCTGAAGGAGTTGGAAGAGCGCTTTGTGCCATATTCTTTCTAGCACTAGTTCTGGCTGGTACAAGCTCACTCATATCAATCCTGGAAGTGGGAGTTCATGTTCTTAGCGATTTTGGAGGTTTGTTGACCGTGGAAAGGCTCAACCTAACTAACCTAGTTGTCAATTGCTATCTTTTTCAATCTCATCCAGTGAGGAGACTACCAGCTACTGTCATCATTTTTGTGGTCACATTTGCAGTGGCTATTGGCTCTGCTGTTAACTTGGATTTCCTTATCAATCAGGTGTGTATGTACATACCTGTGAAACAGTCATTATCCCTTGTTATTTCAAACGTGATTGCATCAGTGTATAAGTGAACTTGAGTTCCTGGGATATTGTACACGTGACGTGTACAAAACATCCCTAATCACATTAACAAAGTTGATTTACATTATGTCATCGTCTACACAGGATGCGGTGTGGTCATTTGGTTTGGTGATGTCTGGAGCATTCTACGTGTTCATGGTCTTCAGATTCGGAGTCTTCCGCTATCGAAGAGAAATAGTCAATGAGGTCTGTGTATGTGTATTATCACCCTGTTATGGAAATTTTATTATTTATATCCTGTTATAATTTGTGTTACTGTCCTCTCGATAAGTTTTCTCTCCTTTATACTATTTAATATTGAACCCTATAGTAGATATTTTTCACTTTTGTATTGTTACAAGTTTTGTAACAAATCCCGTAATGCATACATATGTGCATACTGTACATGTCAATTTAAACTGTAGGGGTTGTATTGAATCCTTCAGTACAATAGATTGTCTTATTCATACCATCCTTGTATTATTATAGTGGGTCATGTGCATCTCTCCTCACCTTATAGTTTGGCATTGGAGACTGGAAGCTTCGTCTCCCTTGGGCCTTGGTTGTTATGTGAGTGTTGTGTTGATGTGTACTTTGTTAGCTATGACATTCTCTGATGTGCTTATTTCTGAATACTGTAATCACATACATAATAATTATGTACTTTGTACTGCTATTTTGATAATAGTAGTACAGTACACGCACATGTGCGTGCACACACACACACACACACACACACACACACACACACACACACACACACACACACACACACACACACACACACACACACACACACACACACACACACACACACACACACACACACACACACACACACACACATACACACACACACACACAGACACACACACATACCAAAAGGGTAAAGTTTATGGCTATGGTGTGTGTGTGTGTGTGTGTGTGTGTGTGTGTGTGTGTGTGTGTGTGTGTGTGTGTGTGTGTGTGTGTGTGTGTGTGTGTGTGTGTGTGTACATGTGTATACGTGTGCGTGTGCTTGTGTGTGTGTGTGTGTGTGTGTGTGTGTGTGTGTGTGTGTGTTGTGTAGTACAGTAGTGCAATGAATGTCCGTGATCACATATTGGGTACACCTTCACGCTAAAGACAGCTTTCACATGCACTGTATAATGTGTATGTTAGTCGAAGTGTTGACATTAACTAATGTTTTATGTTGGTTTCAGATTCATATGCCCTCTTGTTGTCCTGGGCCTGTTCATCTGGTGGGTGCTGGATGCTGTCACCGTTGTACCGGAGTCCAGTGGAGTGGAGTGGTATGCCTTCACCAAAGACAGTCTTTTCACCACACTATCAGAGGTACATGCTATGTAGCGTAGTGAACTAGCGAAACTAACACTATCAGCCACATGTGTAATTGTGCTGTATACTCATTGGAAAGTTTCATAGTGCTTGGGGTCAGGGTGGTTTGATGGGTGAGTGTTTTACCACAGATAATTGAATGTAATGCTACAGTATGTTGCTTGAAATGTAGTGTTTGGACAATTAATTGATTTAATGCCTAAGTTTCATGTCAAAGATGATTATCATTAATGTTGCAAACAAATCAATTCATAATAGGAAATATTTATAGGTGGGTATAAAAGGGAGCCACCCCACCTGTCTTTTAAGACATAGCAACATCTACATCAAGCCTATTGGGTGACTGTGTGGCCTAATGAAGTGGACGTAGCTCTGGTTATTCCCACATAATGACTTCTAACATTAATTATTTTGTTAATTGGGGCGAGCCTAAGCGAGCCCCTCTCTAGCGGTAAGACCTTACTTCCGGTTGTGGTTATATATGTATCACACGAATTTTGGCCCAGAAGTGAAAAGTGGCGTTCCCTTCGATTCGGCTGCCTCCTTGCCGACGAAGGCCTCGTAGAAGGTCTTCGACCGGGCTCGGGCACGATCTTGAGCGATTCAGCAATGCCGTCGGACGATTTTACGGGCGAGGGGCTCCGAGTCTTCTACCAGACTCGACCGTCTTTGACTGGCTGCCGTTCCTCTCTCGAACGAGGCAGGTCTTCGGCCGAAGCTTTATCCTCCCCTCAAGTCTCGACTACGATCCCAGTAGGCCGCGGGAACAGTCGGGTCTCCAACAAGAAGTCAGGGAATCCCGTCAAGTTCACCCCACTCTGAAGAACGTATTTCAACGGATCACCATCGCAAACGACATAGGGATGTCGATGACGTAATGTCATAGCTGAAGGCATGGTGACATCCCTTTTGGCAGACATTTGTGTATGACGTCATCAGCCTGTAAAGATGGCGATTCTAGGTGTTTCGGTTGCGTTCCTACTACCTTCCGCGAGCCCCTGCAGACTCTGTCTGAACTAGTCAGTATGGACCGATTCAACTTGATTTGAATTTGAAAATTACATGCTATTCCTGCATTAGGAAATGTACGTAAGTAGGTAAAATTTCACAGTCTAGATTATGTAAGATATATCAAGTATGTTGCAAAGTTTAACCCTTCTGTGAAACCTGTAAATTTTAGTACAAACACCTATTTCACCTATTAATGTATGCATGCTGTCGTCTCTATCTCTGTGTGTGTTGATATGGAAATGCAGTACTGTACTGTACAGCAAAACCACAATAATGCTGCTTACCTTAACTATTCAAGTTGTCTACAAATGTCCAGTTTAACCCTTCCCAGTCGCGTTGCAATTTTAACAACATGCATCTGGCCACGAGCCACTTGAGTGGAGTAAACTTTTAGGTCGTTAAAACCTTCAGTAAATACTCATCGACAGTAACTTGGTTTAAAAATTGAAGAAAATTCCTCATTCCATCAGTTGGTTTCAAAATTGCACCTCAGCAAATTGATAGGCTACGAAAAGATACCATTTATTGAACAGTATATATCTGTAAGGATATATAGGAACGAAAACTGTGTATTATTTCCATTTGGCATATTTAGGTCATGAAACGAAGCAATTTAAATTGTGTTATGTTTCATCTTCCTTCGTTATAGTGGTTGGTTGTGCTGTTCATTCTAATTGCCTTGAACTGGTGGATGAAACCACTCAACATCCGTCCAAAGAACCCAGCCACCAAATTCTGGAAGTTTGTCGGTTTCTTTGTCCAGTTGAATGCAGAGCGCCCTGAGGGATATCGTCGGGACCCAGGGAGAATAGCAGCCCACGTGGCAACACCCACCCCATCACCTGTGGCCGAACGCAAAGAGGTGAATGTGGTGTTCAAGAACAGATCGGAATTGAGTCACAGTCATGCAGAAAATGAGGAAAATGATGAAGGCATAGATGAGAAATTGATGGAATCCATGATTGTCAGTGAAGGTGATAATATTCCTGATCGGCTGCTATCAATGAAGAATTCTGTGTATTCTATATCCAACGACCGTGAACAATTGTTGTCTGAAGAACACACACTGTAGATGGCACAGCTGTTTTATTGTATTTAAGCAATGAACTGGAGCTTTCAAAGTTGGTATCTGTAAACATATATTATTATAATGATTATGTATGTGATTATTCTTATAACATATTATTCTTTGTTATTTCTGTATGATATTGCTTATATGTTTTGTATTATTTTTGTAAAGTACTGATAGTGCACTCACTATTGCCATTACTTGTATTTGCACTTAGTTGAAGGCTCATTTCTATTGTCAATAATTATAGGTGAAACAAATGTTACACAATTAAAATTACCTGCTTTTGTTATGTGACTACATTTTACGTATACTATTATAATTATACTAGTATAATATACAAAATAGTCCCCATGCATATTATTCATGCAACACTATTTAGTGTCCGTGCCTGTGACATTTAATATGTATTTACATTATTTAGTGGTTAAGACATGGGCACGAGGGCATTATATATGACATAAAATACACTCGCCCTCGGGACTCGGTATTTTATGTCATAATGCCCGAGTGTCCATGTCTTAACCACTATAGCATCCGTTGCTAACGCTTTATACTGTTGCTAACGCTTTATACATTATAAAATTGCTGTATAATAGTGCTGTTTCTATGGTAACGGATGCTATAATCTTATAAACGTATAATAATATCACAATCACTGGTACAAATGTATGTACACTCTTTTGCTGCATGCTTGGCCGGAGGTGCCGCGGACCTGCAAGGCAGTGACGTCAAACAGAATTAGCTAGGTCTTGTAGCCGCTTACTACATGCTCCCTAGTTTATTATTCACGATGCATTGCGATACATACAGGCCTATAGCTATATAGGGAACTGATAAATTGCTGACATCATAGGCTGATTCTTATCAAATTGAATAATAGTCAGTCTTATCCAATTTTGATCTTGTTGTCCCCATAGAACCGACCTTGTATGAAGGTCACGTATAACAGCAAATAATCAAAACGCCTGCAGCAACGTGTATCTTATATAATATTATATAATATGCTAATTGCAATTGGGCATAAAAAGCCTATAGCTAGCTATCATCGTACCAGCTCGTTATAGTAACTATGATGTTGTCAATGGTAAAGGTGTTTCTCAGTGTAGTCATCCTCTTCCGCCGGGTTAGTGGACAATTTCCCGCTGCCTGTCAGGACGACGCGAATATTGTGAGCAAGACGTGCTGTCCTTCGAACTGCTCCGGCCATGGAATTTGCACTGACATCAGTGGAGAGCGCTCCGTTAACTGGGCCTTGATCATGGGATACGGGAGGACAGTGGTGGACAGGATCGAGAAAGCTAAAAGCGTCTACGGGAAGATAGACACGCGCTATCAATGGCCAACTGAAGTGTTCACAAGAGTCTGTGTTTGTGACGAGCGATATGGAGGCGTAGACTGCAGCGAGTGCGATTTTGGATACTTCATGAATTCGAAAGGAGTTTGCAAAAAGAGCTCGTATCGGATCAGGAAAAACTATTTGAGGATGACAGATCAGGAGAAGGATTATCTCACTAGCGTTCTAAACGAGGCCAAAAATGAAGATCCATCCGAGTATAAATGGTCTGTGATCGTGGAGGAACCAGATAATGTGAGTGGGTCGGGTCTACGTCTGCAAAGCGTTTCTACGTACGATTTATTTGTATATCATCACTTTTTGACGAAAAGAGAAGGCGACGTCAATGAAGTTTCGGGTCCCGTGTGCAGAACCGACGATTTGGACCTGTCCGTCGTGGACTTTGCCCACGAGGGTCCCTCATTCCTCACCTGGCATCGATACTACCTTTTATTGGTCGAAAGAGAATTTGGAAGAATTGCGGAACGGCTGGGTTCTCCTCTCAATTGGAACAGGTATACTTTCACACTACCGTACTGGGATTGGAGGGACACGAAAAAAGTGAGAAAGCGAATTTTTCATCCATCTTATTTCGGTACGTTCACCAAGGGTGCTAATAGAAGCATCGTGACAGGAAAATTATTCGACAACGACAATTGGCCAACTGTCTGTGACATTCACTATGCAGCCAACACGGACCATACCCTTCCAGTTACTTGTGCTGATATCCGAGAAGCCTGCAATGTTCAAGCATACAGAAATAAAACTCACACTGGTCATTTGGAACGTGGACGCTTCATACTGAGGGGACAGAATGAGCTTGAAAATCAGACACTACCAGATTACAAGATGATCCAATATCTGTACTGTACAGATGTGTATGATGCTGCTGATCAGTCTGGTGAACGTTACGGTATTACTTCTTCAGGAAGGAGTTTTCGTAACCGATTAGAAGGATTTGTTGATTTCAAAAGTACATCAAAAGGGACATTTGAAGATTATGGCAGTGGACCCACTCACAATAATTTTCACAATTCCGGCCACATCTACATCTATGGGGAAATGAGGATTGTACCATCAGCTAGCAATGATCCTATATTTCATCTCCATCACTGCAATGTTGACAGAATATTTGAAACATGGTTGAGAAGACGAGGAAAGCGAAGTTCCTTTGTACCAGAGAGCAGAGTGGCCCATCCTGGCCATAACAGCATAGATTACTTGGTTCCACTCTTCCCGCTGAAGACAAATAGTGACATGTACAAGGGTTCACGTCACTTTGGATATGATTACCAACAACTGGCCATTCATCAAAGTGACAGTTTTAAGTGTCCTCCCGATTCAATGGTTAAATATCTCTCCTGAGGTTACTGCTAATTTGACATCACATGAAGATTAATCCATTGTTATTTTGCAATAACATCCATAATTTCACCAGAATGATCTCGATGTTAGATCATTATGTAATGATTATCATCCACAACTAGTGTGTAATATATATATAATATCATCTAACTTCAATTCTAATAAAAATAATTATTACTAATAGTATGTAATATTACTATGTATTAGTGTGATAATGTAACAGTTACTGCATAAACATTATGGTGGTTAGGTTAGGTTAGATCAGATCATAGATCCTGCATGGCCTTTAGGCAATGGCTACCATGTACACCCAGTGTCTAGTGTACATGGTATATCTAGTTAAGATTATGCCATATAATATAAATATATTATATATAACCCTAACCCTTCGCGCCCTCGGGTCTCGCCAGTAAATACGATACCTCCCTCGTAGGCGGGTAGTAACCTATACCTACATTTGGAGGTGCTTAATATTTGTACAATGTACATACAGATGAGAGAGTATAGGAGAGGAAACGCTAAGCACGTTTTCGTCTAGCTCATGAGGTAAATGGCGTCTCAACTTGAGATTTTAGACACACCTACCTGGGTAATTGAAGTAACTACTGAAACAATTCTCATCTTAATAGGTGGCCCGTAACCTCAGCTACATTAGGAGGTGCATAATATTTCTACTATGTATGGGAGGGTATAGGAGAGCTAACAGTTACCAGAAATCAGTTAACTTTTAACTGATAAGTGTTAACTGTTATCGGATTACCAGGTAACTTTTTCTCCGGTAATGTTTAGTTCTTTTGAACTGTACCATAAATGCTAAGCAACTTTTTGGCATATCTCATGGAAGAGTCTGCGTGTCAACCTGATATTTTTTCCAAACCTAGCTGGAGATGTGCACCAACATATTCAATAATTCCCATCTCTGTATGTGGAATTTAACCCTAGCTACATTTGGATCCGGAGGTGCTTAATTTTTTTTCAATGTATGGCAGAGTATTGGAGAAATACACACTAATAAGCACATTTTGGTATAGTTCATGGAAAAGTGGGCCTGTCAACCTGATATTTTTACCAGGCTTAGCAGGGGATGGGAACTAACATACGAAACAATTCCTATGTTTGTATGTGTAATGTATCCCTGGGTACATTCAGAGGTGCTTAACACGCTTTCAATGAGTGGGAGAGTATACTATTAATAGGAGAAATAAACACTAATATAAGTACTTTCATATTTTCATTGCTCATGGGAGAGTGGGTATGTCAACCTAATATTTTTACCAGACTTAGCAGTGGATGTGAACTAACATATGAAACAATTTCTATGTCCGTATGGGTAATTTATCCCAATCTACATTTGGAGGTGCTTAATTATCATTTTCAATGCATGGGAGAGCATAGAAGAAATAAATGCTAAGCACCTTTTGCATAGATTATTGCAGAGTGGGTGTGTCAACCTCACATTTTTACTAGACTTAGCTGGGTGCATAACTAACATATGAAACAATCCCCATCTCTGTATGTGGAATTTATCCCTAGCTACATTCGGAGGTGCTAAATAATTTTTATCAATGTATGGGAGAGTATAGGAAAATATTATATATATATATATATATATATATACAATAAGAACCTTTTTGCATAGCTCATGGAAACATGGGTGTGTCAACTTGATATTTATTAACCAGACTTAGCTGGGGGCATGAAATAACATGTGAAACAATTCCAACAAACTCTGTATGAGGAATTTGTCTTTGGCTACATTCAGAGTGCTTAATATTTTCCCAATGTATGGGAGAGTATATATAGGAGAAATAAACGCTAAGCATCTTTTGCATAGATAATGGGGGAGTGGGCGTGTCAATCTGATTTTTCTACCAGGCTTAGCTGAGGATGTGAACTAACATATGAAACAGTTCCCATCTCCATATGTGGAATTTATGGAGAGTGGGTGTATAAACCTGATATTTTTACCCATCTCTGCTGGGGACATGATCACCATTCCACCACTCATCTCCGTATGTGGAATTTATCCCTAGCTACATTCGGAGGTGCTTAATATTTTTTCAATGTATGGAAGAGTAAAAGAAAAGTATACGTTCAGCACCCATTTGCATAGATATAGCTCATGGAAAAGTGATTGTGTCAACCTGATATTTGTACCGAACCTAGCTAGGAAGGCTCATATTTATCTGTGGAAATTATCCCTAGCTACATTCGGAGGTGCTTAACATTATTTCTATGCATGGGAGAGAATAGGAGAAATAAACGCCAAGCATCTTTTGGCATAGCTCATGGACGGGTGGGTGTGTCAACCTGATATTTCACCCCACTTAGCAGGGGACATGAACTAACATACAAAACAATTCCCATGTTCACATATGGAATATATCCCTGACTACACCTGCATTCGGAGGGGTGCATTTTTTTCAATGTATGGGAGAGTATTAGGTAAAATATATGCTAAGCACCTTTTGCATAGCTCATGCAAATGGCCTATTCAGTATCAGATTCTGTGAGACATCTTATATAGCCAAAAAAATAAATATGCAGGTAAGTATGCTAGATGAAAGAGTATGTCAAAGGGATGCACCAGCAAAACTAAATGCCTTATTCTGTTAAAGGGTTAGCGTGAAATTCTTCATCGTCATTCCTCCTCCACATTTCAACTCAACTGGGATGTGGAGGAAGAATGTTTTAGTTTTAGAAAGTTTTACACTGACTAATATACTAATATAGAATATTATATAATATAATAATGCATTATTAAAATTAAATACTAAAACATTAAGATAGCAAGATTGTACGTGGGGTTTTCTTCTCATAGGAAGAGTCTTTGGGTCAAGTTTATTGTGTTATAGTATGCACTGTAATTTGCCAAATAAGTGCCTATAAGTGCAATTGTGTATAAATGTATTTCTGTGCATGTATGATGCATGGGTACATACCCAACTGAATCCAATGTGCATATGGAAGGAGACATCTATAGGATTTTTGGGGTGCGCTTATATATATGTGCATTAATTTTGTGTGCACTGCATGTTGCGTATGTGTGTGTGTGTGTGTGTGTGTGTGTGTGTGTGTGTGTGTGTGCACGCGTGTGTGTGTGTGTGTGTGTGTGTGTGTGTGTGTGTGTGTTTGTGTGTGTGTGTGTGTGGTGTGTGTGTGTGTGTGTGTGTGTGTGTGTGTGTGTGTGTGTGTGTGTGTGTGTGTGTGTGTGTGTGCGTGCACTTACGTACAGATGTTTGATCAAGCATGTATATTTATGTACAGATGTTTGTGTGAGCGAGTGTATGACATTGTGTGCATTATGCACCTTTTTTGTATGAAAGTGTGTCTATGTACAAGTGCGTGTATGGAGGGATCGAGTTGTACAACCCCCAAGTTGATGATTGACTGGGTTAAGGCCTTGCTGATGGCATGACGATTGGTCACTCAGGCTGGTACCCCAGTTTGTTCCGTGATAATCTCATGATGATTGAAAACCTGTAACACCAAAACCAAGTCCACTGCAGAGTCAAAGTCTCATACCTTCCTTCTAGCAAATAGTAAGACTAGACTAGCTTGTCGAAATGTTCAGTCAATTAGTGTACAAGTTTAAAGCCTGGCATCCCGCCTACAGACATGATTGTAATTCTAGAAGATTATCAATGCTCATGATCATGTAGGGACTTACACCATCGTCCCACAGTCATCCCTCAACCCTCATTTGGTGGATCAAGCCAAATGTTTCATGCATTTCCATGCCACCAACAAATTCCCCATCACCACTTGGTATTGGCACAAGGATCAATATACTTGGTACTGCAATGATGACCGCTCTAATGACCCCAGTCACATGCATGTTTGATTATGTTCTGGTCAATGTAAGTATAGTTTTTCATCCTGTACACATTATGGACCCTGAAGCACTACCATGCAGACGTCACAGCAATCACTCAGATTGGTTTCTAGATGATGAAGATCTGTCTCAGCCTAATACACCCAGGAGCTCCCACAAGTTATTAGACAATGTTGAGATATTAGAGCCCCTGGATCTGATTGTATATCACCCAAGTTGTTGACATCGGGAGGGCTGAAATCATCTGCTGGATCTTCTCACTGATAAACTCTATCTGGAGCTGTGAGGCCGGGGTATCCCCTCAGATCAGCCCAACAACATATTATACTATACGTAACATATAGATAATATTATTATAGTACATATATACCTCATATATCGTTCATCCCTCTTCATATAAGATCTAGAAGAGCAGCCAATCTCAATCCAACAACCACAGGAACCTTTGCATGAGCATTCCCATAATTTCAGGACAGGTTATGGTAAATGCTACTGCAACTGCATGCTAATTCAAATTAATGAGATGATACAAAAATGAGAATAATATCGAATCAAGTTGTCCAAAAATTTCAATGATATTCATCCAGAAAGGGAATTTTAAATGCTGATCTCATTGGCTGGCTCTTATCAATAGTCTGTCTTATCTGTTATTTGATGTTGTTTTACCCGAACCACATTAAACGCTGTACGATGGTTACATAACACCAAATAATCGAAAAGCCTCACCTATATAGCATGTGCGAGCCACGAAATTCGACAAAGAGTACACTAAGCTTCGCCATGCCTTGCCCGAAATTATCGTGATGATGACAGTGGTAAAGGTGTTTCTCAGTATAGTCATCCTCCTCCGCCGGGTTAGTGGACAATTTCCCGTTGCCTGTCAGGACGACGCGAATATTGTGAGCAAGACGTGCTGTCCTTTGAACTGCTCCGGCCATGGAATTTGTACTGACATCAGTGGAGAACGCTCCGTTAACTGGGCCTTGATCATGGGATACGGGAGGACAGTGGTGGACAGGATCGAGAAAGCTAAAAGCGTCTACGGGAAGATAGACACACGCTATCAGTGGCCAACTGAAGTATTCACAAGAGTCTGTGTTTGTGACGAGCGATATGGAGGCGTAGACTGCAGCGAGTGCGATTTTGGATACTTCATGAATTCCAAAGGAGTTTGCAAAAAGAGCTTGTATCGGATCAGGAAAAACTATTTGAGGATGACATATCAGGAGAGGGATTATCTCACTAGCGTTCTAAACGAGGCCAAAAATGAAGATCCATCCGAGTATAAATGGTCTGTGATCGTGGAGGAACCAGATAATGTGAGTGGGTTGGGTCTACGTCTGCAGAGCGTTTCTACGTACGATTTATTCGTATATCATCACTTTTTGTCGAAAAGAGAAGGCGGCTTAAATGAAGTTTCGGGACCCGTGTGCAGAACCGACGATTTGGACCTGTCCGTCGTGGACTTTGCCCACGAGGGTCCCTCATTCCTCACCTGGCATAGATACTACCTTTTATTGATCGAAAGAGAATTTGGAAGAATTGCGGAACGGCTGGGTTCTCCTCTCAATTGGAACAGGTATACTTTCACACTGCCTTACTGGGATTGGAGGGACACGAAAAAGGTGAGAAAACGAATTTTTCATCCATCTTATTTCGGTACGTTCACCAAGGGTGCCAATAGAAGCATCGTGACAGGAATATTATTCGACGATGACAATTGGCCAACTGTCTGTGACATTCACTATGCAGCCAACACTGACCATACCCTTCCAGTTACTTGTGCTGATATCCGAGAAGCCTGCAATGTTCAAGCATACAGAAATAAAACTCACACTGGTCATTTGGAACGTGGACGCTTTATACTGAGGGGACAGAATGATCTAGCAAATCAGACACTACCTGATTTCAAGATGATCCAATATCTGTACTGTACAGATGTGTATGATGCTGCTGATCAGTCTGGTGAACGTTATGGTATTACTTCTTCAGGAAGGAGTTTTCGTAACCGATTAGAAGGATTTGTTGATTTCAAAAGTACATCAAAAGGGACATTTGAAGATTATGGCAGTGGACCCACTAACAATAATTTTCACAATTCCGGCCACATCTACATCTATGGTTATATGATGGTTGTACCACCAGCTAGCAATGATCCTATATTTCATCTCCATCACTGCAATGTTGACAGAATATTCGAAACATGGTTGAGAAGACGAGGAAAGCGAAGTTCCTTTGTACCAGAGAGCAGAGTGGCCCATCCTGGCCATAACAGCATAGATTACTTGGTTCCACTCTTCCCGCTGAAGACAAATATTGATATGTACAAGGGTTCACGTCACTTTGGATACGACTACCAACAACTGGCCATTCATCGAAGTGATAGTTTTGAGTGTCCTCCCAATTCTACCTAAATATGTTTGCGGTACTCATAATGTTATTGATAATTTGACATCACATGAAGATTAGTTCATCACATTTAAACAGTTCAATGCTTTACTTTGTATGTATGTTATACAAGTACAAAGATATTGTAAGGACAGAATTAATGCATCATAAGTAACCTATCTTAGACCTCTTTAAGTAGCTAGTCTTAATGTCAATATGTAGGTTATCGCCCTTGGACGAGTCACTTTGCTGTTTTAGAAACCTAGGGATGTTGCCTAATCACCGAGGGCGTCATCACATTGATTCTACTAGGAATCACCTCCAAGAATGCTTGTATTGAATGCATATGAAGGCCCAACTCGTATGGTGTTCTGTAAGGTGAGTGCAGTGGAAACGACTTACTGAATAGAACTTACTAACTCTCTAATGGGTATGTTGTTTGTCTCAACAATAATTAATCTCTTATCTAAATATTCATTCTCTAATTAATGGGATTTTAGATGAGTAATTTCGATATTTGCAAACTTTGAATTATGTAGGCTCCACAGTTGTTCTAGTGTCATGGATCAAATGCATTAAATTTCCTGTGTATTTTGTCTTATTATGACTTAGTGTCTCTATTTTGACTTAGTGTATTACATTTGTGCAAGTATTTTGTGATTAATAGTTTTGTCCTGACACACAGGCTTATAACATGAAACTACGGAATCCAGACTATGCCTGGATGTTCCTGGTTGGTCTGGTGACGGGTGGTGGCAATCTGGTCAATATGAAGAGTACTGTTCGTCTGATATAATTCAAAAGGTTATTCCCATTTCAATCGCAGTCAGATCTGTTATCCCAACCCAGAACGCAACAGGTGTAATCTTGGTGAGTGTACTCTGAGTATTGATGATGATACATGCAGTACATCTGTATCTATACTAAATGTACATGTCACTGTAACAGTGGGAATATACCAATGGTGGATCAGAGGCTAGGGTGTTAGGTGCTAGGTGATACTGTGTATGGACATACACATGGTTTATTGCAGTGAAGGTCGAAGGAATGCTCTCCTTGTAAATTGCAGATAAGACTGACTGGTGCAATGAATTGTGGTTGGACCACTACACACCATTGGCAGCTAACACCTACCAATTATGTAGATAAGACCTAATGAATATCATTAAGTAGGGTTTTGGTGGAACCAACATGTTTACAACTTACTTTCCTTCTGATGAGGGTCTGTCTTGAGTATGAAGGGCTGACCTGGTTGCTCCTTATAGCAACAACCCATTTTAGTTTACCACTGTTGATGTTGGCAGCATAATTATATAATATTTTATTCATGTATTAAATGTTTTGCGGCATATGCTACACTGTACGCTATTGTAGACAATACTTTATTAACTCTCATTATTTTCCCCAACTATAATTGTGTATGTAGACACATGTAAAGGTATATGTAACACCTTGGACTATAGCTAATATATGTATCATATTTGCAGTTGTTCAATACTGTTACAGTAGCTCAGAATGGCCACACATAATCTTAGTTGTCCAATTTGAAAGTTTCTCTCATCGATACCTATTTGTGCCTTTACATACGTGTGTCTTCATCTCATCAGTTGTCCAGTGAGGTAATTGACCACTATAATTCAGTGAACAAATCCAATTTTACAGGGCATTGTGAAATGTACATAAGATATGCCTATGACACAATGTGGGTGATGGCACTTGCCCTCCAGAAATTTTTGCCCTTGCTCAAGGAGAAAGGTCTAACTCTGGAGGATTTCCATTTGATCGCTGAAAAAGAAAAAAATGTATCTGAAATTGTCAGAAATGTTGTCCAGGATATTAAATTTACTGGAGTGTCCATAAGTCTAAATGGCTGTGTATAGTGTTTAAACATTCACACAATTGAACATGAGTTTCGGTTAGTCACAAATTATTCATGTATGTAAGAAGTATGTAGCAAAGAATCCCATTCCCATTGGAATTCCTCACACCGTGTCCCGCATGCAAAAGTGGAAGATTACAGTGTAGATATCTTCACAATCATGTCAACTTGCAAGGTAATCCACTTATTGAATGTTTAATTACTTTTATACCTTCAACTCAAATATGGGTAGAATATAGTATGTGTGTATGCTATACATTCATACATACTGTATAGTATCTCCACTATGTAGCCATGAATGGTTCTGGGTTCAGTCCTCATACTCTCGCAGATCAGATCTACAACAAGTTAGCAGTGCTGTGCTGAATATTGTGTTCATGTGAAATGTCATTATTGTTAGTTTACATTTTCCAATACGTTCTATGGTACCTGACTGATCATAAGATGCCAAAAGCAGTGTTTGTATGTTATGTATGAATTACAGCTGCTACGGATATGAGGGATTTGGTTGACACAACACTCCAATATTAATGGTTGAATTCAAGCAAATTGACATTTGTATATGCTGTCATGTTGAAATGGCAGATTTGGATTGCTGCAGACCAAAAAAAGAAATACAGTGGAACCTCTCTATTAAGGACTCCTTGGGACCTCCATTATTATGTCCTTATTACAGAGGTTTTCTCAATTCAGAGTTCATTTTATACACTACAGTACTACACCGGGACACAAAATGGTGTCCTTAATATAGAGGTTTTCCTAATTTAGAGGTTTGTATTAGAGAGGTCCCACTGTAGCTAAAATACTTGAAAATGGAAATAGCTAAATGTTAACAGGTCACTTAACCAACCATTGTCGAACTGGACTAGTTTCTCCCCAGACCACTTATGGGCCCCTGTTCTTCAGCCCCTGTGGCGAGAAGGGAGTTGAATTTTCAGTTGAATCGCTTGGTCATTTAAAATACTATTGTGTTCTGGTCAATCAGATCATTGAAAACTCATATGCAGTGCAAATGTCACATTCAACCAATGAATGATATACTATGGTCATTGAAGGCAGAAGAAATTGATAAGATCAGGAAGTTATTAAGTTAATTTTTATTATTATTGGAATTCCAATAATTATTTTAACTCTTTTCTGGAATTGCAATACACATCATCTTGGTAATTTATTTACTACTTTCAATAATACACTTTAGATGATATGAAAGTGATCAAGGACAAAACATAGTTCTTGGAGTCTAGTGGGAATCTGTGGTTTGTGTAACCATGTACGTTAACATCTCTACTCCAATGCCTTATAACCATAAAGTTTATTCTTATTAGATGGGTTGAAATCTGTCGACTTTGCCGATGTTATCGATAACTTTACAACTTTACAACTGTAAGGTATCACCTAGGAGAATGCGATGAAAACATTTTTGCAGGTTGGTGACTTCTGTCGGTGTACATTCATAAGTAGTTTATTTCAGGTTGAACCTTAGACTACTGTCAATATTAATATTATCTTATTTTTCTTTTGTGTCTGTTCAAACCTAGTTTCTATCATGCCATTGTCCTCAATAGACTCTTCTATGTTTAAGGTAACCCCATCTGCATGTTTTATAATGAGTAGATCTGAAATAGGCCCTCTTGGTGAAATACGTACTAATTTTGTTATACTGATGTACAAGGCCAGTGAAGAGAAATGGAACAATTGTTTTGAGTTGGGAAATTGGCCACCTGTAAGTTGAATGACATCAAAACCATAGTTAGTGAAAATATCAAATATGACGCCATAATCGTGTTCTAGAAGTGCTATTCCAGGGTATTTCTGTTCAAATAATTGTCCCTTACGGCTACTGTGGATTGTTTCCTAGAATGGATACGTGCAATGTGTCCATATCACACATGAAAAGGTATAACATAGCGATTTGAGTGTGAAACGCTTACCCCTATTCTGTCTGGTCTGCTCTACACTTGGTACTAATGGCAATTCAGCCTGGATTTCTAATGGGATGTGGATTAGGAGGCTGTTAAGGGTACTTTGGCATCCTTCCACACGTCCCATGACTTCCACAGTACGTATAGGGAGCTCTAGGATGAATTTTTTTTTTTTTCATAAAGTGGTGGCTGATTAATACAAATTTTGTATGTTTGTCAGTGACATAAATATATGTGTTGTATCATTGTCCATACAGAGGGAATTCCCAAAGATAGCATTCTTGTACCCCCACAACATGTTTACGGTGTCATTGCTGCTTTTACCATACTTGCTACTGGGATGTCCTTGTTCTTTATTGTATTCAGTATCTGGTATAGGAAAGAAAGGTGAGTTATTCCAGATGCCACACTGCATACATAAACATGTCGGTGTTTGAAAAGAGTTGATCTTCTCTGTTTAAATGTTATCACTACTGTAACATTAGAAGCCTGAAACACTCTGGATGTGTACAATGTACTGCCACCCACATATGTATTCTAAAGATTTATCACTGCAATCCATTTGCCAATATACAGACTATGTTACGTATACTATATGTCCCATAAAAGTTTGTTCGAGTATGTATAGAATGTAAAAGATATTCACTGCATGGTGGTATGCACTGTGTCATTGTTGGTCTATACTGTGAACTGTCTGTGCAGAGCTGTCAAGGCATCCAGCCCAATACTCAACATTATTGCTGATCTTGCCTCTGTGGTGTGGTACGTCATACTCTTGTTGAATGAAGTACCTGTACCAAAGCAGGCAGTTTATGATGTCACCTGTCCGGTAGGTGTACTATTAATTGAATAATTTTATTGTGCATCGATTAATTATTTATAATTAATTATCTCATTTAGTTATGATCTACGTATTATTATATTATTTAGTTATCATCTATGTATCACATGCGCAATGTATACATTTGAATTAAATGTATATTTCATGCGATTAATTCTTAATGATGTTCAATCTATATATTTTCAAAGATGCTTCAATTATATCCTGTTTTACTGTACATACATACTAGATTACTCTCTGGTTGACCAGTCTTGGTATAACACTTCTTCTGGGACCCCTGACTCTGAAGTCTTGGAGAATTTACTACATTTTTCACAATCCAAAGTCAAACAAGAAGGTATCCTCGCATACCTTGTCAATTGTAACCGCTTGTTGTTCATATACTGTCTAGCCTGCTACACCAATCAGATACACAGTAGCCCCAATCTTCATCAAAAGAGTGTTGAACGACGGGTATGTGTTTGTCTGTGCAAGTACCCATGTGCATAGCATGTTTAAGTAGCTGATTTGTTATTATGTTGAAATTGTATGTACGTTTTGATGAAGGTATCATCTTGTGGAGATCTGTGTAGGTATGTACCTCAATATTGACATTCCTAACTATACTGTACTTTTTTAATTAATCGCAATTAGCCATAATCTAGATCAAAGTGATCTGTGCATCAAATTTGCTGGCAAGGAGCTAGGTTTTTTTGAGCTCAATTATAATTTTTCCCATTTTGCAGTAAAAGCAAAATGCTCTATAGAGTCACTTACAGTATACTGCTGAAACCAGTTGTAAATCATGTCAATCACCACTTAAGTGTGTGAGTTATATACGAAGAGAAAGCCCTTAGCCCAATATCTTACTATAATTCACAGAGTCTCTGGTTGTTTGTTTGTTTGTTCGTGAACTCCTCCGAAGGTTTGCATCTGATCAACGCCAAATTTGCCAGACATCCTCAGCGCCACCCGTGAAGTATACTAAAGGGGGTTGGCGTTTCGTTTTAGGCCTTCCTTCTAGAATTTGAACGAAGTCATACTATCTGCCGTACTTGAAAGGTGCCATTTTCATGACAAGTTAATGGACGAATACGCCTGTAGGGCGGGTAATTCATACTCGTTATAATAATAGACAAGCTGAATCACAACCACAACTCATGTACGTACACTCATCATATTATTGTATGACATTTGTGTATATGTTTGTTCGTGTTTATTCTTGAGCCCCAAACCATGCAAGTATGACATT
>OZ026561.1:3069546-3169546 GCA_964020155.1 Chondrilla cf. caribensis
TTCTGAATCAGTACTATGTATGGATTATAATAATAGTCTATGTTGTGGTAATCTAAAGACAATTATAGGCATTATCATTAATAATAAGATGCAATAAAAGCTATAGATGAGATTCATTACCGCCTTATCATACATATTCAGTTATACCATTAGGCAATATTCACAACATTTCCTAACCTGGTGTTCCTGCATGATCATGACTTGTCGGTTGACAAAAACTATTAATTAATGTAAGTGGCAGCCCCTAACAAAATACTAAATCTTTATGGCCCCACACAGCATTGTCTCTTTCGCAAGGCTAACTTGCGTTGTGTTCTCAGCCTTCCACGCATGCTGCTAGGTAATGCCTATTTTTATACGTACATTATCATAACAAAATTGCCTATTGGCTACCACTTTTATCTTCTTATTGTCACAACTTCATGGGTATACACACTTTGATACATATAATACTTTATATTAATCCACACACCTGTTCCCATAGCATCAGTACTGATAATCTTAGGAATAATGACTTAGTACTTAGCTGAATAGTGGTAATTCGTAAGATTACCTATGACCTAGTCTAGCAACTATCGTCAATTTCACACCTCGGCTCGACCAAAGAAATCCCCGGCAACTGAAATGACACCGCCAGTAATTGGCACTAGCCGCTCCGCGGGCGTTTAAAGGATAGGCGTGTGGAAGAGTTTGCAGATGACGTCTGGCCTTGGAGTTACCTTCTTGCTGGCTGGAAAGATCCCAGTACATCTGAAAGAGGGCGACAGTATCCGTTTCCTACGCTGTCAGCACTGAACGTGCTGATCGACGAGCTGTACAATTCTGCTTGAGCCTTCTTGTAGCAGGCATCTCTGTCTCCAGCTTCTCCACTTTCGTAACCTGATCACAGCAATGCTTGAAAAAGCTATGATTATAGCGTTGCCTGCAGTTCAGAGAAATCTGGCTGATTTGTTCAGTTTTCGGCCGAGAACGGTGAGTGCGAGCGCCTCAGAGACCTTTCTCTTTTCCTTGCGCGAAACGTCAGCGGCAGCGCAGATGCGGCGTGTTTTTTCCAAGTGACTAGTCTCTAATGCCTGCGCCATCCGTGTTGTATCCCTTTATCGAAGTCGTTCCAGCGTCCAAAATACAACTCGCACCTCAGCACCTTCGTCCGTACGTAGTGTTGCTTATAAACGCCCACGGCGATGATTGCGCAAGGTGTGAAATTGACAATAGTTGCTAGACCCTATAATATCTAATTTTCGCCCCCGCGCGATGATGAGAAATTGGGTTTAGCAAGCCAGACTACTTACGACCCACTATTAATTTTCATTCAGTTGGAGTGTGCGTGGAGGAGTTAACAGAATAAATTAGGCGTGCACTACGTGCAGAACCTCGCTGTTACCATAGTGGATTGGTCCCATTAAAAAAAAATTAAAAAGTTTGGATGCGATCGAAATAAGAATCGCAACGTGAACTCTCCACGGCAATGACGTCATCCAAAATGTCTGCCAAAATGGACGTCATCACGGCTGACCAATTCGAAGGCCCGAAAGACGATTCGCTGAACCCTACTCCGAAGCTTGATAAAATAGATATTTCCTATGCAGTATCTTTAGAAATATATAGCGTCCATAGTTTAAGACTCTTTGTTGCCATCTGGCGTAGAGAATGACGTCATGCGGGAGTGAAACGGTGAGTGAATTCAATCACGCTTCGTACGACCATGACAATACAAATGTCTCTTGCCTCATTACGTAGCACAGTCGTGCCCAATTATATAGAAATGCACGAATGGTTGCATTCTGCTAAAACCATTTTGCAACTTTGGACGAAAGAAAATGCACCTGGGCCCTAATGTCATAATTTCTAGACCCGAAAGTCATTAAGCGCGTGGGCGACCTCGATCGGACTCCCCTATGTGACGGAAACAATTAACCTCGCTTCCGCTCGGTGACAATAACAGAATCGTATCCACTGACCAAGACCAATCATAAAGCTCCATATTCCCTCCAGTAGTATTGTATCTCTGGAGTGAGTATAATCAACAGGCCTGGATTGTTTATGTATTTCCAATGCATGCATTTCCCTGTATATTCCAGGAGAGCTTTTGTGTAACCGTTGTCATTGGAGACTATATTATAGTCAGATGAATGGTGGCTATCTTCAATTACTAATCTGCCAACATATAGTTACCAATCAATCATAATTTCCTGTTCAGCAGTAACTCATATGACATAATAACATTGTCTGTATTGATACTATTCATGGTGTGGATTTGTGTGAATCTCATTGAATAATGTAATGCATGGCACCCTGGTGTTACATCTTATTACATAATTATATATTACCTCTATTATGTAACCATTATACTGGTGTTATAGGTTGGCATGATCAAAGTGTGATCTTGTAATTGTGTGGTCATGAATATCTAATTAAGGTCACCTGTGATGTTACATCTTATTACATAAAGCTTAATTGATATCTAGCTATAGTATAACAACATTGATATGAAGACTCATTCCCACCTCCATTTTCAAAATGGAACGTGGTCCAAGCCAGAATAGACATATTTACTACAACTTCTATAGTAATATTAATGCAGAGTGGAATTATAGGAAATACTTCCTTATACTGTGTCAAAAGTATGGAATCAATTACCAGTATTTAACTCAACAAGCCATATTTCCTATATCATCAGTAGTGATCAATGTTATGGCAACGGAGACTATGAATTTTGTTATTATTCAATGTTTATCAAAGTGTATTATGAACCATGAAATTGTGACAGTATAATAGTCTCAAAGTACTAGTAGCAGTTCAGACATAGTCATCTGTATAATATGTGTATTATATTGAAAGTCACTGTGACAAGTTAGAAAAACTCCCTGAAATACGTACAGCACAGTTAATTTGTCATTAACGTTGAAATCCAAATCCGAACAGTTGAAATGTGTTGACTTGGAGGTGGACTCACTAGTGTAAGACCTGCAGTAATTGTTTGAGAAACTATTCAGAAATGACTCATGCTAATGTCCATAATTTTAGCTTACCGATTTAACAATAACAATTTGAAAAAGCATTTACGTCTGTAACCAGTTGTTACTAAATCCAACTGTCCACGCTGAGTAGGGCCATAAACCCAAGTCACTGAATATATTTAGTACCCATTAGTAGCTAGCGTGCTTGGTAAACTTGGTAATTTCAATGCAAATTTTGTATGTTGAGGAAGGTGTTCTTCTTCGCTTATCTGATTTCTAATATACATTTTTATACTCATACACAAAAATCAAGCTCTTACCAAGTATTCATTGTTGGTGTTGCATGCTTGTTCAATTGGTTAACAGCCTGAATGTAGCAATCTCTGCGCTTTATTTTAATTCTTAAAATGAATGTGGAGGAATGCAGGGATGGTTGAAACATGCAGTCGAACAGTCTGAATGAGCAATCCAACCCATATGAAATTAATAGTCCCAATTTCTGCAACAAACATTATCATCATGTTTCATAATGCCAATTTCCACTGTTGATGTCAAGATGTTTATGTTTCCATGTCATATGGTCTGCACATTCCTACAGTTTGCCTACTCCAGCCATTCGTATACCTTATTCTATCATTTAGCAAGCAAGTTATCCCTGTTTACATTTTCACTACTGGGTAAAATATTTTGTTTTAGTAAGGAGAATTGGGATAAATTTCAAATTTGTTGTCAGTAATGCACACACACACAACACACACACACACACACACACACACACACGTGCACACACACACACACACACACACACACACACACACACACACACACACACACACACAAACATGCACATACACATTTAACACACACACACACACACACACATGCACGCGCGCGTACACACACACACAAGCACGCACACACACATTTAACACACACACACACACACACACACACACACGCACACACATTTAACACACACACACACACACACACACACACACACACACACACACACATGTACACGCACACACAACACACACACACACACACTCACACACACACACACACACACACACACACACACACACAACACACACACACACACACACACACACACACACACACACACACACACACACACACACACACACACACACACACACACACACACAAACATGCACATACACATTTAACACACACACACACACACACACATGCACGCGCGCGTACACACACACACACAAGCACGCACACACACATTTAACACACACACACACACACACACACACACACGCACACACACATTTAACACACACACACACACACACACACACACACACACACACACACACACACACATGTACACGCACACACAACACACACACACACACACTCACACACACACACACACACATGTACACACACACACACACACACACAACACACACACACACACACACACACACACACACACAACCACACACACACACACACACACACACACACACACACACACACACACACACACACACACACACACACACACACAATTCGTCCTACCTACTGAAAATTCTGCACAGTGTATTGTGTGTCATGATCAATCTGCATATTATATGTATAGGCATGAGTAATGTTAACCCCGCGGCCCACGCACACGATGCACATGCATTGAACAATTTTTTTCAGCTTTGATATCAAGTATTGGCTCCATTGTTAAGACTGGTAACATATGTCGTTTTCCTCAAATATGTGCTAGGAATACAAAAGAAAGCAGGGGACAGGTGTTTCAAATAGTCTGGGCTAGAAGTTACAGGTGTTGCATTATGTTGTGCTACATGTACGTTAGTGTTTGGCATTAATTTGAAGATGAACTGCGAGCCGAATGTCCAACCATTATGGTCCAACTAATAGTCTGCGATTCACCCCACGCCAAATATCTGCCACACGTTCAAATGTTAAAATCAAGTAATTCAAATTCCCCCGTACTCGAATTACTTGGGTGTCTTTATTAGGTTTATGAAAACCTTCGCTGAAGTTAATAGGCTCATAGAAGCTGTCGCGCTCAAATTCCAGCCCAATTTCTTTTTCTTCACGTCTCGAAATCAGGCATCTTTTCTTGCGCAATATAGATTGCAATAATAAAATTAACTAGTTGTGAACAAAGTTCAGAACCTCGCAAATAGAATCTGATCTTGCATATAATATCAAGATCTATGATATGACGTAGTTCAGTGACATCATCTAAAAATGTCTTCCAAAATGGACGTCATGATGGCCGACCATTTGGTGTCCCGAACGACGGATTGGCGAACCCTGCTCTTCGGCGAAGGAAATCAAAAAATCGTTGTGCAAAAAAGTTGACAATTGTTATTTGAATTGTCTTAAGGTACTTGGTGGTGATGCAGTCCGAAATTTGTCGACGGGAGGAATCGAAAAGTAAGTGCTCTTTTAACGGATCGTGTGTGAAAAACCTTTGTCTAAGTTTGCCATTTCAATATATGCTGCGACGGTGCCCCATTACCGTCGGTGGGACGACTTAGTGCTGATCGATTCGTTCGACGAACGATTTGCGTTCAAATAAACCAAAAAGTGACCTAAATCACACGATATTGGCGGCCACCGCAATTAAGAGCGTGGGCGGCTCGATCGGACTCCCCTAACGAACGGAAACAATTACCTCGCTAACGCTCGGTAATAAAGACTAGTTGTGAACAAAGTTCAGAACCTCGCAAATAGATCTTGTATATCAAGATCTACCGTATAGCGGGAAAGTTTCGCGGGACAAAACTTTCGCGAATTGCTCAATTTCGCGGATTTCGCGAAAAAAAGTTTCGCGTTTTCAACGCCAATCGCGTTAATTGATGGTCAGATGATTACGTCATTGAGTGTTCACGAATAAATCTTTCGCGAATGCCAGTTTCTTTGCGAAATTCGCGAAACTTTTAGTCCGCGAAACTTTCCCGCTATACGGTATGATATGACGTAGTTCAGTGACATCATCAAAAAATGTCTTCCAAAATGGACGTCATGATGGCCGACCATTTGGTGTCCCGAACGACGAATTGGCGAACCCTGCTCTTCGGGGATGGAAATCGAAAAATCGTTGTGCAAAAAAGTTGACAATTGTTATTTGAATTGTCTTAAGGTAGCGATTCCAGAGAAATTATTAAAATCCTTCTTTAGGCATCCTTAAGCTAATTTTCATCTTTTAGAATATTTAAGATATTCTATAGTTTTTATTTGATGAAAATCGGTTCAGTAGAAACCAAGATATGGGCTTCAAAAGGCGACCGATTAGTGGTACGAGTCTAACCTGCTAATGATATTCATTGCAATAACCACTCGTGGTCACGCGGCTCACCATACTAAAATTAATACTGCAATATATGCATGATTATAATAAAAAATCGTAAATCGCGTATGAGATCGAATCGATCAATTTCGAAATCAACCCGAAGAAACCGGCAAGCATTATTGTGAACACAAAATATGTAGTGTATGCAGTGCTTAGATGACATAGCATAAGTATAAGCTGCACCATGGGTTTATATCATGTACATATAACGAAATCAAAATCCTTGATTTCCAATGCCGAAGGTCGAATTGAAAGAATTCGAATACGACAGTTGAACAAAGTCCAACTATGACGGAAACGGATGATAGCAGTTTAGAAGTTGAATGTGCAGCAGTTCGCACACAATACTGCATAGATAGGGGTCGCAACGAAAAAATTCGACAATGTTGGAATCTTTCGAAATTTGGTAGGCATGTAGAGTCCAGTTAGAAGAATATAATGCCGCTTTTCGTTTTTCGATTGATCGTTATTTCGCCGAGTTATATACGAAAATTCGCCATTTTGAGGACGCGCGCGAAGGAATACCACACATACGAAGATCGAAATAGAACGAATCATTCCCAGATCTTGTGTGCTAAATACCATTCATGTTCACTTACTGTGTATCACAGAAAGACGATTTCAAACGACACTGTTAGCAAAGTAACCCAGCAAATATCCGACAGACTCTCGACCACGACTCGCTCGGAGCCTAGCTCCTCAGTCAATCTTGACACGAAACAAACCCTCACGCTGCATCGCAGCCTACTATGTCTCACCTTGACACAGGACAAGAAGTGGAAAGATTACTCTCCTAGAACCACCTGGGTGACAAGTGATTTTTCGGCGGAGCTGTATGCAATGATTTTATGCATAAAATTAAGCACCAAATCATAGAAATAGCGCATTCTCATTCAAACAAAGGCAGTCACGATATGAAGGCTGAACAATATGCTAAAATAACAACAATTATTATTATCCAATCGAGGTGCTTCTGCAGCATTTAGGATCATTGCGTCACGTGACTAGAGTGTGAACAGGGGATAGGGAAATGGAGGCAAGAAAGGACAAAAAATTATAATAAACTGTTAAAACACAACAGAGGTTAGTGAAGATTTCGCTAATTCGTGTAAATAGTATTTATCATACTAATCATTCCTTTCACATAGAAGTAAATAGTTGGCCTGTGTGAATGTCATGAAAGGAGGCACAGATGTAGCTACCAATTGGTGAGTTCAATCATAAATTCCATAATACTATTGTTCAATAACAGATACCAAGTGCTGAGCTCTACATACTGCATTTAATACTGCTGAATCACTGTAGGATTTAGTTTCAAATCTCCCAGAGCCCAGTCCACTTCCAAAGCAAAATGACATGGCTCTTCTTCATTTTCATACTGAACAGTGTATTTTCCACTTGATTCATCAAAATCTAATACTCTTCCTGTAAACCAGATGTATTCTTGCTTTTCTTTCACCCAAAACCTGTGGCTGATACTTCTTCCTACTAGTGAGCTGCTATTTATGCCATGTTCCACAGGATTTTTGCTTACAATGTCTTCAAATATTTGAAGTAACTCATTTATAGGTACTGGTTTCCCTTTCTTTGTGAAAAACATTTGAAGGTTCTGTTGGAAGAGAAGCTTCCGTAGTTTGAGCTGTACTTTTAGCACCTCTTTTATTTTCTCATTTCTTTGCTTCTGATTAAGAGTGTCATCATTTTTAATAGATTTGATAATTTTATCCATTTGCTGTGTGTTTCTGATCACAAGTACATCTTTCATATCTTCTGCTTTTCTTCGTTTCAGATTCTGTTTCTCTATATCCCTCTTTATGGTGCTTTGACGTAATTCCTTTCTCTGGAAAGCTTCTTGACTCTCTATGAGCCTGACTTCTTTCCTTTGACATGCTGCCATTTGGATTGTAATGTTTTGCTTTTCGGCTGGAAGTGCATCAAGCCATTCAACTGATTTGTTTTTTTTCGCTTCAATGAGGTTTCGCTTCGTCAATTGGCTAGCGCTTGGCATGGAAGTTTGAAGCCAGTCATTAAGACCCAGGACGGACTCACACACATCATTGCTTGGTTCAATTTGCCCAAGTATTTTGGCAATGTTAGGTGGTGGGTCCCAGTATTTACCTCCAGGCAATTGGTCTTTGGCATAGCTTTTCAATTTGTCTCGCATTGACCTGGCACCCCTTGAAATTCTTTCCATTGTCATTTCAGAGAGAGCATCTGAATCTTTTTGCAACAGATGTGAATATATAGCAGTGTTCTCTGGTTTGTGCCGGTGGTTGAGTTTTCCATCATCATACAATGCAGGCTCAGACCCGAACACTTGCACACATTTATCAAAAACTGCACTAGGATTTTCTTCAATGTTCTCTAGAAATCCATCCAGTTCTAAGTAGTGTATACTCATGTCTTTGACACTTTTGTTCAATTCCCTCGACTTTGCTAAACAAGTGAGGTCTGCATATATGTGAAGGAACATCAATCCATCTGCCTTTAAGCCTGCGATTACTGATGGACTACTAAGTTTAGCATATACTTCATTCTCCAATTTGTTTTTTCCAAAAACTTCCAAAAAGCTCAAGGCTGCCTCTCGTAAGAAAAAGATTTTTGCAGCATTGTGTGCAGTAACAAAATACCTACTTCCAACCTGCCTTGCAAGATGTACCTTTTTGCATAGCTCATAGTAGTCCTTTCTTGTCTCAGTTTCAATATTAGTTTGCACTTCTAAAAAATCTGGGAAAGTTATCACCCCATGGCCACATTCATTTGTTCCCTTGCTTCCAAACAACTTACAAAATTCATGTACAGTAATGTCTGTCTCGAAACGTTGTCTGCATCCACTGTTGGTCTCAACATTATCACTACCCTGCATGAATGCATGGCGTAGATTTATACCAAGATGCATAGCACAGAATGTGCTAACAATTTCTGTTCCCTCTTTAGTTGATGTATCTCCAAATTCTAGGGAATCTTCTTCCTTGAGCTCTTGTGCTATCCTGTTGAACTTTTTTTGTGTAGCGGCAGAATCAGATGTCAGAGCCCCAACAATTGACCAATTAATAGAGTTAGCATTTTTCATTCCTAAATCATTTGCTACTTTTCGCAGTCTCTGTAACTCTTTGGAAATGTTCTTGGCTATATCCTCAGCTGCACCACTGCTGACTTCATTAACTGCAAGGACCAGTCCATTTGCAGATGCTGCTGCTATTTTACGTTGAGACAGTGTGGTCCCATCTGTATTCAAATGTATCATTTGACTATTGCATAATGCTGATGCCTTGTGAATATCACATAGTGTTTTCATTTCTTCTCTCCGCATATAGTTTGCAGTGGATGCCTTGGGGAGATTCAATTTAGATGGATCACTAGTAGGTGCCAAGTGTTCCACAACATTCTTTACTGTTGATTCTACTTTGCCGGGAGGTATGCCTGATGTTAAGAGCTTGTAGTATAATTTTCGGACTGTGACATTGTATGATTTTCCTTGCTTTGTTTCTGTCAGTGGATGTGCACTCATATTCTCATTCTTGTGGGGTAATTTGTCTTGACAGTGTTTGAAGGACTCATCATGTGATGTGATATGTGGTGTTTCTATCTCATATTTGTCTAATATTTGTTGCAGTTCATTTTCATACTTGCATAGTTCCGTCTGTAAAACCTCATTGTTTTTCTGCAATGCTAAAATTTGCTTTTCATACTTCTTCACAAGATTTTCCATTGTTTCAGTTGTGTTTGACAGAGCATGCCCCAAATCTGAATCATTGTATTCATCCTTTTTATCCTCATCCAATTTGCATCTACTTATATCTTTTTTGCTGCAATCCCCCCACAGGCAGTTGCGACCATGCATTGGTACATTGCTATCGACTTCTTCCGCAAATACAGTCGGAACCTCACTTACTGGGCTATTGTTGGGTCTTCTGGTTGACTTGAAGGCTTCATGTTCGTTGTCATTTGTGCTGATCTGCTGTTCTATATACCGGTATACATTGTCAGGCCTCATCTTCTTATCCAAAAAGGGATCTATTGCCAAATAAAATTTACCCACTGCGGTTTTTGTAGCATTACGTGTGAAACACCATCGCTTCAAAAAGCTGTGCAAATGCTTGTAAAAATTGACGGATGGCCTTTGTGTGAATGCCAGCACAGGGAAACTTTTTTGTGCATCTGTAAATGCTGCCTTTAATGCTTCTTCATGAAACCCTTCTTTTACTACAGCTTCGGGTACTTGCAATGTTTCTGGAGGTCCTATACAATGTTTAAAATTAATGTAATGCAGGTATATTTGTAATTATGCACTATCCACGTATATACTGACTATCTATATAGTCCTATTTAAAAACCATCATTTTTTGCTCACTTCCTTTGTATATCCTTTGTATAGTGTATTTGTACAGTACACCAGTGTATATTGTGTTGTTTCAGTATTTTCATAGCCAGTGTGTAGCACCTCGCATTCAGCAACATATTTTCCATTATAAAAAGAATCAGCCTAAGATACAAAAAAATGTGAAACCAACAGGCTCAAGGAAAAATCAAGGCATTGTGTTGTGTTTCTATTTTCAAACAAATAATGTCTTGGTGAACAACTTATATAGTGGACTATCAGCTGGTACAACTGCTATCTCTCTGGGTTCATAAATTTGTGTATCCTAGGCTGATTCGTTGTTTAATGGAATAGTACGTTGCTAAATGGAAGATGTCGTGGTGATTGTTTGTATGAATGCGTGCGTGCATGCATCTGTGTGTGTGTGTGAAAAATGTACACAACCAACCTACTACACTTCTAATTCTAGGTATCCATTCTTTTTGTAAATATTCACATCTTTTGGTCATACTTCCAAAACAGGTTCTTTTGCTTCTTATAGGGGCTGCAATACGCTGTGCAGCTTCAAGTAATCTGCTTGGCCTTGATGGAAGTACAGCAAGTGGATATTCCTCCTTGAATAGCTCATATAGCACATTTGCAGCATGCCGCCCACTCTTTGAAGCTTGATGTTCTGCCAATTCTAGTAACTGAATGACATCATTGTATGTTGGTGATCCTGTATTATGTATAATATGTTGGATCATTTAAAGGATTCAAGTCATTCTGTTTATATTCCTATACTGGTTGATTAATACTGTCATACCTATATCTGCTTGAGCGTGCAAACGCCGAGTTTTCACTGGACCTGGATTAGGCTCAATCCCACTGATGATTAGCAAAACCAAGGAGATTAATATGCTGTTTTTCATTGTCTTCCAGTAGAGACCAATGCAGAGTTGTTTGCTGAACTTGGTGGACTGGGTGTTGTGTTTAAAAAACACAGTTTCACTATCAACTGCATTCACCTTTAAAACATCCTTATATTTTAACTTTTAAGGACATAGGTACTTAAAACCTACTTATTATTTCAATTCACTGTCATACGAGGACATCCTTATTTAGGCAAAAGCCCTTATTTTCTCCTTAAAATATCAACGCATCAACATTAGGGTACTTAAAAGTTGAAAGATAGGTATGAAATAAGGTGTTCACACGCTTATTTTATACTTAAATTATACTTTAATCAACACCTTTTAAGGATATTTTTAGAAGATTTCAGTTGATAGTAATTTGACTGTTAAAAATACCAATCTTGGCTCGCCAAGCTACCAGAGAGATCATTTCTGCATATTGATGACACTAATATCACATTTGGATGCACTCAATTGACGTGTATTGTATAGTAGCCACCCGCTTACCTACGTCTAATAACGGGTCGATCGATTCGAATTCTGCTTAATTATTCTTGATCGAATACGTAGCTCTGATTCAAAATTACCCGCCAATCCACACGTGACTTGAGAGTTGACGACGCCCAATCAATTATACGTAGCTATAGTCATAGAAAGAGATTTTGCGAGGATTTTATCACGATATGACCTTGGATCGACAAGATAAATGGATAACAACTGCTTTCAAACGCTAAGCTACGTAATTACGAAGCATAAGTAGCTTACCGATTGGATTTTTCAGCTGCAACGAATTAGGTACAGTCACCCAGGTGGTTCTAGGAGAGTAATCTTTCCACTTCTTGTCCTGTGTCAAGGTGAGACATAGTAGGCTGCGATGCAGCGTGAGGGTTTGTTTCGTGTCAAGATTGACTGAGGAGCTAGGCTCCGAGCGAGTCGTGGTCGAGAGTCTGTCGGATATTTGCTGGGTTACTTTGCTAACAGTGTCGTTTGAAATCGTCTTTCTGTGATACACAGTAAGTGAACATGAATGGTATTTAGCACACAAGATCTGGGAATGATTCGTTCTATTTCGATCTTCGTATGTGTGGTATTCCTTCGCGCGCGTCCTCAAAATGGCGAATTTTCGTATATAACTCGGCGAAATAACGATCAATCGAAAAACGAAAAGCGGCATTATATTCTTCTAACTGGACTCTACATACCTACCAAATTTCGAAAGATTCCAACATTGTCGATTTTTTTGTTGCGACCCCTAGCATAGAGACCAACTATTGGTAACGATGTACGCTAATTTCGCCGATAATGGAAACCAGAAAAAAGAAAATACGATTAAACCTATCTTGATAGTAAGCTCAGGTCTTCACTTAAAATCGTACCAAGAGATAAATATATTCGTTCGTCTTTTCTCCCTTGGAAATATCGTGACCACTCGTCGTACATTAAAACAATATAAATTAGGAGTTAGGTATTATTTTATATTAGTTACAATATCGTTGGAATCGCTACTTAAGGTACTTGGTAGTGATGCAGTCCGAAATTTGTCGACGGGAGGAATCGAAAAGTAAGTGCTCTTTTAACGGATCGTGTGTGAACCACAGGCAACCTTTGTCCAAGTTTGCCATTTCAATATATGCTGCGACGGTGCCCCATTACCGTCGGTGGGACGACTTAGTGCTGATCGATTCGTTCGACGAACGATTTGCGTTCAAATAAACCAAAAAGTGACCTAAATCACACGATATTGGCGGCCACCGCAATTAAGAGCGTGGGCGGCTCGATCGGACTCCCCTAACGAACGGAAACAATTACCTCGCTAACGCTCGGTAATAAAGATTATTAAGCCCTAAAAATATAGTGTGGCGCAGCGTCAGGGTACCACGCTTTAGCGAGAACAGTGCCCATTATATATACTAATTGAGTATGCGGCAGGGCGTCATATGCGGGTCTCCAATTGAAGCCTTTAAAGAGCTCATTGGCCCTGCATATCACTTTCTTGGAGAAAATAATATTATCGCGTTCAATACAGTAGCAACAGTGTGTGTGTGTGTGTGTGTGTGTGTGTGTGTGTGTGTGTGTGTGTGTGTGTGCGTGCGTGTGTGTTTGTGTGTGCGTGCGTGCGTGCGTGCATGCGTGCGTGTGTGTGTGTGTGTGTGTTAAATGTGTGCGTGCGTGTTTGTGTGTGTGTGTGTGTGTGTGTGTGTGTGTGTGTGTGTGTGTGTGTGTGTGTGTGTGTGTGTGTTAAATGTGTGTGTGTGCGTGTTTGTGTATGTGTGTGTGTTTGACCATCCCTTGGTCAGTTCCTCACAGCCACCATTCTGCATGGTATAACCTTATGACCTTATAAGACTTGGTATTAGTGGTATTATTTTAATGTTATGGGTTCCCTGTAAGCTGTCTTGTGACTGAAATGTTCCCAAACCCAGAAAGATCTCCATACCCATACCCATATCATAGTAAATTCTGAGCCATGCTCATAACAATGTCTTAGCAGATTTCAATATCCATACCCATATTATTATGATTCAGTGTAACTTGCTTTGTAAGTACATGGGTTAGTACAAATTCTTGGTCAGTACACACTCCTGGTATGGTAGAACGCCTCGCTCAATCCCTCCCTGAGGTGAAATGTGCACCTAAGCATGATGTTATTCTCAATGTGGAACTCTTACAATTGCCATGAACACTGCTAAGTTCATGTACATTACAGGTAATTGTCTAGTAGTCCTCTGATTAGCACACACTCCTGGTTAGTACACACTCCTGGTTAGTACACACTCCTGGTTGGTACACACTCCTCGTTAGTACACACCCCTGGTTAGTACACACACCTGGTTAGTGCACACACCTGGTTAGTGCACACACCTGGTTAGTACACACTCCTGGTTAGTACACACTCCTGGTTAGTACACACTCTTGGGTAGTATTCACACCTGGTTAGTGCACACTACTGGTTAGTACTCATTCCTGGTTAGTGCACACTCCTGTTCAGTAAGCACTCATGGTTAGTACACACTCCTGGTTAGTACGCACTCCTGGTTAGCACACACACTCAGTGTACTATATAGTCACACAATGTACTCAGCCCCAAACTCACTCCAGTACTGCATCACAGCATATAGGTATGTATCCCTGATAATAAGTGAAGATTTGGGATTCAATTGAAGGTACTTGCAAAGCAAGTGGAACAGTATGCATATAAGTGAATTTTAGTACTCTGTTGAAACTTGAGGTACATTTCCCATTCTACAGTAACTGTTTGGTTTGTGGCATCATGATAATCTCCTGTGTATTCTCTGCAAAATTCATAAAAGAAGAGCCCCTGTATGACATCATTGAGACTTTGAAGAACAGTGGCCCTGCTAACACTGGACTGACCTTCATTGGGTATGTTAGTTTGGTGTGCAGTGTTACATACACTTATGATTTTGTGCCATATTCTTTCTAGCACTAGTTCTGGCTGGTACAAGCTCACTCATATCAATCCTTGAAGTGGGAGTTCATGTTCTTAGTGATTTTGGAGGTTTGTTAACCATGGAAAGGCTCAACCTAACTAACCCAGTTGTCAATTGCTATCTTTTTCAATTTCATCCAGTGAGGAGACTACCAGCTACTGTCGTCATTTTTGTGGTCACATTTGCAGTGGCTAATGGCTCTGCTGTTGACTTGGATTTCTTAATCAATCAGGTCTGTGTGTACATACCTGTGAAACAGTCAATATCCCTTGTTATTTCAAACATGTGATTGCATCAGTGTAGAAGTGAACTTGAGTTCCTGGGATATTGCATGTACACGGGATGTGCACAAACATCCCTAATCACATTAACAAAGTTGATTTACATTATGTCATCATCTATACAGGATGCGGTGTGGTCATTTGGTCTGGTGATGTCTGGAGCATTCTATGTGTTCATGGTCTTCAGATTCAGAGTCTTTCACTATTGAAGAGAAAAATCCTATTACGAAAATTTTATATTAATATTCTGTTATAATGTATGTTACTGTCCTCTTGATATTTTTTCTCTCCTTTATACTATTTAATATTGAACCCTATAGTAGATATCATTTTTGCATTGTTACAAGTTTTGTAACAAATCCCACAATGCATACATATATGGATATTGTACATGTCATTTTAAACTGTAGGGATTGTATCGAATCATTCAGTACAATAGATGTGTGTGTGTGTGTGTGTGTGTGTGTGTGTGTGTGTGTGTGTGTGTGTGTGTGTGTGTGCGTGCGTGCGTGCATGCGTGCGTGCGTGCGTGTGTGTGTGTGTAACAGAATGAGTATATATAGTACATATGTCTGTATGCATGTCCATGTCCATGTGTTTAGGTCTAGCTGTACTAATTATACAGTAATTCAAAATTTTTAATTCTCTTTGCAGAGCATGCCATGTTGTTGTAGTTGGATGGTGTCTGTACTACTTCTTCAAATCCTGCATTGACCTACTGCCTGCAAGCCAGTTGGAGTCAGAACAGAATTGGGAGACTTTGCAAGTACGTATGTATGTCCTACTTGAATGTGCTCTAAGACTTATACTATTATAGTAGGTAGTAACCTCGGTTAGTTGTTCTTGGTGAATGCGCCCACTCCACTTATGCAATCTCTATTTCATGTACATAAACAATTGGACTTCTTTAGTGAGTCAATTGGATGAACCAAGTAGTTCTGAATCACCGAGGAATGTATGTGTCTCAGCTTTGCCCGAGACTTTTTTGCAACAATTTTTCCAATTTCTGAGCAGGAGTTTTATAATATAGTAGCTGGAGTACAACAATACAACTCTGATTGCACTTTATTGATAATGTGTGAATGGCACAATTTTAAAGATCTCCATACCCATACCCATATCATAGTAAATTCTGAACCATGCTCAGTGTAACTTGCTTAGTGAGTACGTGGGTTAGTACAAACTCTTGGTCAGTATACACTCCTGGTATGGAAGAACGCCTCGCTCAATCCCTCCCTGAGGTGAATTGTGCACCCAAGCGTGGTTTCATTCTCAATGTTGAACTCTTACAATTGCCATGAACACTGCTAAGTTCATGTACATTACAGGTAATTGCCTAATAGTCCTCTGATTAGCACACACTCCTGGTTAGTACACACTCCTGGTTGGTACACACTCCTGGTTAGTACACAATCCTGGTTAGTACACACCCCTGGTTAGTACACACTCCTGGTTAGGTAAGATTAAGGTAAGATTTCCATACCCATACCCATATCACAGTAAATTCTGAACCATGCTCATAACAATGTCTTAGCAGATTTCAATATCCATACCCATATTATTATGATGCAGTGTAACTTGCTTAGTGAGTACGTGGGTTAGTACAAACTCTTGGTCAGTATACACTCCTGGTATGGAAGAACGCCTCGCTCAATCCCTCCCTGAGGTGAATTGTGCACCCAAGCGTGGTTTCATTCTCAATGTTGAACTCTTACAATTGCCATGAACACTGCTAAGTTCATGTACATTACAGGTAATTGCCTAATAGTCCTCTGATTAGCACACACTCCTGGTTAGTACACAATCCTGGTTAGTACACACCCCTGGTTAGTACACACTCCTGGTTAGGTAAGATTAAGGTGAGATTTCCACACCCATACCCATATCACAGTAAATTCTGAACCATGCTCATAACAGTGTTTTAGCAGATTTCAATACCTGCTTAGTAAGTACGTGGGTTAAAATAGAAACTCTTGGTCAGTACACACTCCTGGTATGGTAGATGCTATTCCTGATCGGCTGCTATCTGTGTGTTCCATATATTCAACGACTGTGAACAATTGTTGTCTGAAGAACACACACTATAGGTGGCACAGCTGTTTTATTGTATTTAAGCAACGAACTGGAGCTTTCAAAGTTGGTATCTTTAAACATATAATTATAATAATTATGCAAATAATTATTCTTATAACTAATATCATTATAATTATATTATTTTTGTATGATGTTGCTTATATTATTTGTATCATTTTTGTAAAGCACCGATAGTTTACTCAATATTGATATTACTTGTACTTTGCACTTAGTTGAAGGCTCATTTCTATTATCAATGATTATAGGTAAACACATGTAGCACAATTAAATTATAGCTGCTTTTGTTATGTGACTATGTTTTAGGTATAGTATTATATTATTGCAGTATAATAATAAAAATTTACAAACTGGTCTCCATATTATACATACAACACTATATAGTGCTCATGTATGTGACATTTAATATGCATTATAATATGATAATCTTATACGCATATATTATATATAAGGTAAACTCACCTTATTTCAAATAGTGCCTAATTCCGAACAGTTGGTATCTTACCATACTATTTTCAAGAAGCTATTATTTATAATCCTCACACACCAGGTGAGAAGCAGCATTCTTAGGTCTGCTCATTATTAACTGGATTAGATGGAAAATCGACATGTTCAGAATTGCCGACTATTTGAAATTACCCCCACCTACTTTATAGCACAATCACTGGTACAAATGTATGTGCACTCTTTTGTTGCATGAATGGAGGTGCTGTGGGCCTGCAAGACAGTGATGTCAAACAGAATTAGCTAGGTTTTATCACCGCTTACTACATGCTCCCCAGTTTTTATTCATGATGTATTGCGATACATACAGGCCTAGGGAACTGAATTGCTGACATCGTAGGCTAACTCTCATCAAATTGAATAGTTAGCAGTGGCGGATCCAGGGGGGAGGGGGGTATTGGGGGCAATTGCCCCCACCTCCCCCCCCCCCCACACACCCTTTGTGAATCCCACCAGATAATTTGCAGTACACTTTTCAGAAGCCCTTTAGAGTATAGCCCTTAATGTACACATTTATTTATTTATTAGCCCATGTTCCATTAAAATAAAACACTTTCAACCGATACAGGTGCTTTTAAAGACAGTACACCTTCGAAGTTACACTAGAGCGTTAAGAAACGGCCATGTTAGGTTTGTTGAATGACGTCATTCAAAATGGCCACCATGCCTAATGATAATGATAAACGCGCAAATCAATTGCTATAACTTCGATTATTTTATTATTCGATGCAATATGCACTTACTAATGCATATAGCTAGCATCCCTAGGCTTTCCATTGTACCTGGATGTCATCCTGATATCAAATTCTTGCAGTCAATAAACCACATTCACATTAATTTTATAGCTCTCCTGATAGTTAGATACTGACATTGATTCAGGGCCAAAAAGCACGGACAACGTCATGAATTTCAAAATTTTGCCCGGGGAGGATGCCCCCCCCCCCCTTCTTTCAAAATTCCTAAATCCGCCACTGGTCAGTCTTATCCAATTTTGATCATTCTGTTCCCTATAACCGACCTTTTATGAGGGTCATGTATAACTGTTACAGCGATTATTGGAACGCCTGCGAACAACGTGTAATCTGATATAATATTATATAATATGCAATTGCAATTGGGCATAAAAGCCCAGCTAGCACCGCACCAGCTTGTTACAGCAACTATGATGTTGTTAGTGATGAAGGTGTTTGTCGGAATAGCAGTCCTCCTCCGCCAGGTTAGTGGACAATTTCCCGCTGCCTGTCAGGATGACGCGAATATTGTGAGCAAGACGTGCTGCCCTTCGAACTGCTCCGGCCATGGAATTTGTACTGACATCAGTGGAGAACGCTCCGTTAACTGGGCCTTGATGATGGGATACGGGAGGACAGTGGTGGACAGGATCGAGAAAGCTAAAAGCGTCTACGGGAAGATAGACACACGCTATCAATGGCCAACTGAAGTGTTCACAAGAGTCTGTGTTTGTGACGAGCGATATGGAGGCGTAGACTGCAGCGAGTGCGATTATGGATACTTCATGAATTCGAAAGGAGTTTGCAAAAAGAGCTCGAATCGGATCAGGAAAAACTATTTAAGGATGACAGATCAGGAGAAGGATTATCTCACTAGCGTTCTAAACGAGGCCAAAAATGAAGATCCATCCGAGTACAAATGGTCTGTGATCGTGGAGGAACCAGATAATGTGAGTGGGTCGGGTCTACGTCTACAGAGCGTTTCTACGTATGATCTATTTGTATATCACCACTTTTTGACGAAAAGAGAAGGCGACGTCAACTTAGTTTCGGGTCCCGTGTGCAGAACCGACGATTTGGACCTGTCCGTCGTGGACTTTGCTCACGAGGGTCCCTCGTTCCTCACCTGGCATCGATACTACCTTTTATTGATCGAAAGAGAACTTGGAAGAATTGCAGAACGGCTGGGTTCTCCTCTCAATTGGAACAGGTATACTTTCACACTACCGTACTGGGATTGGAGGGACACGAAAAAAGTGAAAGAGCGAATTTTTCATCCATCTTATTTCGGTACGTTCACTAAGGGTGCTAATAGAAGCCGCGTGACTGGAGTATTATTCGACAATGACAATTGGCCAACTGTCTGTGACATTCACTATGCAGCCAACACTGACCATACCCTTCCAGTTACTTGTGCTGATATCCGAGAAGCCTGCAATGTTCAAGCATACAGAAATAAAACTCACACTGGTCATTTGGAACGTGGACGCTTCATACTGAGGGGACAGAATGAGCTTGAAAATCAGACACTACCGGATTATAAGATGATCCAATATCTGTACTGTACAGATGTGTATGATGCTGCTGATCAGTCTGGTGAACGTTATGGTGTTACTTCTTCAGGAAGGAGTTTTCGTAACCGATTAGAAGGATTTGTTGATTTCAAAAGTACATCAAAAGGGACATTCGAAGATTATGGCAGTGGACCCACTCACAATAATTTTCACAATTCCGGCCACATCTACATCTATGGGGAAATGAGGATTGTACCATCAGCTAGCAATGATCCTATATTTCATCTCCATCACTGCAATGTTGACAGAATATTCGAAACATGGTTGAGAAGAAGGGGAAAGCGAAGTTCCTTTGTACCAGAGAGCAGAGTGGCCCATCCTGGCCATAACGGCATAGATTACTTGGTTCCACTCTTCCCGCTGAAGACAAATAGTGACATGTACAAGGGTTCACGTCACTTTGGATACGACTACCAACAACTGGCCATTCATCGAAGTGATAGTTTTGAGTGTCCTCCCGACTCTACCTGAAAAGGTTTTCTATCCTGAGGTTGCTGCTAATTTACATCGCCTGAAGACTAATCCATTGCTATTTTGTAATAACATAATTCCACTGGAATTATCTCGATGTTAGATCTTAATGTAATAATTATCATGCATAGCTAGTTTGTAATCTATGTAATATCATCTAGCTTTAATTCTAATAATAATAGTTATGACTATGTAATTAGTGTGATAATGTAACTGTATAAAATTATAGTGGTTAGGTTAGGTTAGGTAAGCTTATTTATTCTGGGGAGGCCTTAAGCCAACGGCTACTGTGTACACTAGACACTGCGTGTTTAGTGTCATGGTTTATCTAGTTAAGATCATAGTTTATCTAGTTAAGATCACGAGAAGGTACATAAGAACTAAGATTTTTGGCTATAGTTGTAAGCTTAAGTTGAGAGGATAGGATGAATTATATACTTTGCAAACTAGCTATCCTCTTAATATTCATACATTAAATGTTACTTAAAGTGGGCTAGGAGTGCTTTACGTGATTTATGGCACGAGGTGTGGGGTCAAGTTGCTGATAAAGCACTCGGCTTTGCCTCGTGCTTTATCATGCAACGAGACCCCACAGGCAAGCACTCCTAGCCCACTTTAAATGATATAGAGTGCCTTGTGCGGGCGGCTGCTGGCCTTTTCAGATACGTTCAGTATCCTGCAATGTGATTGGCTAACTGCAGATGGCATCTTTGCATAATCTGCTAGCCAATTGGCTCATTCTAATTATTCAAAATTTCAAACTTGCATGCATTCCTCTACGAGTGGAAGATGAAACGAGCAGCTCTTCAACCAATAAATGAAACCGTTCCTCCAAAAAACTCTCGCTGAGCCTTAAAAAAATAATCCCGAACAGCGTTTTGAGTCTGTCACAGAATGGAATATTGTAATAGCAGTGGACAAGAGAAAGTACCAGATGATTTGCTTCGCTGCAAGGATGCCAAACTTGTTTGCAAATGGATGTGTACTTTTGTTCAAGAGACGCGAAAAGAGAATGGCGAAGCGTACCCTCCATCTACCATTAGAGCAATCGTTGCTGCCTTTCAGAGGTAAATGATGGAGAACAAGTTGGGCTTTAACTTGCTAGACAAGGGGGCCTTCGATTTCATGACCTGCGTAACACACTGGACACCCTCTGTGTTTCACTGAGAAAGAATGGTGTTGGAGTGACAAGAAAGCATGCTGCTGTTATCTCCCCTTAAGATAAGAAACGTATGTGGGAGAGTGGTGTACTGGGGGTGGACAACCCATGGTGTCTGGCACGCGCAGCCTTCTATGTTATCGGCCTGCATTTCTGTCTGAGAGGTGGGCAGGAACATCGGGATCTAATGGTCAGTCAGTTAAGGCGATTTCCCAGTGATGCTTCTTACAGCACTGAGAGCTACTACCAGTATGTTGAGCACAGTTCAAAAAATCACCAGAGAAAGTTTGATGAGATTGATTCAAACAAGATCATCTGTGCTTATGCCCAGCCAGAATCCAGCCACTGTCCAGTTAGCATCCTTGATTTGTATATATCCAAGCTTCCATCAAATCCGAAGGCTTTGTACATGCAGCCTCTTCAAGCAGTACCAGCTGACCAAGGAAAGCCTTGGTACAAATCTACCCCAATGGGTGTGAATACATTGAAGAACATGATGCCACGTGTGTCCGAATTTGCTGGGTTGTGCAATTGCTACACAAACCACAGCCTTAGAGCAACAGCTGCCACAAGAATGTTTGCCTCTGGTGTCCCAGACAAGATCATTGCAGAGTTTACTGGGCACAAGAGTTTAAAGGCACTGCAGGTATATGAGCGAACCACAATTGAACAGGTGAAGGCAGCCTGCAGGGTTGGCAATTTCAAAACAGGATTCTATGCCAAATGTCAAGGTTCCTGACAATAAACATGATGTTAAGCCTGACCTGGATGAAATCAAGAAACAACTACCTACTTTCTCTGGAAATTTGAGCGGCTGCACAATCAACATTAACCTGTGATTCATGATCATTCAAGACTTATGTACTCTTTAAGTGACTCTTTTGTGTTTTTCAGCTGTTTACATGGTTACAATGTAATTGTTATATTATTCATGCTTCACATTGTGTTCTATGCTAGAGTGCTTTATTGAAGTTAAAGAATGTTCATTATGAGTCATAAAGCATGCTGTAGGATTATCTAATATATAGTACTTTGATTTACTTTGATCCCCCCACGCAAGTCACTTTATAATATCAATCGAAAAGAAGTAGATCACAGTTATGCTGATTTATAGTTCCTAAAATTGCCTCAGCATTCCCTCATTGTATGCAGATTCATCTATCTACTTATTACCTAACTACTTCTTTTCGATTGATATATACTATATTATTATTATATTTATTTCATTTAATTGTAAAATATGTCTATATGATACTATATATATATATATATATATATATATATATATATATATATATATATATATACAAGCATCGTTGCCTATAAATCACGGTGGGCTTGGTATTAGGAGTGCAGCTATGCTTGCCCCCTCAGCATTTCTTGCCTCAGCTACTGGCTGCTCTCCTCTCCTGCCTTCGCTTCTACCCCAGGATATAGTATCTAGCGCTCACACCATCAGGCAAGGGGCTCTCCAGGTTTGGCAGGACTTCACTAATGAGACACCCCCTTCAGGCTGGGATGCACTCAAGCAGAAGAGCTGGGATTTACCCATTGTGGAAGCGACTTTCACTTCCTTAGTTCAGTCGGCTGATGCGAAGGCATGTGCTCGCCTTTTAGCTGCCCACGAGAAGGAATCTGGGGCCTGGTTGTCTGCCGCTCCAGTTTCGGCAATTGGACTGAGGATGGATGATGAGTCTATCAGAGTAGCAACAGGCTTATGACTCGGTTCCTCCCTTTGTGTGAAGCACTCTTGCAAGAACTGTGGGAGCCCAGTGGATGAATCTGGCACACACGGTCTCAGTTGCCGTTAAGTCAGGGCCGCATCCCTCGCCACTCTGGGCTAAATCATCATCTCATTCAGAAGGCTCTTGTGTCTGCCCAGGTTCCAGTCACCCTGGAGCCCCATGGCCTGTATCGGTCCGATGGTTGTAGACCAGACGGCCTGTCCCTCATCCCATGGTCACATGGTCGCGCTTTGGTGTAGGATGCAACCTGCCGAGATACCTACGCTCCCTCCTACCTCCAGCACAGCCCTACCAAGGCCGGTGCAGTTGCAGATGAAGCAGCAGCGCAGAAGTGTCGTTTATATGCCCAGCTCTGCACTACTCATTGTTTTGTACCCCTGTCTTTTGAAACATCAGGGGTTTTTAGCCAGGAATCATTACACTTTCTCAGGGACCTGGCCACTCAAATACGCCAGCAAAATCATGATCCACTTGCATACTTGAAATTGTGCCAGAGAATCAGCGTCACCATTGAGAAATTCAACATTGATTGTGTGTTAGGTACTTGCTTATGAAATTTTAATGTACTATTAATATATATATATATAATACTAATATATGCAAGATAGCAAGATATCCGCAATGACACACACCAAGATTAAACATACATTTTACAAGTACAAGTTTATTATGTTATCGTGTATAAAGTGTTAGCAACAGTATAAAGCATCAATAATGCATGCTATACTAGTTAAGACATGGACACTCGGGCAGTATGACATTGTAAAATACACTCCGGTGCCCTTGGGAATCTATATTCTATCATAATATCAAAATGCCCTCGTGCCCATGTCTTAACCACTAAATAGTATCCACTGTAATTTACTAAATATGTGCCTACGAGCACATGTATTTCTGTGCATGTATGATGCATGGGCCCATACCCAACTGAATTCAATGTGCATATGTGAAGGAGACATAGTGTCTAGTGATTGAGTGGGTTAAGGCCTTGCTGATGACATGACGGTCACTCAGGCTGGCACCCCAATTTGTCATGACGACTGAAAACCTGTATCACCAAAACCAAGTCCACTGCAAAGTCAAAGTCTCATACCTTCCTTCTAGCAAATAGTATGACTATAGACTAGCTCGTTGAAATGTTCAGTCTATACAGGTTCTCTTAGTGCACAAGTCTAAAGCCTGGCTATCATCCCGCCTACGGACATGATTGTAATTCTAGAAGATTTTCAATGCTCATACAGGAACTTACACCATCGCCCCGCATCCATCCTTCAACTCTCATATGCATTAATTTTGGTGGATCAAGCCAAACATTTCAGACATTTCTGTGCCCCAATAAAATTAATTCCTCATCACCACTTGGTATTGGCACAAGGATCAATATACTTGGTACCAGAATGGTAACTGCTCTAATCATGGTCACATGATTGATGATATATGTTCTGGTCAATACCAAGTATTGTTTTTTCATCCTGTACACATTTTGGACCCTGAAGCACAACCATGCAGATGTCACTGCAATCATTCACTGACAGATTGGCTTCTAGATGATGAAGATCTGTCCCAGCATATATAGGAGATCCAACAAGGTATTGGGCAATGTTGAGATGGCAGAGCACCTGGATCTGGTTGTTTATCACCCAAGTTGTTGACATCTGGACGGCTGAAATCATCCACTGGCTCTTCTCACTGATAAACTCTATCTGGAGCTGTGAGGGTATCCCCTCAGATCAGCCCACTAGCCTCATATATATCGATCATCCCTCTTCATACAAGATCTAGAAGAGCAGCCAATCTGAATGCAACAACCACAGAAACATGGTTCCTTTGCATGAGCATTCCCATATTTTTATGACAGGTTATGGTAAATGCTGCCACAACTGCATGCAAATTCAAATTAATGCAATAATACAAAAAATGAGGATAGGGTCGAACAAAATTGTCCAAAAATTTCAATATTCATCCAGAAAGGGAACTATAAATGCTGATCTCATTGGCTGGCTCTTATCAATAGTCTGTCTTATCTGTTATTTGAAGTTGCTTTCCATAACCACATTAAATGATGGACACCAAATAATCGAAACGCACTTATAGTATGCGAGCCTCGGAAATGGACAAAGGGACAAAACAATCATTATTCAAATCAAGGAATAACGATACAATAAAAACCAAAACCAAAACCAAAGCCTCGGACACAGGGGTGAAGGCAAATAAACACAAAATGTCATATGCCGTCCATGGCAAGGCAGGGGCGAAAACCGTCTTCTTTGGTGAACTCTAAATATCATTGTTGGTGGACAGCAGTTCGCAAATCGAGGGTAAGGTTCAATATATTCGCCGCCACCAATCATCATCGCAGGCAATCATTCATTGGCATTTTTCGTCCCCAAGTGGTTTCATTTCTTTTCACCATATCCATTTTTGTCGGCATTATTCTTCACACTTCTATATCCTTGCGATATTGCGCTCTACTTCTTCCTCTCAAACCACATGTCGTCAGCCATTTAATTCCCCCTGTTTCTCAATCAATTATGATGATATCAATGGTAAAGGTGTTTCTCAGTATAGTCATCCTCCACCATAGACACTACTATGCCTCCACCACCTGGTTAGTGGACAATTTCCTGCTGTCTGTCAGGATGACGCGAATGTCGTGAGTAAGACGTGCTGTCCTTCAAACTGCTCCCGCCATGGGATTTGTACTGACATCAGTGGAGAAAGATCCGTTAACTGGGCCTTGATCATGGGATACGGGAGGACAGTGGTGGATAGGATCAAGAAAGCTAAATGCGAGTGTCTATCATCCTGTAGACGGTCTACGGGAAGATAGACACACACTATCAACGGCCAACTGAAGTATTCACAAGAGTCTGTGTTTGTGACGAATGCAGCGAGTGCGATTTTGGATACTTCATGAATTCTAAAGGAGTTTGCAAAAAGAGCTCGTATCTGACCAGGAAAAACTTAAAGGATGACAGATCAGGAGAAGGATTATCTCACCAGCGTTCTAAACGAGGCCAAGAATGAAGATCCATCCGAGTATAAATGGTCTGTGATCGTGGAGGAACCAGATAATGTGAGTGGGTCGGGTCTACGTCTGCAAAGTGTTTCTACGTACGATCTAATCGTATATCTTCATTTTTTGACGAAAAGAGAAGGCGGCTTAAATGAAGTTTCGGGTCCCGTGTGCAGAACCGACGATTTGGACCTGTCCGTCGTGGACTTTGCCCACGAGGGTCCCTCATTCCTCACCTGGCATCGATACTACCTTTTATTGATCGAAAGAGAACTTGGAAGAATTGCAGAACGGCTGGGTTCTCCTCTCAATTGGAACAGGTATACTTTCACACTACCGTACATACCGTAGCATTGGAGGGACACGAAAAAAGTGAGAAAGCGAATGTTTCATCCATCTTATTTCGGTACGTTCACTAAGGGTGCTAATAGAAGCAACGTGACAGGAATATTATTCGACAACGACAATTGGCCAACTGTCTGTGACATTCACTATGCAGCCAACACGGACCATACCCTTCCAGTTACTTGTGCTGATATCCGAGAAGCCTGCAATGTTCAAGCATACAGAAATAAAACTCACACTGGTCATTTGGAACGTGGACGCTTTATACTGAGGGGACAGAATGAGCTTGAAAATCAGACATTACCAGATTTCAAGATGATCCAATATCTGTACTGTACAGATGTGTATGATGCTGCTGATCAGTCTGGTGAACGTTATGGTATTACTTCCTCAGGAAGGAGTTTTCGTAACCGATTAGAAGGATTTGTTGATTTCAAAAGTACATCAAAAGGGACATTTGAAGATTATGGCAGTGGACCCACTCACAATAATTTTCACAATTCCGGCCACATCTACATCTATGGTGAAATGAGGATTGTACCATCAGCTAGCAATGATCCTATATTTCATCTCCATCACTGCAATGTTGACAGAATATTCGAATCATGGTTGAGAAGAAGGGGAAAGCGAAGTTCCTTTGTACCAGAGAGCAGAGTGGCCCATCCTGGCCATAACGGCATAGATTACTTGGTTCCACTCTTCCCGCTGAAGACAAATAGTGACATGTACAAGGGTTCACGTCACTTTGGATACGACTACCAACAACTGGCCATTCATCGAAGTGATAGTTTTGAGTGTCCTCCTGATTATGTTTACAGTACTCATAATGTTATTGATAATTAACATCACGTGAAGATTATTAGTTCATCACAATTAAAAATTCAATGCTTTATTTTGTATGTAAGTTATATAAGCACAAAGATAATGTAGGGACAGAATTAATGCATCATAAGTTATGTAACCTATCCTAGGCCTCTTCAAGTAGCTAGTCTTAATGTTTATTCATGCAATAGAATCGGCTAGCTAATAATGTCAATGATGTGTACGATGGTTTCATCGTCCTTCCAAATATCCTGTATACAGCATACTTTCTTAGAGGTCGAGAATATGCATAAGAATTTTCACAGGGATTAACTATTCTCGATGCTTGCGCGCATTAAGATATTCGGGATTGTTGCCGGCCGGAAGAGGAAAGGGGGACTTCCCCTTCTGTTGTCACATGATCAAGATGTTCACAGTCTGGCTCTTTCTGTTATCTCTAGACAAATTAGCGTCTGGTGAAACCAAAGATGTGCGAGTAGCCTTACTCGGTGCTGGAGGAAGAACTAATGTCGACTCCTCTCTGGCTTTGATAGGGGCGAAGTTGGCTGTGGAAGTTATCAACAATCACAGCGCCGATGTCTTGCCAGGGTATCGGTTGGTACCCTACGAACGAGTGTCTCTGGTAAGCGTTAATAGTACAATTAATACGGCGGTTCGGATTTTGGGCGGGTTCAAGTTGTTTTTTTAGAGACATCAATCATTATAAATAATGTCGTAGATGTATATGAAAATGTATAACCTAGGACACAGGATTAACACAGTGAAAATGCGTGATCATGGCAAAAAACACTGACCTGGAAAGGTAAAAGTACAAGTATTAAAGCTTAAGGGGGACTGAATAATTTGTGCTGTTTTCTCCCAGACGATTTTGTCTTATCCACAGCCTCTCGACGAACATCTAGGCTAGTAGGGTTTTCCTTAGTGCAAATGAGAGAAGCAGCCGTATTAGTGCAGGTTCAAATCCATAAGGAATATTATGGGACGGACACCATGATGGTAACTGTTACCTACCTTAAGACACTTGACTAACTCTTATTAGATAAAATTGTATTTGACCTACGTATTCTATAACAATACCTGACTTTTGATTTAAACCTCCTACTTTTGGCGCACAGCTGTATCCATGATGTAATATGTATCCTTATACATTAATTGGTGAATATGCAGAATTTCTTCAATTCTTTATATAGTGTGTCGAGGAAGATGCTCTTGATGACTTTTATAATGTCATTCAAACTTTTTTACGCAACAAATCAAGCTCTCACCCCATGTTTATCATTGGTGCTGGTTGTTCAGTCCGTTCACAGCCTGTAGCACACTCTGCTCCTTTTTGGAATATGATTCAGGTACGTATATTCAATGTATCTCACTTTGTACGGGACATGTACATGTGCCCCACTCCACGTTAAATTTGCTTTTTTTCTAGTTACCCTATCCCTACCGTAGCGTTAAAGTATTTGAAGGCTCTTTTTGTACCCCTTTTGTAGAGTATAATAAATACTGCTTGCTGGATAAGCAAATGCCATTCTTGTTGTACCAACTCATGTGAGAGACCTATTGATGACCTCACGGTCTTCCATATAACATAATTTCCATTCATTTCTGGTCCTGTAACAGTTATATGATTGTCAGTGAAGGATTTTTCCCCCGAAAACTACCATGCAAGACTGTTTACTTTGAGAAAGCACTTTTATCAACAATTACTTTTACAATTCTATTTCCAAGAACTCTTTCAAGCTGTAGTTGTTCTCTTACTTTACGTGTGTAGGTGGCCTATTCTTCCACATCTCCACGACTGTCTGACAGAGAAGCATATCCCAATTTCTTCAGAGTGTTGTTGAATTATATACCACGCCATCGCTCTCAACTTGCCTATGTGAACTACCTTGGGTATAGCGAACATAATGTTGGACTGATAGTACAAGATGAAGGAATATTTACTGGAGTAAGTTTCCTGTGGATGGTGGAGTATAGGAGATAAATTCCTCCCATTGAATCTACTATGGTTCATAGTTGGATGAATACTGTCAGTGTCTGATTAGTATAACTGGATCTGTTGCTGTCATAGTTGCCAACTGTCCTGAATCACCTGGGACATTCATGGATTCTTCCGAGTGGTTACGTGTCCCGCCCGGATTGGTGAAATGTCCCAGATTTATCAATTGTAAACCACAGGGTGCAAAATCCGATTGTCTCAGTAGTCCTTAGAAGTGACAAACAAGCACTTCGATTTTATCTAGCTGTTTTATCATCATTCGTCATTCTCTAGTAGAATGAATATTCAGCCTGTTTGATTTTCGTTCGGCACTGTTTGGTACTCTGATCGGCCATTTTAAAGCTCTTGGAAAGATTTGCGTGGGTCATTCATCATCAATCCATCAGTCTAAAGAGGTATAATGGAACATTACATCGAATTATCACTCGGAAATGGGCTTTTGGATTTGTACGTGCGTCTAACAGCCATTTGCAATATGACGTCATAAACTGGCTGCTTATATGCTCTTCTTACTAATCTACTTTTTGGTGTCTAAATTGCAGTAGTGAAGTGGAATACATTCATTTTACCCTAAACACAGTATGATATTTAACAAAGTTCTAGACTACTCTTACAGTTATTTATCAAGCACAATCAATAATACTGAACCTGAATATATTGGTTAAGCCATTTTGGCGGCAGCACATAGGTGTAGATATATAAGTGTATCTGAAGGAAATTCTCATGGTTTGGCAACTACGTATGTGCTATCTGTTATCATGCAGCTCAGAACTGTTGATGTGGTAATTTCATTGAATAGTGGATATGTATTGTATCGGGCCTCTGCCTACAATAATAGGCATCTCTTGGAATACATTCGATGTATGTCCTCTATTATACTGGGCACAGATATTTTTTGTATGTGTTGAGACACTATTCACCTTACAATAAACAGCTGTACGTAAATTGAAATATGATTTTAGTGCTTTGCTTGTCAATGGGGAAAACATCACTGTAACACGCATAGGAGCTCGTGGGTAAGCAAGGAACTTCAAGGTATGTATCACAACAGCACTACCTCATTGTCACTGTCACGATAATCATTGACAATGATAATTTCAGTATTGCAGTATTAAATTTTACCCAAGCCCAGTATGTACATATATTCTTTGGTTAATTAATAATATTTTTTCTTATTTAACAACAGTAATTCAATTGTAATAATTATGTATTAAAAATGCTGTATATGTGATTCGGAATTTATTTGATGTGTTAGGCTTTGGATAGGATTCAGAGAGAATACAAAGAACGAGGAATTAATTTACAAGTGGCACGGTTCACTGAAACGAATCTTCTTGAACTGGAGTTATTGTTTGTGAGTGTTCTATTCACAAAGCAGTTTCAAACCAATTTGTGCTTGACGATATTGAACACAAACCTTAAAAAATTCCTTACGACATTATTTTACTATATCATTGCATGTCATCACATTGATTCTACTAGGAATCACCTCCAAGAATGCTTGTATTGAATGCATATGAAGGCCCAGCTCGTATGGTGTTCTGTAAGGTGAGTGCAGTGGAAACGACTTACTGAATAGAACTTACTTGTGTATCTCAACTTTCTAATGGGTATGTTGTTTGTCTCGACAATAATTAATCTCTTATCTAAATATTCATTCTCTAATAAATGGGATTTAGATGAGTATTTGCGAACTTTGAATTATGTATGCTCCACAGTAGTTCTAGTGTCATGGATCAAATGCATTTAATTTTCTGTGTATGTTGTCTTATTATAAGACTTAGTGTATTACTTTTGTGTATGTATTTTGTGATTAATAGTTTTGTCCTGACACACAGGCTTATGACATGAAACTATTGTATCCAGACTATGCCTGGATGTTTCCTGGTTGGTATGGTGACGGGTGGTGGCAATCTGGTCGATATGAAGAGTACTGTTCGTCTGATATAATTCAAAAGATTATTCCCAATTCAATCACAGTCAAATCTGTTATCCCAGCCCAGAATGAAACAGATGTAATCCTGGTGAGTGTACTCTGAGTATTGATGATGTTACATGCAGTACATCTGTATCTATATACTAAATGTACATGCCACTGTAACAGTGAGAGAATACCAATGGTGGATACAGAGGCTAGTGTACTGGTGATGCTATGTACAGACATACACTTTGGTTTATTGCAGTGAAGGTCGAAGGAAGCCTCTCCTTGTATATCCCAGATAAGACTGACTGGTGCAATGAATTGTGGTTGGACCACAACACACCATTGGCAACTGACACCTACCAATCATGTAGATAAGACCTAATGAATATCATTAAGTAGGGTTTTGATGGAGCCAACATGTTTGCACTTTAATTTCCTTCTGGTGAGGGTCTGTTTTAAGTAACAATAGCAAATACAGTAGCTTTGATCATATGGAAGGGCTGACCTGGTTGCTCCTTATAGCAGCAACCCCTGTTCTAGTTTCCACTGTTGATGTTGGCAGCATAATAATATAATTACCGAGCGTTAGTATTTTATTCATGTATAAAATGTTTTGCAACATATGCTACACTGCATACTAATATAGACAATACTTTACTAACTCTCATTATTTTCCCTAACTATAATTGTGTATGTAGACACATGTACAGATATATGTAACACCTTGGACTGTAGCTAATATATCATATTTGCAGTTGTTCAACACTGTTACAGTAGTTCAGAATAGACACACATAATCTTAATTGTCCAATTTGAAAGATTCTCTCATCGATACCTTTTTGTGCATGTATTTACATATGTGTGTCTTCATCTCATCAGTCGTCCAGCGAGGTGATTGACCACTACAATTCAGTGAACGAATCTAATTTTACGGGGTATCGTGAAGTGTACATAAGATATGCCTATGATGCAGTGTGGGTGATGGCACTAGCCCTCCAGAAATCTTTGCCGTTGCTCAAGGAGAAAGGTCTTGCTCTGGAGGACTTCCATTTGTTTACCGAAAAAGGAAAAAATATATCTGAAATTGTCAGAAATGTTGTCCAGGATATTAAATTTACTGGAGTGTCTGTAAGTACAAATGGCTGTGTATAGTGTTTAAACATTCACACAATTAAACATGAGTTTCGGTTAGTCACAAATCATTCATGTATGTAAGAAATATGTAGCAAAGAATCCCATTCCCGTTTGGAATTCCTCACACTGTGTCCCGCATGCAAAAGTGGAGATTGCAGTGTAGATATCTTCATAATCCTGTCAACTTGCAAGGAAATCCACTTATTGAATGTTTAATTACTTTTATACCTTCAACTCAAATATGGGTAGAATATGTGTATGCTATACATTCATACATACTGTATAGTATCTCCACTATGTAGCCATGAATGACTCTGAGTTTTATTCTCATATTTTCCTCCATGTAGGGTAATATATCCTTCCTGAAAGGTACTGGTGATCGAGCACCGTCAGTCCTCATACTGTCACAGATCCGATCTACACCAGGTTAGCAGTGCTGTGCTGAGTATTGTGTCTGTGTGAAATATCATTATTGTTATAATAAATTACATTTTCCAATACGTTCTATGGTACCTGACTTGATCATAAGATACCAAAAGCAGTGTTTGTATATTATGTGTAAATTACAGCTGCTACAGTTATGAGAGATCCTCCACAGGATTTAGTTAAGACACAGCACTCCAATATTTTGCACGATGGGTGAAATAGTACTGGTCGAATTCAAGCAAATTGACAATTTTGTATATGCTACCATGTTGAAATGCATATTTGGATTGCTGCAGACCAAAAAAGAAATACAGTGGAACCTCTCTTATAAGGACACCTTGAGACCTCCATTATTATGTCCTTATTACAGAGGTTTCCTCAATTCGAAGGTCATTTTAGACACTACAGTACTACACCGGGACACAAAATGGTGTCCTTACTATAGAGGTTTTCCTAATTCAGAGGTTTGTAATAGAGAGGCCCCACTCTAGTTATAAATGCTTGGAAATGGAAATAGCTGAATGTTAACAGGTCACTTCACCAACCGTTGTCAAACTGGACTAGTCTTCTTCCAGACCACTTATGGGCGCTTGTGCTTCAGCTCCTGTGGCGAGAAGGGAGTTGAATTTTCAGTTGAATCACTTGGTTATTTGCAATACTATTTTGTGCTGGTCAATCCGATCATTGAAAACTCACATGTAGTGCAAATGACACATTCAAACAATGAATGATATGCTATGGTCATTGAAGGCAGAAGAAATTTATAAGACCGGGAAGTTATTAAGTTAATTTTTTTAATATTATTGGAATTCCAGAAATTATCTCCACTCGTTCCTGGAATTGCAATACGCATCATCTTGGTAGTTTACTTAGTACTTTCAATAATATACTTTAGATGGTATGAAAGTGATCAAGGGCAAAACATAGTTCTTGGAGTCTAGTGGGAATCTGTAGTTTGTGTACCCATGCACGTTTTACAACTCTACTCCAACAATGGCTTATAATCATAATGTTTATTCTTGTTAGATGGGTTGAAATCTGTCGACTTTGCCGATGTCATTGATAACTTTACAGCTGTGAGGTATCACCCAGGAGAATCCAATGATACCGTGTTTCCAAGTTGGTAACTTCTGTATGTGTACGTTTGTAAGTAGTTTATTTCAGGTTGAACCTTAGACTACTGTCAATATTAATATTATTGTTATTTCTTTTACGTTCATTCAGACGTAGTTACTATCATGCCATTGTCCTCACATAGACTTTGTTTAGGGTAATCCCGTCCACAATTGTTTTGAGTTGGGAAATTGGCCACCTCTATGTACATTGTACGTATGTTTAATGACATGAAAACCATAGTTAGTGAAAATAGTATCAATTATGACACCATAGTCATGTTCTAGAAGTGCTATTCCAGGGTATTACCATTCAGATGATTGCCCCTTGCAACCACTGTGGATTGTCTGCTATAGTACGGATACGTGCAATGTATCCATATGATACATGGAAAGGTATAATATAGCAATTAAAGTGTGAAAATCTTACCCCTCTTCTGTCTGGTCTGCTCTACACTTGGTACTAATGGCATTAAAACATTTCTGCCACGGATTTCCAATATGATGTGGATTAAGAGGCTGTTAAGGGTACTTGGGCATCTCCCAGTGTCTGTTTGGAGAACTTGCAAATGAAAGGAAAGGCACTTCCACAGTACATGTAGGAGCTCTGGGATGAATTTATTTTATTCATAAAGTGGTGGATCATTAAATTGTAAATTTTGTATGTTTGTCAGTGTGATGAATATACGTGTTGTGTCATCGTCCATGCAGAGGGAATTCCCAAAGACAGCATTCTTGTACCCCCACTACCAGTTTACGGTGTCATTGCTGCTTTTACCATACTTGCTACTGGGATGTCTTTATTCTTTATTGTATTCAGCATCTGGTATAGGAAAGAAAGGTTAGTTATTCCAGATGCCACACTGCATACATAAATATGTTGGTGTATGAAAAGAGTTGATCTTCACTGTTTAAATGTTATCGCTACTGTAACATTAGAAGCCTGAAACACTCTGGATGTGTACAAAGCATGTTCCTACAAACAATCCCACTAAGTGACCCCTTCCCACTCTGTATAGTACAATGTATTATGGTATCGCATGCACTGAAATGTAAATTGCACTGCGTAACTACCTACAAAATGACTCCCTTCATAAAAGTTGTGCTACAAAATTTTATCCACATTTCATACACATGAAAGAGATGATGGTAAATTGTGTAAATCCTGAAATTGCTACCAATTATGTACATGCATCACACTTGTCCAGTAACTAATCAACAGTATTTTCAGTTATAAAGTTTTATCTCAATTTTACATGTTAATATGAAATGTACTGCCACCCATATACGTATTCTAAAGATTTATCATTGCATTCCATTTGCCAATTTACAGAAAATATTGCTATATATGTCCCGTAAAAGTTTGTTCTAGTATGTATAGAATGTAAGAGATATTCACTACATGGTGGTATTCACTGTGTCATTGTTGGTGTATACTGTGAACTGTCTGTGCAGAGCTGTCAAGGCATCCAGCCCAATACTCAACATTATTGCTGCTCTTGGCTCTGTGGTGTGGTACGTCATACTCTTGTTGAATGAAGTACCTGTACCAAAGCAGGCAGTTTATGATGTCACCTGTCCGGTAGGTGTACTATTGAATAATTTTAATGTGCAATGATTAATTATTTATAATTAATCATCTAATTTAGTTTATTATCTACGTATCAGATGAATTTGAATTGAATATTTCATATTTCATGTGATTGTTTCTTAATGATGTTCGATCTGTATTTCTTCAAAGATGCTTCAATTATATCCTGTTTCACTGTACGTACATACTAGGTTACTCTCTGGCTGATCAGTCTTGGTATAACACTTCTTCTGGGACCCCTGACTTTGAAGTCTTGGAGAATTTACTACATTTTTCACAATCCAAAGCCGAACAAGAAGGTATCCTCGCATACCTTGTCAATTGTAACTGCATGTTGTTTTTATACTGTCTGGCCTGCTAGACCAACCTTGCATGCCCCTGCTCCAAAGCAACTGGGATGATCTGGAAGCAGTAGGGGATTGGTGAACACCTTTTGACCAATCAGATACACAGTAGCCCCAATCTTCATCAAAAGAGTGCCTATGTGTAAAAATCATTTTCCCTAATTAACCATAGACTGCAATACTTTTATGTGTCCTCGTTCAATATCAAATATTAAGTGCCTATTACATTGAAACAAAATTTGATTCAAGTTTAAAACTTCAGCTTTTGTGTAGATTTGTCCGCCTAATGTACAAGAAGCCAATTATCACCTATTTATGAGGTCAATTAGTGTGTGCAAAATTGATGAAGATGTACATGGCTGATATTTTACCCCCACCATTTTGATGATACCTTGCTTCCATCTCTAAATATTCTCGTTGTGAAATAATTTACCATATTTATGATCTTCTGTGATGTTTGTACTGTGAGTGTATTGAAAGATTATGTGTTGTTTGTAGCCTGTCTGTCTGTCTGCATGCTCGCCAAGTAAAGTAGCTTCCTGTCTTCTAACTGAATTTTGTGATCATCACAGATATTGAAGACTTGGAAACTGTTGCTCATTCTATTCGTACTCATTGCAATTGACCTTTGTGTGCTGACGATTCTGACAGCAATTCCACAAACGAGGTTCTCTGCCACTGTTGAGCGTCGGGTATGTGTATGTTTGTGTAAGCACCCATGTGCATATTGTGTTTAAGTAGCTGATGTGTTATTATGTCGATATTGTATGTACATTTTGATGAAGGTATCATCTTATGGAGATTCGTGTAGGTGCATACCTCAATATTGACATCCCTAACTGTATTAGCTATATGTTTTGAATTAAGAATGAGCCATAATCTAGATCAAAGTGATCTGTTCATCAAATTTGGCACTAAAAGGGTTTCATGAGCTCAAACCAGTTGTAAATCATGTCAATCACCACTCTTCGCATATTACTCACACAAATGTGTGAGTAATATGCGAAGAGAGAGAGCTCTTAGTCACATTATAATAGAAAAACTGAATCTCAACCACAACTCATGTACGCATGCTCATCATAATTGTATCTGTTCATGTTTGTCCATGTTTATTCTCATGCCCCAAACCATGTAGTTCAAGTATGACATTAGTATGTAAGTTTGTTGTCTTAACATAATATTTGGCCTATCAAACCTGTGGAGGAATGGGTTGGTCCATAGAGACATATTGATACCTCACATAAGCACAAGTATCCAAACCTTTTTTATTGGCAGGATGATGGAGTTTTCTACTTAGTATGTGGAGCATCAAGTACAAATGATCAATATTCGGATCCAGATGCCAACACCATCACATTTGTCGTTAAAGTGTTGGTTTTCGGCTACAAAAGTATTTTGGCTTTACTCGGTTTGTTCTTTGCTTTTCAAACTCGCAACATCAAGATGAAGGTTTTAAGGGAATCTCGACAGACATCTGCTGCCATTTTCGTTTTCTTGGCTGCTGCAATCCTGTTCACTATTTTGCTCATTTTTCTACAAGCGTATCCCGAAATTGAGGTCATCTTGTCCGCAATTGTCATTATTACAGCGGGGATAATGATCAACTGCTTCATTTTTCTACCCAAGGTATGCAAGTGATTACTAGATGCACACATGCAGACACACATTGAAACACATACAAAATCACATGCCACATGCACACACATGCATGCACATGCATTTAAACTCATACAAAATCACACATGCCACATGCACACACATGTACGCACACAAACACACATGTGCATACATCCACACACATGCCACACCTACATGCATGCATACCTAATTGGCCCACACCCACACCCACACATGCACTCATGCTAATTCAAGTTGTCAACTTCACATCTCAGGTGTACTATCTCTGGATAACCAAGCGTAAGAAGAATGACAGTGACAAAGATGATATTGACATGTGGTCTGACAGCGATCAAGGAGCTAATCTTCACCAGGCCACCCTAGCCAGTATGCAGAGAGAAATTGATTCCCTTAAAGAACAGTTGACCAAAGCTAACAAGGTATTGTTGAAAAATTGTGCACAGTACCCTTCACACAGAGGTTTATGCGGAAACCTACAGAAATTTGGGATTCCTCCTATAAAATAGATTCCTCCTCCACTAAGGTATTTAACCCATGCTTATTTTCACCATATTCTATAGATGGGGACCGGTCTTAGCTAGTCACACATGTACGAGTTTATTGGCAAGATTTATATATGTAATATGGAAAATTTCATACGTATGGGTTCTACCTATGCCGTATCAATGCTACTAGTTGAAGTATTGAAGCTGATATTGGATATGATTTGTGTGAAGGCATAAATGTTGCCATATCTCGATCTAATGCCTGCTGCTTGAAATATCGATAAATTTGTACCCAAAACATGCCACGTAAAAGTGTGCAATGATAGAGTGTGCTATATCCCCATGGGCAACTTGTTGTCTCTGTAGAAACCACCAATCCGGGAGTTGAATGAGATTCCCAACATCACACCGTATGAAGAATACACTGATAAGCAGCTCAAGCATCGCTTTCGGAGTGGTACATGGTCTGTTACTGCGTCTAAAAGTGTACAAGATAGCGAGAGTTTACTGGTCAATGCTGCTGAAACCCCTGAAGAATAGCAACCCATTGTATATTTACTGAGGCTGCAAGCATTTGTTCTTATGCGAAAAATGATATTATTGATATTATTAGTGTGTGTGCATGTGTGTGTGTGTGTGTGTGTGTGTGTGTGTGTGTGTGTGTGTGTTCATGCTTATTATTATGATGGTGTATTATTTGTGGATACTCCACCTACTGTATATATATTTCCAGCATGATATTATAATAACATTTAATATCCTTATCATAATATATATTATAGATTTGTATAATATTAATTAAGTCAAGCTAAAATATTGTACTAACTGTGTGTTGACAGTATTGTTGTCCTACTACCATTTATTATAGGAATGCAAATCTGTAATTCATGATCAGCAGCCATTTTAATTGCACATTAACAGTGCATGATGGATGATATTGAATACAATATTATACATATTATACAATGTCATAAAATTATTATGATTCCTTATAATTGTGTCTAAACATTTATATGAATCAATAAAATAATAATAATAATTAATATCAATGATACGTGGTAGCTACTTATAATTTTCTTAAATTAAAAGTCCTAATTTTTGTGTAGATTCTAGGTCTCTATTCTAAATACAACCTGCATGCTAATTCACAATTACCACTGCTGTTATGCTATACCTACTGGGTATCTGTGTAATAATGGTGAACTATGTATAATATGTTATGCGCATGTATAAGTCAACTTTTGTATTCAGTGCAGAAGAAATTGTCTGTTGACTAGTGTTATTAATGATTCACATATCCTTGAATCCTACTTGAAGCAAATGTCTTTTGATTGACTATTAGTAATGAGATTGCTAACATTTCAGGTGTAACACTGCTGCCTTCATCACTGTACACACAAGTCAATAAGTCAATACAGACACACGCACGCACGCACACATACCGTATTCCCAGACTCACTTCTGTAGCAGGCTTCTGAGCTTGAACTTGAAATTAGGATTTTCAGTTTGGGAATAAGGCCCAAGTTTGCCCGCCCCGAAGATCGCTATTATTAGTCACGTCTCCCCGCGCTCTACCTTCCTATTCCCGGAGTCTAGCGAGTGAGCTTACGAACTGAAGTTTTGCAGCTCTTCAACCCTGAGTCTAGTTTCTTCACGTCACCTTCACTTGTCTATTTTGTTCCTTCAGTTTAGATCGCGTTCGTCACTCAGTTATAGCTCTCTCCTTCATGTCATCGCAGCACGGACCCGTGTAGAATACTCGAACATGGTGAGCTGGTACACTCGACACTTGTACTTTGTTGGTCCTCCATCATTCAGAGGAACTTTACTGCCCTACTATAAGAAATTGTTCCAACTCTGCGTCATATTCGAGAATTTCCGCTCGTATATACGGAGTCAGTAGTGATTTGCTCCACATACAAGTAGAAGAGCAGTCGAATTTCTTTTTGAACAATCGATCGCTCGTTTTCAAAAATGAAGATTCGAACTGGAGATTACTTACAAGCCCAGTGTGATAATGGCCCTGTGTGGTTGTCTGTGTGCCGCTGCTGTCTGCCCTATGATTGACGTAATAATTGACACTAAATTCCGAATTGAAATCAATGCCATCTAAGTTCTGTTTTGAGTTCTGAGCATTTTTATTCTCTCTCATTAACAACTTCCAGCAATTGTATATTTTAAGTTACTCTGCATGTAGTGTTTCTCGTGCACGTGTGTGTGTGTGTGTGTGTGTGTGTGTGTGTGTGTGCTCTGTTTCTGTCCGTTTGTCAATTTGAATGTTGCGACATCGTGTCTTGTGACATGAGTGGCTGTGTGGTCGCCTGTGTGCAGCTGCTGTTTTTAATTTCTTAATTATAATTGGACTTAATCCCTAAGGTAGACATAATAATTAACACTAAATTCCTAATTGAAATAAGTTCTGGTTTGGGTGTACACCAGGCAGGAGTGGGGTACTCGCAATTGGAGCATTTGTTACCTGGAGATTGATCAAATGTCTGTATACTGTGCTGAATGCCCCAATGTATCCATACTACTCTGTGATTGTCACTAAGTCTACCTGGATGGTTAGTGGAGGGCAGGAAGTTAGTGTGGTCAACCAATTCCTTGCAGCTGTGTTGGACTAGACATGGCCGTTGTAACTTTAGTGGGATATGGAAAGAAACACATCAAGGACATGTCATAGATTTACAATGTAATTTGTAAGTGATCTCAGACCTACTGACGTTGGTGTCATTGTGCATACCTTCAGCATCAGCACCCTAACTGAGTGTTTGTATATGATAATAATAATATATTATTACTTTGTAGATATAATCAGATCCAGCAGTTATAGGCTCCACACCATAACACTGTGTATTCAGCCAAGAATCATGTGCTTCATGTCACATTTGACATGAAGAACATGGAGTTCTCCCCTATTAAGTTGAATGGAATACTTTGTACACACAGTATATGTACATACATATTTTCAAGTTGAGATGTGTAATAAGTTGATCCAAATAGAATTGATATTACAAGGATTATTATGAATATACATGACTATAATATACATGTACTGTGTATAATATTATACAGGTACTCTACTATAATAGGGGAATAATATCGACTCAAATTTATTATATATATATATATATATATATATATTGGGCTGAAATCAGTGTGGGGTAATTGTTAGATTTTGTCATCATAATTACCTCGCTGTCATTCTATTTAATAGCTGATTAAAGTAAAAAAGTAATCCTACACACTGTTGTACAGTGAAGTCTGTGCATTACTTCTTCACGTTCAGATGTAAAGTTATTTAGTATTTTAGTAATAAAATATAACTGAACCTTTATGATATTCTATAATATATCAACCCAATTTACCTTGTACAGTCCATTGTAGGAGCATATATTTTGTAGTGAAAAATCCAGTCTTTGTAGGTAGTGTTTACAGTTATACAGATTCACACTGGAGTTCCTGCAATCTCCTCTAATGAAGGAACAGCCTAACCTGTATGTGGTAGAGGTTATGGGATGGCTAATGAGACCCTTTTGACATGGGGGATGCATTAGTGCTGGGATGATTAATTGATTAGTCAATCTATTGATTTCATTTCAAATCCAATCATCGTTCATAGTGTAAGCCTATTGATTAATCACCCACAACCTCCACTCCATGGGTTCAATTTTGTACTTTAAACGTAGAGCTCGCATATTAAAGGGGGGGTGGTCACACGTTTACGGAGTTTACAGAACAAAATGGCCGCCTAATGCTTCTCCCTCGAGGAGAAACAATATACATTAACTCGTGCTCTACACAATACAAATTCTCCAAAGTATAATAGAAGTTGTATGAAGACACAATAGTAATAATAGCACGGTATTTCCGTAAAAAATCGATATCGACATGTGGCATTACGTGTTACCCTTACGAGGAAGTATACACGGGAAGAAAATTGCTCTAAAGGAGGCACGGAGATGCTTTGGCGGTTCTGTTTGGGAAAAAGGAAGGTCTAAAATCGTCGGGCGTCAGCTTCGATCGGATTTATTTGAGAAAAAATTCACTTTCGAACGAATCTGCAGACACCATGCAACTTGAGTAGCGGAAGCTTTGATAACACACAGTGACACTCCACCGTCTTTCTTCGTGCCATATAGCGAAGGAATTCTCTTCTTCTACAGCTATTCCAGACAGCTAGTGGACGGTAAGCCGTTCGAGTTATACAATACAATGCAATTTCATCGAAAATAAAATTTCTGCTTGGAAAAGCGATCAACAAAGATCAAAATCAATTGTTTAGTGTATAAACGTGCGTTTTTTTTATTTAGAGTTAGTGCTTGTTAACAGCTAACGTTAGGATGAGAAGAAGGCTTTTTAGAAGAGAGCTTCTTTGCGTCCGTTTGAAACTCGCGCTCAATAATGTTTTCACGGTGTGTAACCACCCCCCCTTTTATAGTCGAATCCCCGACACCTCCGAACACGCGAGACGAAGATTCCGTACACGCTAGCTACGCGTTTATAAAAGCAGGCTCTACGTTTAAGTGTACCTGAAGTGTGTAAAGTCCTATAGATTCCACTTCATGTCTTTGGATGACTTCTCAGTCTAATGAAGTGTTTTTCCCTAATTACTTCTGGTGATTAATTGATTAATGAATTGGTTATTATGTACTGATAATTGATTTGAACATTACAGCTCAAGTGTGCACATGCTTATCAGAGGACATTCTATGCCAGAAGCCCCAAATATGATGTGATTTTTTTAACAGCTGAAGCCATTTGCCTATACCTAATACACAGATGTGAGAAATTTCACACATTAATAATAATTGATCTGAATAATAATAACTCACACATGTGGTCACAGACCCAATAATAGACTAATTAATGCCCCAAATGCATTGGTTTTGTATTGCTCTCACACACTAATGAGTAATTTAAATTCACTGTTATTGCAATCTAATTAAATTCTGATTATTTGATTTGTTCCAAAGGCCATGGTTCAGAATCTCGTGACAACAGTGAGAGGTTTGCTGAGTTTACCCTTCCTTGTCATCTGGACAGTGATGCGGTATCTGATGTCTCTCCTCAGACGATGCACGAAGAATGACCTCACAGGCTTGTTCACCTTTGTTTGACGTACCAAACTAGGGACTCCAGTGGTGAGGTCAAAGACAGACAATTGGAATCCATCATAATCACAACTGGCTGCATCTTGAGGGATGCTCCAGAGAAGGAACATACCTCCATAAGAAGGAAAGACCCTCCTCCTCAGCAGAGCAGGGGACACAGTACCCCAACCTACATATGTGGAGAATCATTATAATGACATCAAATTATAGTTCTGTACTGCATAATAATAATAGAATGATTGGGATAGACATTGTTATAGAAGTAACGGCTATCAGTCAAACTGTTACTGTTAGTCTGAGTGCGATATTGGAACAGTATTATCTAAATCCGAGGTATAGGGTTTTATATTATATTAAAGTTGTACTTTCTGAGTACGTTTATTGCACTCGATATACATAAGTGAACCGGTTTACGTATAATTGAGAAAGGTGCACTTCGATTCATACATACATAATATTATACGTCTATATTATATACTCCAACACACTTAGTCTAATAGTCTAACACACTTGGACTTACAATATTCACAGAGCACTTCAGACCCTCTCCTAGCAGTAGCACAAGAAGTACACACTGGTTGTTCCAGTTTGATCTGAGCTCCTCTGTCATCAAACAATGTCTTGGTAGACCTGATCACAAAGTGATTGGGTGGACAAGTAGCTACAGGTAGAGATAATGGACTCAGAAGTATAACACTATCTCCTTCAACACCTTTCTGTGACAGTACAAAGGGGCAATGCAGCAAGTGTGATTGTCTCACTATATCATGGACATCTTGGAGATTGATATCAGACAGAGATGTATTTTGTAGTTCCTTATAGCATGCATGAGTTGCTGACATTAGAAGGACATCCAGACATAGACAACAAACATGTACATATTCATATATCACTCCACTCACTGCATAATATGTTGTCCTCGTCCAACTGTTGCTGTTCCCCACATTTGAATACAAACTTGTTTTCTGAGGAATCTTCCACTTCACACACTGGGAGCCCTTCACTGGTGTAGGCTGCTGTAGTGAGCAGGACCTCTTTGAGTGAGCTAACAGCTGCTGTGAGAGCACTTCTACTGGGAGGAACTCTGGATGAGATTGACTGGACAGACTCAGGGAATATATCAGGATTGGTCACGTTTTCTCCATACAACAGGAAGGACACAGTGGACGTGTCTTCATCCGTGATAGTAACCAACTGTTCCAGCTCTGTGTCACTGGTGGAGGAGACTGCTGCATGCACTATGCTCTCAATTTTGCTGATATTCAACTCTTCACCATCACAAGCAGTCAGTTCCACCTGTAGTGGAACCCCCATCACGGCTGCTGAGTATCTGTGAACAGAGAGATAGGCCGATCTGGAATAGGCACTGGTTACCTCATTCCAGGCCTCACATCTGTACGTTCCTTCGTCTTCTTCCCGAGGGGATTCAATCTGTAATATGCTTCCTACCTTGCCTCGGAGAAGGGTGAAGTTCATTGCCCCCTTGGACTTGAAGTACCATCTGAATTGAGGATCAGGAGAGGATGTTGCGTTACAGATAAGAACAGCAGGTCTGGAATCTCCAACAATACGCTCCTGATCATCTGGCTCACGGTAAAACACAGGAGGTTGGTGTACATCGACATAAGACCAAGTGGATGTTGTAGTCCCCACATGATTGGACGCATCACAAGTGTAGAACCCTTCATCACTGACTTGGACACTGCCAATGACAAGTGTCGAGGAAGACTGGGTTGGGAGAACAACATCGTCTTTCTTCCACTGGTAGGATACAGAGAACTCTGACTCGGCTTGACACTTCATTTCCAAACGCCCATTCTCCACTGCTGTTACATTGGTTTCTGGACTTTGTGTGATGTTGGGTGGCTGTGCACACCAGTAGTTGAGATCCACCATGTTTGCCAAAACTGTGTTGATTCTATCCAAGAGTGCTACAGCTGACTGTAGAGAAAGGTCAGATGATGTACTGAGCTCTTCCAAGTCAGGCTCAGCTTCACTCAGCATTGTCTTCAGGTCACCAACCATTTCTGATGGAGCTGTTTGGAGGATCCCTTCAAGAACATTGACAGCAACTGCGAAGCATTCGATGAGGCTGGAACAAGCATATCCAAAGTTCTCTCCACCCTTGTTGAGTACACTGTTCACTTCAGTCCTCCAAATGACAAACACGTTCTGTCCAGATGTACCGTTAGCAATATTCTTAAGTTTGTCAACAAGTGCTTGTCTCAGTTCAAGTAGAGCAATCAGCTCATCATCTTCTTCGGCCATTTTCAGCAGTGTTTCAGGATCAATGGTTACGTTGAATTGCTTGAGAGCATCCATATTGCCATCAGGCATTGTCATGTTACCCATGGCCTGATCTTCCAACTGGGCAGCAATAGAAAGAGCTTCCGATTTCTCATCATCTGCTTCGTATTGTAATGAGTTCACTGATATATGCAGACTATTGAAGAAGGCAGCTATGTTGCTGAGTGTCACACACTGTTCCTCAAAGAGAGCCTTTGCATCATCAGCAACATTCTCAGCCTGTCGTCTACGTCTGCCAAGTGAACTGTCTCCTATTACAACAGCACCCAGGATGGTGGAAACCTGGTATAGGGAGGTCTTTGGGTTGTCGAAATCAAATGATGCAGTTTTGTTGACAATTTCTCTGTTTCTTTGTACGGATACAGTGAAGTGGATTGGGAACTTCCTTGGTGTTCCCCTAACCACAGTCATTTCAAAACCAGCATGTCTTATAGTGAAAGGTGGACTGTCAGGATCAGAGAGAGACGGTTCAAGTTCGAGTAAATCCTTGTTGTCTTTTTCAATTCTTTCCAGTTCAGCTCTCAGTAGATCCAAGTTCAGATTACTCAAACCTTGTTCATATCGATTCTTCAGCTGTACGGCGCTATTGAACTGGATAGTGAGTCGACGCAGTCTAATATCGACTGCAGCTTTCTCCTTCTTTGTCTGCTCTAATCTCTTCAATGTCTGAGCTGACTCATCTTGGAGCGAATTGAGTGCTGTGTCACGTTGTGCACGACATAAGGAATTACTCCTCACGCAAGCAGGATCCACTTGACGAGAGGCACACTCCACTCTAACCTCACACTCATGCTGTACACTTTCAGTTATTTCTTCCACAATGCATACTTTGAAACAAGGCTCCATTGTCACAACTCTCCTAGTTGTGTAAACATTACCAAAACATGTGTCGGGACAGCAGCAGAGAACGGTCATTTCTTCAACTCTACAAGGACAAGTGGTGACTGTTGGGCAATCGCATATCCTTTTTCTGGTTACAATTGTCTGCCATGTTGAGCAGGGATATGACACATTTGTCATCAATACTCTTTCATAGGTGATTCTTTCACATTGACTTGGACAAGAACCCCAACGCTTGACAAGTCTTTGTGAGGTACAGTTTCTTGTTACAGTATCAGGTACACACTCTTCCAAGCATGGTGTCACTGTACATATGGAGTCCAGATTGGAGAGCAGCTCTCTAGACTCTTCCCCAAGTTGTGTTAGGTTCTGAGTTAGCTCTGTTATGAGTTCAGAATAGCGCTGTTGGTCATTCTGAGTCTTCTCGTTAAGAGACATAATATCATTCACCACAGCCTCTTGTTCATTGAGGTCTCTTCTCAAACGTTCAGCTGTAGCCTCTGTCTTGTTCAGTGCCATTACAGCCAGTCTTCTCTTGGTACTAGCTTCCTTTGACAGCATCCGAAGATACTCCAGAGTGTTACTGGTGACCTGATTGACAAAGTCCGACCTCGGTGGTAGAGTGCCCTCCACAGTGAGTGGTATGTTGTTCCAGGTGTTATCCAGTGGACCACTGACTGAGATATCGCAGTCGTAGAGATTATAAATCTTGGCAGAGGAGGCAGTAGTGAATCCAGTTTCCCTGACCACTAGACTGGATGTGAACGATGTCCCAAGAACCATAACCTCAGCAGTTAAGAAGTTGGCTACGTACTGTCCTGTAGTTGGATTCATGACCAGTGTTGCATGGGGGCTCACACTGCTTCTTAAAAGACGTATGAAATTTCCAAGGGGGATTTCTGCTTCATTGTATTCAGACAAGACAACAACAGGGAAGTCTGTATCCTGGGGGTCAAAAGATAGGCAGTTCCGACTTGCTGGTTGACCCTGGTAGAATTTGTGTGTCATCTTTGTAAACTCTAGCAAACCAAAGGTCAGGCTATGGCAGTCAGTGTACATATCCAGTCCTACAAATACTCCTCTAGCGTCTGTTGCTATATTGACGGATATTGGGCAGCTGAACTGGCTACGATCCCCATAGATGTAGTTTGGAGGGATGGAGAGGATTGATGTGAACAAGTTGGTCCCTCTAGTGAAGAGACTGTCATTTCCGATAAAAGACAGTGCTGTGAAGGGACATCTTGAGTCTGACCACCCTGACATAAGATAAGAATTTACTTATTGTCACATCGACGTATCTGTCATATGTACCAGCAGCTCATCTTACCTCCTACAGCAAATGTTCCATTCTTGGCTGTAAGTTCATAAGTACCCTCTCCTACTCCCAACACTAGGTCAATGTCACCTTCAATCACTCCAGTAATGTTCTGCTCAAGACCTCGTGAAAGAAGCTGCAATAAGAATTACATAATGTAACAACACAGACAAAATTAATAATTTTTCATTATTGAGCCTTCTTACATCTTCAACAGAAGGTACTTTGATTCCTGCTTGTCCAGTGATCTGTAGTGATGTGAGTACCCCATTAATGTTCATTGATGTCTGCAGAGACCCTTTAGTAGCTAGGTTGTACACAGAACCAGGTTTTAGAGTGTCAACTGATGCGATTGAGAATCCTGTGAGTTTGATGTTCCAGTGACGAGAGGAGAAGTCATGTGCTATTGGCAACTGCTGAATGAGGGCATCAGCATCAGGTGGGAGGCTGACATGAACTGCTGACCTTTGCCCACTACAGAGATTTATTCCAAAGCAGACTACATCTCCTCCAGCTGGATGATAGCTAACCATCTCATCACCTAGAGTAATGTTCAGGCTTCCCGAGTACTGAAGTACATCATAGAGTCCTTCGGAGACATAGTCCATTAATAATCCAGGGCAGTCCTCAATGATGTGAAGATCACTTGCATCAGAAAGGATGGTCCCTCCACTATTGGAAGCATGACTCCTGTCAGTGGGATTTGGCTGGAACTCAATCCAAGTAGGGTAGAGTGTGAGTGTGTTCTTGAGAAACGTGGTAGCAACAGCTTCGGTTTGTAGAAAGCTCACTCTGTCACTGGAACTAGGTGTTATGCAATAACATTCATCTGGTTCACCATAGGTCCCACATGAAATGTGATTTTGACATGGTAAACAGAATCCAACAATTCCTGGGTTTCGAGGTAGAAGAACTACCTTATTGTCATCGGTTATGTAAAATTGAGTTCCTGAAATAGACAATGGTAGTTCAAGTTCTGGAGTAGTGGCAAACACGATGCCATTTGTTGTCTGGCTACCAGTCGTTGACCCTTTGAGTGTAGACCATTGGCAAGTGGATTGAAACTTCACCTCTTTCTTATTAGGACAAATGAATTTCAGATTACTAGTACAGCAACCGGGATCCAAGATCCCTTCATCAACACCACGTTCTTTGTAGTAGTCACTGCTACCAGCTGGAGCCACTACACCAAGTACAGAAGAGGGAGCTTTGCTGATAAAAAAGTTTTCATCCCTACCATCTAGCTTCAGTTTCATCTGATGAAGACCTTCTTTCGTAGGCCGAAGAGTGACAGATGCTGTGGGTTTGGATTTAGTTAGTGTGATCTTAACAAAACGCGAAGGTATAAGGAAGACTGAAGTGAACTCAAGGATAAGTTCATCTTTTGGCTGTGCCTCAACTTCAAAGGTATAGCTGTTCCCAACCTTCAATAGAGGAAGGTCTTCTATGATGATGATACCCAGTTCACAATGATCCCCTTCAAATCCAGTACCACTACAGTTACATGTGAACGAGTCGGTCCCAACAGCAGTACATAATCCACCATGCAAGCAGGAGTCATCATCACATGGGTCACCCTCTATGAGGTAATAAAGGAAATTTAATATTATAGGAAATGAAACATCAAGACTAATGAATTATCTTCACTTGACATGTTTTACCAATAATATATGTACAGTTAAATGCATGACATTCTATATTCTAGGCCAAATGTTTGAGCTGTGCACTTATACGTATGTCAGCAGTAAATTACTATCTTATGTTAGCCCCTTTCTTCAATCTTCAATTGGATGTAAAATATTTTTGAAGATATTTCCACAGAAATGTGGTGGAAGCTTGGGTTTACTTGAAATTGTACATACTAGATACTATAACTGGATTCAAGTATCTATGGACTTTATTAAGCATTTTCAGCCATGGACTGTGGATTGGGAATACCATTACCCTGAGCTGTAACATCCCATCCATTTCCTCAGTCAGTGTTATTGTTTACTGTTTTGCACTTTACACTTGACACATAGCAGACATGACACTCACAACAGTCACAGTTTCACAGCACTTACTTATGCACACAGGGTCCCTAGTCCAATCCACTGTATTACCATCTTCTTCCAACTTGCACATGATGCTACTAACAGTGTCTGACTCGTTAGCCTGTACATAACCCTGGACACATCTAACAGGACAGCTTGTGTTGAAGTTAGCAGTACACGGTTGGAACACACTGGCAAACAGAGGTGGGTCAATGAGTTTATTGCTGCACTGTTTAGGTGCACATCTAGCAGTCTCTCCAGACCATGTGGTAGTGGGTAGACATGTTCTCTCGTCTGAACCTTCCAAATCATATCCAGGAGAGCAGGTGAATGTACAGGTTGTAGTGATTTTTAAGAAGTCAGAATCACAACTCTGTGTGCCATGTGTTGGGTCATCAAGTGTAGTACAGGAGAGTTCTACACAGTGATAAATAGATGGAAAATAGATTTTACCTTGAATCAGATTTCAATGCACTAATGGGTTGTTTTAATTTTAGTTTATTCGATGAAAATGTTGGAAGCATTAAGTTTTGAACAACAGTTTGTTCAGCTCAATATTTCAATGTAGGATCCTTGACATGAGCAGTGAAGTCCATACAAACCTACCATGTACGTACATTATATACGACTTCAAATATTGTTTTCATGCATGTGTTCACATAAATATTTTGTGTGTGTACATGAATACATGTATATATGATTGGTCAGTCTAATAGCACACAATGTGATGTTTAGTAACTATATATGTATTTTTGAGTGGTTTCAATTTTCACTCTTATATGCATTATCATTGACATGGTTGCACAATATGCCAATCAATTTCATCATACTCTTTTGGTCCTTTACCCAGACTCACCTGTACAATTGTGACCATCACTGCTCAATGTGAAGCTTTCCATACAAGAGCACTGGTAATGTCCTACAGTGTTGTTGCAGTAATGCTGACACCCTCCATTGTTCAAGAGGCATTCATTGATGTCTACGAACAGGAAAAGACACTATTATTATGCATGTCTGAGTGGTGATGTACATGTCATAAAGATTTCTATAATTTTGTATACATTGCGTAATATGAAATGTCAACAGGAGTGAGAGCACCTACTAAATGCCAAAGAATAGTGCTGACCCTATCATCATTGCATTTAACAATGATTATTATTAAGTATTACAATTAATTATATTATAATAATTATTATTACTACTAGACTATTACTATTTAGAACAAATGACCTAGTATTAATTGTTTCCATTTCCAATTCCAATTATATTCACCTTCTCACCGGCACCCTTACAGGGAGGTTATGAACAATTGTCACTATTACATATGTATTGATTGACATATATTTTTATATAGCTTGGGCATATCATGGTAATGTGGTACACATTTGAGTATTTGGCATGTAGCCTATTGTTTATTTTGTATTCAAGTTTAATTTGCAATATACGTATGTGTATGTACGTATATCGTAATATAGTTATTTTTTAATGGCCTAACACTTTTATTTCTCATAAAATTATGGTTAAAATATCATGCATTTGTGTATATTAAAAATGTCATGCATAATATATGGTGTGTTTTACTCTAATATATATAATGCAATTATTTTTATCTAAAATATTATTGTAGTTTGTTATTATTAACTATTAGTATTATAGTATTGATACATATTATATATCATATTATATAATGTTGTATATAAGTAACTATATGAAATGTAACTGTTTACGGATTAGCAGTCCAATTAGCAGGTACTCTTTTTGTGTGTGTGTGTGTGTGTGTGTGTGTGTGTGTGTGTGTGTGTGTGTGTGTGTGTGTGTGTGTGTGTGCACCTGTGTGTGTACATGTGTATGTGGTGCGTGATTGTAGGTACACATGTGAAGTCTTGACATATTGAATATCTTGAAAGATGGAAATATTGGGCATATTTATGTAAGACTCCAGCCTCGAGCTCTGAGGACAGACTTGCAAAACTTTTCTTTATCAAAAATTCAACCTATTATTATTCTTAGGTCAATACGTATTCTAAACACTTGAGGTTTAATGACCTTCAATTAATGGACCTTATTAAACACACGCATTTGCCCAACTGTCCACAAACAACTACCACACACAGGTAGCTTGTTATTGTAATGAAGATTGTACTCACCTACACAATCTGTACCATCATTCGAGGGTTGGTATCCTTCCTTGCATGGACACTCAAAGCCAACAACAGTGCCACTGCATTGTTGAGAGTCAATGCTCCCAATGGTGTTCAGGCATATCTGGTTCACAGTACAGTTGTGGAGACCACGACTACATTCATCAATATCTGTACATTCATCGAAACAAGCACATTAAAATCAAATAGCACAATATATAGTTACTATTATCATTTTATTATAATTTTTATTGTATATTATTTATCATGTTGCATACATAGTGAAATGACATTGAAATGAATAATAGATGAATACTTTAGACACTTCACTGCACATTGTACATGAACTTGGATATAAAATTTGTAATCAGCACATATATTCCTACATACATACCCACGCAAACCAGTCCATCATTGGTGGGTTCAAATCCTTCTCTACATTGGCATACAAATCCTCCTATTGTGTCTACACAACATTGTGTTGTGGAGCAGTTGTGACCACCTTCAGTACATTCGTCAATGTCTGTGTGATAAGGGAATTTGTCAACAAATATGCCAACTACTAAACACTGTACAAACACTGTCTTACAGTGCAATACTGTGACACCTACTTTCACATGTAGCTCTGTCTTCCTTCAGTTTGAAGCCTTGAAAACAATCACACCTGTATGTCCCAACCTCATTGATACACACATGTGTGCATTTCCCATCAAATACTGCACAGTCTGAAGGGTCTGTTGAAGAATATAACCACGGCTAAGAGTGCTTGAAAGTTGTTGCTGAATGTACTTAATGAAATATGTCAACACGTACCATTACATTGTTGATCTTCTGTTTTTGAGGTACAGTTAACAAAGCTTTCATTACAGACATTTTGACCTCTACTGGTTCCAGTGACACATTCATCAATGTCTGGGGGATAAGAAAGTTACAAGAACTAACAAAAAAGTTACACTGTTTAGAAGGCACTCCTAAATAACCCTACCATTAATAATGTTTCATTTTGAAAAGATCAGTGAAGGTTCAACGACTTTGCTAACTCAGAATGGTCAAATGGAAATCAAAAAAATTAGAATTTTGTGTACCCTGGCCTGATCATTCTAAATGGAGTGCACATTACAAAACCTTAGGTGTTAAATTATGTTAATTTCATTGCATGGTCGTAGTCAACAAGTGAGAGAGCAGCAGGTGTACACTCACCGATGCACTCATTCCGTGCATTAAATGTGTAACCATAGTTACAGCAACAGGAAGGATGATTACTGGTACTGAAACATCCATGAGCATTTTCACAGGTTTCAACAGACTCACAGCAGATGGGAACTGAGAGGGCAGGGAGGATTGAATATGTCACTAGTGGTACAAAGTATGCACAGTACATATGGACACAGTCATAACACACACACACACACACACACACACACACACACACACACACACACACACACACACACACACACACACACACACACACACACACACACACACACAGACACACACACACACACACACACACACACACACACACACACACACACACACACACACACACACACACACCTTGTAATACGGCCTCACAGCACAAAACTATATTCTGTCAAATTTTTATTACAACTAACCACACTCATCTCCAACTAATTCATATCCAGTTCTACACAGGCAAGTGTATCCACAGGGTAGATTAGTGCATCCGTGAGCATTGACACAAGGTGATGGAGACTGACTGCACTCATCAAGTTCTGTGAATAACAAGATAAAGTGAGGAAGTAAGTGTTAATGGAGGGAGAAAGTGAATGAGAATGGATACATATGTATGTATTATTAATAATACATACATATTTGATTTGCACTAGACAATTGTGGTTATGAGAATGGATAAATGTGTGACATAATGTACATACATATTCGATTTGCGCAAGATATAGTAGTTTTCACCACTTACCATTTTCACATGTGCACCGAGGACATCCACTTGGGCAAAGACATGTGCCATTATCTGCACAACTTCCCATAGAACATGAGCGACATGCCACTGTGGAAATATGAATCAGAAGGACAAGCATTCAGAATTGAAGGTACAGTGTATAGGCAGTATACACATTGCCTTAACAAACACACATGCACACAGGTACACACGTACACGAATGTGTTATGTTTCCATATATATCTAACATTATATGTATTATATATATATATATATATACTATTTATATACCATCTTGCTATTTCCGTATCTTGATTTACTGAGGTGTTTGCAAGAGCCTCAATCTACTGCAATTCATGCTGCCCACCATCACAATGTATATTTTAACACTTTACCTATATGTACATGGTATGAAACATTTGCAGACCCACTTCCCCAGTATTACAGAGTGGACACACAAATTTCACCAGGTACTTTGGCACTCACCCTCACTGCTCAGTGACTGGTTGGAATCAATACGGTAGACCCACTGTCCAATCTTCCCTGTGTTACCTTCTATCTCATCCAGCAGTGTCACATTCTCAGTACCAGATCCAGGAAGGTTCAGGTAGCCCACTCCATCACCAACATTGTAACCAGCTACACTATAACTTCCTTCATACGGATCAATACCCCAGTTCAGTCCATTCTCAGGGTAGGTGAAAATAGCAAAGGAATACGTCCAGTCAGTGGCTAGTATGAGCTGGAATGTATTCTCCTGTAATGAAAGAAATAAGTTGACTAATTGAATCATAATATTATTATTAACAATAAAAATTGTTATTGTCAATATTCTTGAAAAGTAGCAATCATTACTGGGTGTGAGTAATGTGAAAAAATACATAAAACGTTTTGCAATCCACTTTAGTCAACATGAAGTATACGATTATACTATGTACGTACGTACATGTCTTATAAAGCCAATACGGGTGTATAATGTTTATGGTACCGAATTGAATACCACTTACTAGATTGCAAAATGTTACTTTAACAGTTAAATATAATGAAAATTGATATAATAATTATAATATTATATTGACAAATTTAATGTCTGTGCACTGTAACATTGACACACAGTAACACACATACACTCATATGTACACATACCATATAGCGGGAAAATTCAGCAGGTACAATATTTGGCAGATCTGCCCAAAAGAAGTTATTGGCAGTTATAAATTTGGTGGATTTGTCTGATTCGGTCTTGGCCATTTTTGCCCTATTTTCAGGCACTCATAAGTGCCTGGTTGGCGTAGTAAGACCATTCTATGTGGCGTACTTTCCTGTCTTCGCTCTATCTTTGATCAGGGGTATTATCAGCATAGGAAGCTTTAGCACAGCCCACTGTCCCATTTCCATAAGGCATCAGAACTTGCCTCACACGTTCATTCACTTGCTCTGTTTCTTACTTTTAAAAAATGCTTCACTCACATGCGGGTCTTTTCTTTAGTAGATACTTCAAAAGAGCCATGGTTGTATATCAATGTTATGCAATGAATTGGAACAAATTTTGATGGTTTTTAATTTTTTGGAGGATTCCTGAAAACTGCCAAACCACCAAATTTCAACCTCTGCCAATATTTTTCACTATACGGTATGCATCTGCGTAAACACATCAACACCTATACATAATATATACATGTCATGGATACGCACACACACACACACACACACACACACACACACACACACACACACACACACACACACACACACACACACACACACACACACACACACACACACACACACACACACACACACACACACACACACACACACACACACACACACACACACACACACACACACACACACACACACACACACACACACACACACACACACACACACACACACACACACACACACACACACACACACACACACACACACACACACACACACACACACACACACACACACACACACACACACACACACACACACACACACACACACACACACTGACTGTATCTGGCCACCAGGGTACATGATATTGTCCATATCCTCTCATTCCTTCCCATGTGACAATAAGAGCCCACTGGGCTTCAAATCTGAAGCTACCACACTCCTGTGAAGTTTGCTTGTAAATTGTATGATCAATTTCTTCAAAAAGAGCTTCTTTGTCTTGGCGTAGAAAGCCTTTGAAGTAACAGACACTTGTGTTTGATAAACTCTGGTACTGCCAAAATACAGCTATGGCATGATCAGGACGATAGGTTTGTCCATATTGGAAGGGAAATGTACGAGGTTCATGACAATGACCGTACCCGTTATGTAAGGAAACATAACCATATGAACTAACCTGCATGTAATGGAGAACATTTAATTGCAAAATTAATGCAAATTATGATGTAATCCACATAGTGATATAATTTTGTGAACAAGTTATCAACCTAGGACGAATTCCGTAATCCAGGAGGTGAGATTTGAGCTCGGGTCAGGAGCAATATCTCAAGGGTAACATGTTTGACCAAATATCAAGATCAAACTGATAATTTATAATAATTGTTATAATGTTAGAGCGGCACTGTGTTTTAATAGATATTCATATGGTATATTATTTTTTAATAGTTGTTCTGTCTACAAGCCAATAGTCTATTCTCAAATGTTCAGAGTTTGATGTCACGGTATTCAGACCTTCAATTATGTCCAAAAATAAAATCTTAATGATTTAAGTAATAGGGCCGATATATGGCCTGAATACCAGTTTATTAATATTTGTCACAACATAGGAAGCAATGTGTGTTACCTTTAGAATGACAACTATATATCTTATAATTAAGAGATAATAACCACAATGAGTGTTCTTTTGCAATGAATTCTTCCTAAACAGAGATGTTCACAATTTTCAATTTTGTTTCATGACCTTAATGGATGGTATCTCCCAGCAGGATCCACATGCATACATAAAGTGTGTCTATCAGAATGAGGTCTATTTTTATACCTACCAGCATATGAGAGTACAGTCCTCCAAAGTAAGGAAAAGATCCATTAAGAGGGAGAGAATAGTTGAGCAGGGAGATACGTTGTCTATAGCAATAATGTAACAGTAGGTATCCATCATAGGCAAACCTGACATACTCTGTACCAAACGGATAACCAATGAGTTCCAATAGCAAGGAATCATCTGTGGAACAGAACCATTAGATGAGCCATCACAATGTGAAGGGGAGCATTTAAACCATAAATGAGTCAAGTCCTATTTTGACAAACCAAGCCATGCACATGTACATTACAATATTAATTTTGCGTACTTAATTATTACTGTTTTTTGTTACATACATTATTTGGATGTGATTGTCGAAATTCTCAACACTTATTACCATCAGCCCAAACAGCTGTACATTCTGCAATAATCTTCAGATAGCGTCTTCAATCAGCATTAAATAGTACCATGATACAACTTCAATAATGAATAATGTTAATGACACCCTGGCCCAGTTAGACTATTATATTTATTCTGCATTAATTTGCAGTATGAATCTTGGGACCAGTTTACTCCCCATAATAAATCAATTTTAATACGAAATGCCCTAGAGTAATTCAAGATTTACTGTAATGCAATAGATAAAGTACAAGGTAAGTATTATGTTCATATGAATGATAATGTACCGTATAGCGGGAAACTTTAGCGAACATTAAATTTGGCGAATCAGTCCCCGGAATAAATTGGCGAGTTTTAAATTTGGCGGCACGACAAATTTCAGTATTGTCAGAATACGTCAGAATAAAATATCGCGGATTTTAAATTCGGCGATTTTTCGTAAAATCGCCAATTCGCCAAATTTAAAACCTCGCCAAAGTTTCCCGCTATACGGTATATTATCACATGATGACGTCATACATCAAAGAGACCGGTATGTTGGTAAAATATTTACTAACACACCTAGCACGGTTAGTAAACCATAAGCGCCCAGGCGTTTACGCAAAGGTCATGGGAATTAATGAACTAAATAAACTGTCAAGCGAAATGAATATTGTTAGAATGAACAACCGAAGTCAACACAGTTACCAAAAATGTCATTTATACCCTATAAATGAAGTTAACATGACTGGATGGGGTAGGCGCGCTTAGAGTTGCTAAGGGTGCGCTATTATTCCCAGCGAATCGACCTAATATACGCACTGAGGAGGAGAGCTTAAACGCCTATGCGTTACATATAGTACTGGCCCTCTGGTGCATAGCAAGGGATGGTGCTTAGTGCTAATTGTGCAGCGAGATAACATCTATAACAATGAGGGGCGCACGCCGCTTTCTTTCATCAGGCAGTACTATAGTAGCCACGTGGTTCATTCGCATTATTCTCTGCAGAGATCCCAGCCTAAGCAGACGCTGCCACACAAGCTCGACTTAGTGGTCTTATTTACCCCCCCCCTCCCACCTCTATAGCTAGTTCTTCTCTCTCCACCATCTCTGATGGTGTGATCAAGCCAGGACTGGGACTCTTATCATATAATATAACCCCTTATTCCTTTTTCCTTCAATCTGACCCTAATGCTCCGGTGCCCGGAAGCATTATATGAATTCCCCCCAGGCGGGGAGTTTGGGCAGGACACCTATCATAAACCAAGTTAATCAAAAATTAGGTGAGAAAAATTGATAAATAAGTTAGGTGCAAAAAATAGTAATCTCTAATTATCGAGCTAATTATAATTACGATCTAGATACTACGTATTGTGCCCCTTCCCAGTCCTGCGCTTTATACCAAGGCTAACCTCAATACAGAGGTGGACTAGTTATAGGCATAGTGCTATTTCTATACAGTAGATGTACTAGATGCTAAATACTGGTAGTAGTGGTCATGAGCATTAGGTTATGGTTCACGTTTAAGATGTTAAATAGTAACAAGAAGGCGAAGTTCGTTCAGAAATCGAACCGTTCCTTTGTCAAAAGTATCAGATTAGAGTTATTCCGGCACTGGACTTTTTTGAAAAAAGCTCGTATATAACACAATGTTATATACGAACGCTTGTTGTGCGTCGTGTTTGTGGACGCTTCAAAAACCCTTCAAAATCCTCATCGTCCAAGGTGAAAACAAAAGCTACCTAGATTTAGCGAGAAGATCCTCAGATTTACCGGCTGAGATCCCGTCGTCATTCTTCCTCAGAATATGCAGAATCGATCGCACTTTTTTACGGGTTGACATGTGATAAACTAGTTACAACAGGAGCGTAATGTCTTTAGATTTCGCTAGTAAATACTGCTTATAGTCAGCTGCTGCTGCGAATGCTATACCATTCTTCCTTGAAAGATTCAAAAATTTAAAATCGAGCGCGCTTTCTAGGGCACTTATTCTTGTGATAAACTAGTTACCACATAGCTTCTTTATGGCGTAACGTATTTACTGACCTCGTCCCTCGGGTCTCGATCAGTAAATACGTTACGCCCTAGAAGCCATGTGGTAACTAGTACATATAAACACATCCACATACTTGCACAAGCCACACTGACATCCTTGGAGTGGTCACAACCACCACTGGGAGGACTATCAGGCAAACATGTACAGATCCTCGTGCTTGTTCTGCTACACTGAACACCTTCCAATATGGGACCTGATCCTCTACCAAACACACCACCCTGTCCAATGTAGGCATTAGTCAGTCTCTTGTATCCAAGCTGGTTGCACACAGTCCTAGCAGCAGCTCTGTTCCATCCATCACTGCAGACTGTACTCCAGTATCCATTGACAAAGATCTCCACTCTACCACTGATGCTAGTGTTGGTTTCTGTACCACCCACCAGTCTTATGGTGCACTCTACAGTAATTGAACAGCAATGTACAGGTGATTGCTACATGATACACAACATTTGTAGATGTTCTGTCCATCTTACCTGGTTGCCATGCACTACATGAATTGGGAGCTGGTCCATCTAGTTCCAGGTTGCTGTACTTACAAGTGTTACATGTACTAGGATCATTAACTCTTGAACATGATCCACAAGATGGATGACAAGCTGTCAGGAAGTAAGAAAGACAGAGCTGACTATGAACCAGAAGTTATATAATTTATCGTCCGATGACGTCATACATCAGAGACCGGTATGCCGGTATACAGGTTACCAGCACTGCAGTAACCTGCAAGCGCCCCCTAAAACCTAGCAACGCGACCGCACAATTATCACATCAATCAACACTTCGGAATACCATTGTCAATCAATCAATCATTCTCGTACTGGTGTACAACGTACAACTTTCTTCATTGGCTTGATTTGTTTCTCTCTGTTTTCATGGTGAGGTGCCCTGAACCCCTGACGCTTCCTAATTTCGGACACTTTGGATTGTTGCGAAACTCTTCTCTTCGCGAATCTGCCGTTTTTCGGATCAAGTTTAAAATCAAGTTTGGTATCAAACTGATCCTCAATCTACGAAACAATGTTTAAAGATTTGAATAAATGTAACCGATTATCATACTTGATGTTCCAAAGTAGAAAGCGTCCAGAATTGGGGCACCACACCATACTCGTTTTTGGGACTCGTCATCTTCCACGTCAGAATCAAATCGTTTACACAATAGATAGCGGTTGGCTTTCCTCACTGCTGGAAGGATGCTAATGCTTATGATAGACCTTTTTCTTGAAAGAGAAACAAAATTACTGGAAATATTGAAACGAGGGGAAGAAAGTATTTGAATTCAAACGTACGGCGTATTTTTCTAGGCGGCTATTTTGCGATAAGCCACTTACTACACGCTCTCTCTGCCGTATTGCTTTGTTTACTGCACTCGCCCTCGGGTCTCGAGCAGTAAACGCAATACGGCACAGAGCATGTAGTAACTAGTACATATTGTGAAATTAGTGCATGATATGTATATCTCCAACCTTCACTGGGTACAGTTGATACAGTGTTGAGAGGAGGACGTAGTGTTTGAAACACTTCATGATGTCCACATGCTATGCTTCCCTCTTCAACAGAGACATTCTTACCAGTTGAAGTGCAGTAGATATCTGGAGTGGGATAATAGATATTGTAGTCTTTCCATGAAGCAGGGCCATAGCCACTGAATGTGAAGTGGTCCGCATTTGTGTTAATATGTTGAGATGGCAAGCATAAAGTCTTGCCCCCTCAGGAAAATTTAGGGTTTTAGACCTTCAGAAGCAGTCTCTGGTGTCAATTTTATGCCATTGGGTAAAATGTCTTGTCAACTACGTATATAATTGCAGTCATGCACAATAATGTTGCATTGCATTATGATTGATTATTCAATGCAAAGTTGATTTGCAACAGAAGATTTAGCTCAGTACAAGTCTCGAATTATAGATTACATGTTCTCTATTTATAAATTTCATGTCAAAACTATCATAGGGGAAAGGTGACAAATGTGATTCTTTGAACTTCACTCTTCATAATGAATTCATTGCCAATGGCTTTCAGATAGTGGCTGTCTGTCATGTCTTGGTGATAATGTACAATCATCAAATGGTTTAGCCTTGTTTGAGTCATTGTGGTCCATTGTGGTATGACGGAGTTTGATACGATGGAGGGCACTGAAAGATGGAGGGGGACATCAATCATCATTTCAATCTTACTAATACACCAATCATATAAATTGGTGTCAAATAAAAATGACATCGATGTATAACATGACTGCATTTGTAAGATTGAAATGATCGATGTTTCCTCCCACACCTTAAAATACTTAAAATGAAATGGCAGCATTGTTACTGCTCTTCATTCCGTTCAACTCAAAAACCTTGACACAAGTGTGGCAAAACACAACGCCCTAGTTTCTCCCAGGATGATGAGGCCATTGTATGAACATAGATCATACCTTGAATAATTAATAGTGATAATTTTTATAATAATAATAATATTTATACGTGTACATAGCAATAATATGGTGTATTAAAAATGAAGCCACTTCAGCAAGAATAAAATGGCAACTGCATCGATGCATATGAAGGAGGAAATATTATGCCTGTTTTCAGCCAAGATTTGCATGTACAAGCTACTCGTCTTGTGATTCTGTGGCTTCCAGAACAAAGAATTAAGTATAATAATGGATGATATGGAAATTCCTCTCTCCCTAGTTTTTATTTTTTCATTTTTATTTTTTGTTACTGCCTTGAAATGTGGTCCAATTGAAACTATACCAACCAGATAGGTCACTATAGCCCTGTGAAGGGAAGTAGTTCCACATTTTACTACTCACCAGGTCCTTCATTTTTGTCAGTGATCAATTTGTAGATATAGTCTGATCCAATAGTTATAGTCTCCACATCATAGCACTGTGCACTCAGTCGAGAGTTGTTCAAATTTGACATGAAACACATTGAGTTCTCTCCTATGACCTCAAGGTCAGGGTTGTATACTATTATGGTAAAAATACAAAAAACAGTGAATATGTAGTTAAACTTAGCTGTGATAAAAATCTATTTGCCATGTCGGAGAGAACAGTTATCTAGCTACATATTTTCAAATGTAATCAGTTCTCTGAACCCCATAATAGCTCTACACAGTATACATACAATTTTTAAGTTCTAATTGATATTCAACTAATTTATATTGTATTGTTAATTCTATATATAGGCCAATCCACTTCAATACTTTGACAACCTAATATTGGTTAATGCTCCCCTTATTAAAGTTTCAATCTCAATTCAACCTATAAATATGATTCAAATGATAACATGGCTGTCAGAATAAATTCATTTTTTGTCATGCCACATGGAATTTTTCCAATGTATAGTACTAGTACTGCACTGTTGTATTACTATACTACAAACATACTTGGTGTTTGAGAACTGTTGCAATTTTGACCAAGATGAGGGATGGGATAATAACATCCGGTTCCAATGTAGTCACCGAAACCGCGACAGTATCCCTAGAAAATAAACAAAGGGATTATAATTATACAGATTATTATGACTCTTTTTATGCAGCACCTCTTTACTGAATTTGATGGACATCCTAATAAAATTTACGGATTCCTTATTAAAATTAATGGTTAGATGTAATACATATTAACGCCTACTAGGTAGATAATTGTAAAATTGGCTTCTGATCATAGCCTCTTTCTAGGAAGTATACAAAGAATATCGATAATAGTATGTTTAGGTCAAGGACATAATCCACAATGTAAAATGCAACTAACATTTGTTGGTTTACTCTGTCCATGTTTTATAAATCAATTGAAAATACTACATTAAGTACATATTATGTATGAGGAGAACTAGCCGGAATTAGCATATTTTCAACATCACAATGATTGCATGGACTATATTATGCAAAAATGACAATGCATGTGTACTTTACCTTGTACAGTCCATCATAGGAACATACACTAGGATCATTTTCATAATAATAATGATGACAGTTATAAGGATTCACACTGGAGTCCCGACAATATCCTCTAATGAAGGAACAACCAAGACCTGTATTGGGGACATTATGGGATGGTAAGCTCAACAAAATTATATTTAAAGAACTATATAGACACACTGTGGAGTACGTATTGTGACTATATCTCCATTAAAGCTGTACAATATATACCAAGCACAGAATATCGATTGTTTGTTGTATGTATACTCCAAACTACATTGAAGTTTCTTAATATCAAGAGAGTGGAATGGACCAAATTTGTTCAATAACAGTCGCGGATAGCATAAAATTTATAGTACAATGGAAGCCATGCAAATAATACACTTCTCCTGATAACAGGTTATTCGAGTACATCTTGCTGTACATCAGCATTCTGGTGTACTATGGTAAAGTAGTTGACATGCTGAGCTTTAGTAAGTCGGGATGTATCTACCTAATGTCATGATTGAAAGGAACACAGCACAGATTCTCTCCTTTACTCAAAGGGTGTCATGTTGAGTTAATATTTCATTTCATAATAATCCCACAGGTACACATCACATATTATATGTCATTACACAATATATTATCCTCCCATCCATAACCTGTGCCTTAACTATGTTATTATCCATCAATCCATAACCTTTTCCAAAGATATATGGTATAGCTTGTCCATCCAGAGTGGTTTGTGTGACCTCATAGTTGACATCATACCATCCAGAGTCCTTCAATACTGCCAGAGTGAATGGACTCAGTTGAGAGTATGTACTGCACAAGGAGAAAAAGTGAGCTGCCAGTGAGGTCATCAATACATCATTATTATTATGAGCATGCATGGTCTATTATTATACCAACAGTATTGCTGATGTGAATATGTAACAATGTACCTCTGGGAGTCCTGTAGCAGATATACGGAAACTTTGGTTTGATGTTTACAAGGGCAAATTCCAAAAGTGCCTGTATATCCGCTACAGCCCCACCAGAGGTACTCTAATATTTATGAGGTTTGAGGTATTAAATTGCCTAGCAACTCTTTGTTCAGATGTAATATAAGAATGGTGCATAAGAGATGGTATACCAAATGTTTTTTACATGGAATACCTCAAACCTCATCAATATTAGAGCTAGTACCTCGCTCGCCACATAACAATTACAAGTGCACAATTGCAAAGGGAAATAATTGTCCACTTTGTATTTTGATCTGCCCGTACAACATGCCACATGTATGTACACAGAGCCAACTTTCCTAGTACATAAGCATGACTGCTGCAGTGGTTCACAGCATGTATGACATTGTATTCGATATATAGGTATATCTGCTTGTTCTAAGCTTTTATCTACCATTCAAATGTTTTCTGAATGTGCTGTATTGATGTATCCAACCATTATTTAAACAACACAAAAAGCACCCATTACTTGGAAAATGCAATAGCCATTTTGTGTACCACTATACAAACATAGCTAAGGTACTAGTACTGTATGTACATGCACATACTTACGGGTAGAATTCTCTTGTCATGATTTCAGGCAATAGGTATTGTCTTGGCCAATAACTATGATGGATAATGATCTTAGATGGTAAAATGTCCAAACAATGTTGGTGGAAAATTCTCTTTACTAAACATTTACAGCTACAAATACAAATTGAATTTGACCGTACATGTGACACGTGTATGTAGAAGTTTTAAACAATGTCATGTGTAGATACATTAAAAAAAAAACAGACTGAGTGTATGTCATTGATGACCATGTAACTGTGATTTTAGATGAACTAGTACTAAACCACATTTGCAATACTGTAGAATGTCATATAGTACTTTTGTACTTCACAACGTATATAATTATTATGTCAAGCAACAACACATTCATTGGAGCGCATTCTATATGACCAATCCATATACCTACCTACGATATCGGTGAAAAGGAATTTATTTACAACTTGAATTAGACCACACATGTGACACATGTATATGGAAGTGAGATAAATACATAGATGTAATATAAAACATATATTCCCTAATTTTTAATAACTGTAATTTTTGTCATTTAATAAGATAGAGTCAAGTAATATTTGGCCTTGAATTAATTACAAAAATTGGCATTTTCCAATGTGTTGTCATTTCTATTATTATTTGTCATCTAGCATGCCAACTATGTAATGTAAATATTTTGTTGCTGTTCAAAATTCTTAGATATCAGCTTTGTAGTTTGATGATGCTCCTTATTCCCAGTGGATGTGAGTTTGCTGGGGATCTCCATCCCTCCAACCCTCTACTGTATTGTCTAAGCCCCATGACCACTCTTTCAATGCAACCTCCCATGCTCCAGGAAGAAAGTGCACAATGGAGATATTATTTCACACTGAATATGGCAACAAAATTAGAGAATGTATACGGTGTATATAATATATTGAGAATCATGTTACCATGATTATAGTTGAATTAATATTAAGCAGAATTTTACAATATTGTAGAATGTCCACTAGTATTTTCATACAACACAACTCATGTATGTCCTTCTGGCAACAATACATTAAGTGCATTCTATGTGACCAATCCATGGCTATATACCTACCTGAGATATGGGTTAAAAGGAATTCCACTCAAGTTTTGACAACCAAAGTGAGTCTTTGCAATTTCAACAACCTATATACATGTGTTGACAAAACAGTGGGTAGAGATCACTCAGTAAATCGAGTGTAGCCTGCATTAAAACTGTACTAATACACATATGACATTAATTTTTATGTTGTTCATGAAACAACAGAATTTAATTGCACAATTTTTGTCTGTATCCTGTTTATAATTGTATTTATAATAGAAATTGACAAGATTTAATCACCAATAACTAAGATACTGGAATTCAAACTATATGACATCTGTACTAGTTACAAATTATCACACCAACCAGTATGGCCGCACTGAATGATAAATACCATCCGTGATAAATATCGCACAAAGTGACAAACACACTCCTAACTGAGAACTCAGGTTGAGATATAAAATACTGGCATGGTTTGTGCCTTTTGGTCTCAGATTAATGCAATTTTCGTGAGTGATGACTGCATGTGGCAGTCATCTTGAAAATTGAAAATTGTAAACAATGAATCCAACCATATGAAATCATAAACATTATGCAAATTACAATAGTCTACCCTGTATGTGAACCAATAACCATTAATTTTATTTCATGTTCAATATTTAAATTTAATTTCAATTAGTTATATCTATGTTTAATAATACATATATATAAGGTATAATATGGGTCTGCATCTCGGGAGATTGTATGATGCACAATAAGTAAACACATTTGAAAAATGTTCCTGCAAATTGTTTGTTATGTGAGAATGAAGTATTATAATATGGACAGGACAGAAAATCAGTATCAGGAATCAGGACAACAAACACCTACTGCTTTAAGCTAAACTAAGCATATATATCATACAATACTACAAGAGAGAGTCCAAAAAGAAGTACATATCAAATACACTTAAAATGGACAATCACAGATATCTGTATCATACTCACAGTAGGGAGAACCAAGCTAGTGGTTCTTTGCTGATATGAATATTCACCGAAAATACTCTCTGTTCCCCAAGGTGTTTGAGGACCACCAGTTTCATTCCTAAAACTGAAGAGGTTCTCATAATAATAGACTATATTCATCACAATTCAGCATGATACTTTTATTCTGGATTTAATTGAACAGGAGGAATAATTCATAGCTTGTGTCTCAGCTATAATAACTGTGTTCCTCTAAATTGCTGTACGTGCAGTTTATACAGGCGCCAAGTGTTCATGTGAGTCTTTATAATTCTCATTTACTGTTGTGACTGACATTAGATTCAATTTTTGGAGCAATTCTATATTTGACAAGACTATTATGAAATTGACTTACTGGTTGTCTACCAATGTCAGTAGTACATTATTTTGAAGAATATCCACAATACATGCTGCATGTACGTTATACAGCAATTGATGTCATAAATGACTCACTACTTGAAGAGTTCTACTGAGAATCCCAAAATATGTAGTAAATCATGAATGAAGATCCTCTTTCCCTCCTCCAGTGCCTGAGCAGGTGACTTGCCTCGCAATTGGTTGATTGTGGGCTGAAAGGAAGAGAACGTAACATGCAGATAAACCGATAAACTGTACCCCTAATGAAAATGGGAGACCAGTCCATGGTACATGTTATTTCATTGAATAAAGCAGTTAGACCTGACTGTTTGTATCTGGTTTATGTAATACTATGAAAAATCTGGCAGTCAAATCTAGTATAGTACAGACAACAGATATTCATAGATTTTATAGCTCGTCCTATTATAATTACAGACCATGACTTATATATTTTTCCATTATCACAGTGATACCTGTTTTGAGAGACCACTATCATGAGCGGCCACCTCTTTTGTATATAGGCCAAAAGATTATGCAATTTTGTGTTTTGGTATTATTCGAAGCTACATCACCAAGCATCACATAGATGCATTCTCCTCATTCTCATAACTCACTCCATTGATGGAATATGTCACTTTTACTAGCATGGTTTTGAATTGTGCACTACTGATATAAACTCACTTTCGATGTCCTTGAAAAATGAATGATTATATCAAAATTAATCTATTAATCTATTCACATACTACATATTGCACCACTGTAGCATGTGGATAATTGTATCTACCATGTGCCAACTGTACCTCATGACATCTGATCAAGGCTCGAATTCCTCAAGATACGCAGGTCAATGATACTTAAGCTGAAAGCTATTGTCATAATAATATTTTGGTGTCATATATCTAGAAATGACAAATATGTACTCCGAAAAGTTGCATAGACGAATGTGAAATTTAAATTGATTTCAGCCATAGCTCTTATGGTATGACACCATGTTTAAATTTATTAAACAAGGTACATATTCCTTATGAAATAATGGCAAAATGAGATGCACAATTATACAGTGGAACATCTCTATAACAAACCTCTGAATTGCAGAAACCTATATATTAAGGACACCATTCTGTGTCCCAGTGTACTAATGTTGTGTATTGAATACCTCTAAATTAAGGAAACCTCTGTAATAAGGACTCAAATTGAGGTCCCAAGTTGTCCATAATAGAGAGGTTCCACTGTACTTACAAATCGTACACATTAAATTTTGGACTGCAATGTTTCCAACCGTTGTTGGGGAAATCCTTTTGGATTTGGGAGTATTAAGAATCACAGTTTGGTGAAAAATTTTTCATGTGGAAGTTTCAACCCTGTATGTTGTCCTCAGCAGTCAAACTGCCTTGGGAGTTACCCTGTTTAAGTAGGGTTTGGGTTTCCCATGAAGACACATCCACTCTATGGGCAAACAAAGGAGGTCCACAATCGATCTATTTGTAATGCTCCCAATTCCAAACAGATGTTTCCCAGCAACATTCTTACACATGTTATTGCTAGATTATGTACTATGTGATCCAATACATCAAACAGTAAATTAGACTACAATTTTCTTAAAGCAAATCACCAGTGAATAAACTCACATAAGGACAGATGTTGATGTAACCCACGACAGGACGATAGTTGAGCTCTGGATCCAACATACAGTGGGAACCATATGAATAGAAACTGCTAGAACCTGAATAATGATATGGCCGGTGACGATGGCAATAGCCATCAGACCCTGCATTATGAAAAAAATCAGTTCTAAATTTTGAAATTTCATCATCATTGCATGCATATAATTTTGATAATGTGTACCTGATCCATGCGCTGTTACATAAATCAACAAATCAGTGTCTGAGATGCCAACTCCATTGGGACCATCCGGTTGACAAATAGAGTTCTTGCACACAATACGGGTCCCGATATGTTCCTGAGGAACAGTCACAAACTCACTACAAGAGAATGTGCTCAACAGACTTCCACAATTACACTCTGACCCACATGCACTGCTAATAGAAGAACAGTTTGGTCTCAGTCTGAGGTTCTCCTTCAATCTTTGCACTCGGACAGCTTTCTGTAGGTAGTTGGCAGCCAAGTTCAGTGATTCCTTTAAAGTTGTATTCCAGACAGTTTGGAAGGAAGCACTTTGACTGATGTTTTTAGTCACATAATGGAATTTTATCCGAATTGGTTCAAAAGATGGTGTCTGTCGTTTCTTTCGCTCCATTGGTTGATCTAGAGCTACAATTTGGGTCTTTTTAGCAAGCTATAGTAAGATGGATACATAATAGATAATGGTTAATCAAACAAACCAATAACAGTTAGTAAAAATACAGTCCCTATAATCTCAAGTACACTGTTCATGGATATTTGATGAAGATTATCGACATCCTTCATTGCTTTTGGAATTACATGTAATCATATTGCATTCAAACTATTGTCTTCTAAAGAGACATGTTAATTATAGATTCACTTTCAACTTACTTCATCATGAACATATCCAAAGTCAGAAGCTTCTTGCTGTCCATCTGTGTCTGGACGATCCCTAATAGGGAGGTTAGCTGCATGGCATTCCAGGAGAACAAAGACCACACAGACTAGTGCCTGGACTAGACATGCTGATCGCCAGGCCATGTCTTCTGACACCTCATGTAAGTCCTTGTATTGACACAGCTACCCCAATGTGACTTTTATAGGCAACTGAATAAATATATTCATTGTTCTGACCAAACTGTATTATAATAAGACCATCTTGAAAGGTTTCTGGGAAACATGGGCTAGACTACCTACATAGTACTGTACTGGTATGGCATGTATGTGTAGGTACTGAAACATTTAAGTGATGGGTTGCAGGCCCGGAGCAAGCAAAATTTCATTGGTCAGGCCGAAATACTGTCAAATGATTATAATCATATAATATGAGGAAGTGGACTTGCGTAGACCGATAAAATAACACAACATATAACAATGTCATGCAATCTTACAATAATGAATTGCTACATTAATTTTAAATTGTAGCAAACAGAATATGAAATTTGAATACGATTATAGTGTAAGAAAAGGCATAATACTGTCCTGGTGACATGCATGCATGGGCTATGAAAATAATATTGTTAAGATGTACCACAATTTTTCAACCTGTGATCAGAATCCCCAACAAAGTCGTTAGCAATATCACTTGATTTGAGCATATCGGTAGCAGCTTTGTGTACATGCAATGTCATGAGGTTTGTGGCTTTAGAATTTCTCATTCTGCTTGAATCCCATAAGGCATACGTGGCAGTATAAGCTACATCATTTGCTTCATCATAGTGGAAGAATGGACACTGCTTGAACCAGGAGTGCTGAAAGGATCGCTGAACAGCGTTCTTCGGGCCATATGATCGTTTTGGGAACTTGAAATTCGAGCGGGGCTGGTGGGGAGAACGTGACACTTCAGGAATTTCTGAAATACTACTCGCAGAGGAGTGCCGAAAGGATCGCTGAACAGCATTGTTCAGGCGATATGATCGTTTTGAGAACTTGAAATTCGAGCGGGGCTGGTGGGGAGAACGTGACACTTCAGGAATCCCTGAAATACTACTCGCAGAGATAGAGGAAGCCATTAATCAACAGATATGTAAACGAATACCAGTCAAAGCAAAAAACAAAGCCACAAAAACAGCCGCTGATCTAACTCTCCTACAACCACCCGTGGACTTCTGTGTACGTAATAATTTCAATATTGCACAATGACAATATGGCTGATTCACGGGCACAACTACCTAAGATATCGATTGATCTGTGACAGATTCTTAAAAGGCTAAAATTATTTTTAAGGTAACTTCTGAATATTGGTCAGGCCAAAGCCTGACCAGCCTGACCGGTAGCGCCGGCCCTGGTTATAACCTGTTTCTAAACTGATGCATAAAAAGTACAGATGCCGAAAACAAAGCTCATTTGAATTTTGTGGAATTAAATACATGAATACCTACGCATGTGCCAACACAGCCAAATCAGTGCATTTCTTCTTTTATTGATCGTGATTGTCTATTTAATCAGGTTTCCTGGGACAAGGTACATGTGACAAGTGTGCATGCATATGTGTGTGTGCATGCGTATGTGCAACTTGGGTTTTGAGGGCATTCACTGTAACTTGGTGAGTTATTTTGTTGTTGTGTTATTTAAACAAGTACACAAGGTGGAAAATATGTATTTCAAGCTGAATGAGGCAGAAATTTTAACTGGATTTATGTGTTGGTGCAAGGGCTATCGGTTTGAATCAATGTAATGCACACTACTTGAGGTGGCCTAAGTTTGTTGATTCATGCACAGTCCATTAGTTAAGTGAATTAGTGGATGTCAGTAAACAAGTCACATGTATGGCTTGTAACTAAGGAACCAGGTGGGAACCTGATCTGCTCTGGGAACTCTACTCTTTGATCGTTAATGGGATATATCTGTTTACGGGTTTCTAGTCCAATTAACAGGTGCTCATTGAACAGGCACACAGTCCTATCCTTGTCATCTGAAGTTGCACACAGTACAATATTATATGCTCCTGTCAACACAGGTATCTGATACTGTTTCAAGTATATTGGAACTGTGTGTCTGTTGATCAATTATGTTATACTGAGGATAATTTAACTGTAAACTGATATTATTATTAGTGACAACATATACCCCCATATTCAAGAGTATCTTGTGATGGATCAGATATAATTATATACATATCAGGGTACATGAGCCGATTGGTGTATTATATACCTTACTTATTTACCTCATTATTAACAAACACAATAGTATTGTATCCCTGTCATCTGAACATGCATGATATATTATGTCATGTCTTGTAATGGGATATGTTGACATTACTTTAACATCTAGCTTTGTTGTCCTTTCACATGTAGCTTTGTTCTCCTTCGAGTTCAGTTTGAAGTCTCTGAAGCACTCACAGCTGAATGTCCCAACCTCACTGACACACATGATAGAAAGGGGATCGAAGATTGGAAGTGTTACAGCATAGCCATAGGTAGAAATTATACATAAATTGCCACACACACACAAACACACACACTCAAACAACATAGTACATATAACCCATTATGCATGTTACCTATATTGTGTTAAATTCCTGCCTCGCCGCTTGAAATGTTGGCAAACTGGACAATTTAGGATACTGTTGAGATGCTCGTGTTGTGATTTTGTCAGCTACCACAATAGGACTGTAAGTCAGGATCAATGCATGAGATACTGAATATATGGAGGACGATAATAAAATAGACTATACTACTGTCTACCAAGCTGCAGGGTGAATTTTGGTGGACAATCTAGTGCGATACCAAATGAATGATGACGTCACGAACACGTGAACGAGAACTCAAAGAAAATGGCTTACAAGATGCCGCCAGGCAGTTTCTCATTAATCATGTTGAATCGCAAACGAACAAGAGTTGTTTGAGTCAGAGATTGGTTACGGATCATCCTTGTCCATCATATCCTGATGATGGTGATGGTGTCCTTTGGTTCGTCTGTCTTTTACGTTCTTCGTGTCAACTTAATTGAGAATGGCGGTGGTAGCCATGGCCGACCAAGCAGCGGATATACCCAACGCGGGCGGTGCTAACGATACTCGCTCTTGTCACCCCCTGCCCTCTGAGACAACAATCAGTAAGGTGAATGACGGGCAGTGTGTATGTATTAGATATTGTCTACAGAGTGTGCTGTAAAGTTGACATTGTGTACAGAGTGTATGAAGCATTGTATAAGGAGTATGCTGTCGACATGGTAATGATCGATCGATCGGAAAATAAGTTAATATTTCTCGCCAATATTTCATCCTATTCGATGGTGTGTCAGTGTTAAATTTCATGCCTAGGACATTGCTGAGATGCAAAAATTCATCCTACCAACCAGAAAGTATCCTGCCTTTTTTGAATACCATAGAAGTAAATTTTGCTGCCACATATTAATACCATAGGAAATATATGGTATGTAGGTATATCCACGGGAAAATGTTGTCCAGTGTGCCTTATGTATGTATGGTGTGTGTGGAAATTGTGGCAAATTCTGGTAGAGACTTCATGTAAGCAAGAGGACCCCTTACATGTTCATCAGAAAGGGAGTACCTCAATAGTACTTTAATGTTTGTGAGTGTGTGTGTGTGTGTGTGTGTGTGTGTGTGTGTGTGTGTGTGTGTGTGTGTGTGTGTGTGTGTACGTGTGTGTGTGTGTGTGTGTGTGTGTGTATTATGCTTAGGTGTGGGTGTTCATTTGTGGGTATGTATCCATGTGCATAATTGTGTGGATGTGAAGTACTCACAGGTATCCTTGTTGTGGTGTACAAACATTGACACTGCCTCTTTGTCTCCAGTGGAAAACTCTGGGCACATTGTTTTTGTCATGAAGCTCCAAAAGCCAGGAAAGACCAACCTGTAAATCTTTATTGTACTCACCCAGTGACAGGAGCACTGCCATCGGAGCTATATATTATATATGGTGTGCATTAAATTTATTGTTATGTAGTGTAATATGGGTACATCATTATATTTTGTTAATAGTAGTATGTGTTTTAATGTATGTGTATGCGTAGTACGATCATTGCAAATTAAAAATGATTACTGGGAAGGAATGATTATTAAAGAGGAATAACATTGAGTAAGGCAATAATCATAATACATACCTGGTCCAATAACTTACATAATATGCATACCATTATCATTCAATTTGGTAATTAAGTACAACAGTTATGTATGAGATTTCAATGCATAATGTCCACTGTGACAAACTTTAAACTATTAATATTTCAATATATTTATGTGCACCTCTAGCTCCCTCTGCCACTTGTGTACATTACACACAGTAAAGTCCATCAACAATCTTCCATGCCATTGCTATGTTATTTGACTTAGTGTGCAAAGACCTTGTTTTTGACAACCACATCTACATCAGGCCTCAAACGATAGTGTGACCTCCCCACTTTCTTAATGCTTCCAACACCTCTGTTACGTACATACAATAATTAATTCTTACTGTATAGTTCTACTGTCCCTTATTTTAAGGACCACTATCAGCACTAGCATTATGTAATAAGATGGAATGAAAGGCAATGTTAATGAATTAATATCCACACTAAGATATCCAGTATACCACAAAGTGTGTCCAGTATGTACTATACCATGGAGTGTGTCCAGTATGTACTATACCACGGAGTGTGTCCAGTATGTACTATACCACGGAGTGTGTCCAGTATGTACTATACCACGGAGTGTGTCCAGTATGTACTATACCACGGAGTGTGTCCAGTATGTACTATACCACGGAGTGTGTCCAGTATATACTATACTAAATCGGTACGGGCTGTTGACCAGACCCCTTCTTGCCGACCACATGACGTCATAATTATAACTAGGTGTGCACATAGTGCAGAACCTCGCTTGTATATAGTAGTGTGGTAGCTATGGAGGGAGGCCGACTTCAACTTCCATTTTTATTTCGATAGGAAAAAGAATCTTTGCTGGTAGGTAGAGTGAGTCTGGGAATGAGGTTAAGAAAGTCTATTAACTGTCTTTAGAGCTTTTTGCTCATCGTAAAGTCACGCGCGAGCACATGCCATGACGTCATATACCATTTGCAAATGGCTGACAAGATGGACGTCATCATGGCCGGCCAATTCTAGGTCCCGAACGACGTTACGGCGTATCCTACTTACGCCGAAAGGGAAGTCAATAATCGTTACGCAAAATTTTTAGATAACTTGCTTGTTCACGTTTTAAGAGGTCTGGTAATCGCATAGCGAGAAAAGTGCCACCGTGAAGGAAAGAAATGTGAGTTGCCTTTTCTTACGCGTTGCGCAAACTCCAGCTTGTCTGTACAAACGTTCGTTACTTTATTTCGTAGCACGCCGATGCCCGCTCACACCAGCATAGACAAATATCGAATTTCTCTCACGAGCACTTTGAAACTCTCGGCGAAAGAAAGTACAAATGGGACAAAATCTAGAATTTTTAACCCGAAAACTAATCAAATGAGTGGGCGCCAACTCTGGGCACCCCTATGCGACGGAAACAGATAACCTCGCGGTATAAACCGCTCGGTAATAATGGAGGCGAGAAGCGGGTCTGGGCTACGCGAGACTCAGGGCCGGCGCTACCGGTCAGGCTGGTCAGGCTTTGGCCTGACCAATATTCAGAAGTTACCTTAAAAATAATTTTAGCCTTTTAAGAATCTGTCACAGATCAATCGATATCTTAGGTAGTTGTGCCCGTGAATCAGCCATATTGTCATTGTGCAATATTGAAATTATTACGTACACAGAAGTCCACGGGTGGTTGTAGGAGAGTTAGATCAGCGGCTGTTTTTGTGGCTTTGTTTTTTGCTTTGACTGGTATTCGTTTACATATCTGTTGATTAATGGCTTCCTCTATCTCTGCGAGTAGTATTTCAGGGATTCCTGAAGTGTCACGTTCTCCCCACCAGCCCCGCTCGAATTTCAAGTTCTCAAAACGATCATATCGCCTGAACAATGCTGTTCAGCGATCCTTTCGGCACTCCTCTGCGAGTAGTATTTCAGAAATTCCTGAAGTGTCACGTTCTCCCCACCAGCCCCGCTCGAATTTCAAGTTCCCAAAACGATCATATGGCCTGAAGAACGCTGTTCAGCGATCCTTTCAGCACTCCTGGTTCAAGCAGTGGCCATTCTTCCACTATGATGAAGCAAATGATGTAGCTTATACTGCCACGTATGCCTTATGGGATTCAAGCAGAATGAGAAATTCTAAAGCCACAAACCTCATGACATTGCATGTACACAAAGCTGCTACCGATATGCTCAAATCAAGTGATATTGCTAACGACTTTGTTGGGGATTCTGATCACAGGTTGAAAAATTGTGGTACATCTTAACAATATTATTTTCATAGCCCATGCATGCATGTCACCAGGACAGTATTATGCCTTTTCTTACACTATAATCGTATTCAAATTTCATATTCTGTTTGCTACAATTTAAAATTAATGTAGCAATTCATTATTGTAAGATTGCATGACATTGTTATATGTTGTGTTATTTTATCGGTCTACGCAAGTCCACTTCCTCATATTATATGATTATAATCATTTGACAGTATTTCGGCCTGACCAATGAAATTTTGCTTGCTCCGGGCCTGAGACTAGTTCTTTGTTTCGTTTGATTTTTACATACCTCATGTCAACTTAATTGAGAATGGTGGTGGTAACCATGGCTGACCAGCCAGTGGATATACCCCACGTGGGCAGTGCTAATGATACTTGTTCTTGTGCGCTCCCTACATTTCATACACTTGGCTTATTCTGCCCACGTTCTCTGCAAAGTGTGAAGGTCATAACTTAAAACCCACAAAGTGTTACTATCAAACGTGTGATGTTAATTTTGTGATTTTGACATGAGTATTTCCCGAATTCCCATTGAATGAAGCGTGTTTTCTGAGGTCAAAAATATCCGTTTTTGCCCATCTTCCTTAACGCGTTGCAGAGCATGGACATCATGCTGAATATCGCCTAGAAATCCGGTCTGTGGAAGAAATCATGCCTTCTGGTCAATCACGAGAGAGACCAATGGCATTACAAATCGACGAAATCAACTTTGTTCTTGTGTATCCTCTAAGGCAATCGAGCACACTAGTAGTCCCTAAATGAGCGACTTCCCAAACCAGTTGGCAGTGATGCAAGGACATTTCCAGAGACAAAACGTTCAATGGCTGAAAACGGTTCTTCTATCAAGCACGTGGTATCCGTGATCATTAGCTACTTCGCCAATTGAATCTCTAGTTACAACTGCTAGTATCACTGCCATTGTCATCACATAGACACTTTGATTGTAACAACAAGCCGTGAAATCGTCTAGGGTTCGTGTCACATTAATAATTCACTCCCCTAAAATTCCAGGGGTATTGAACATCGTCACCTGCGAAATGTAACAGACCCGTTCCACGCCATAATAAAATGGAGGCTGGAAGGGTCTGGGCTACGTCACACTAGTACGGAGTGTGCTGTCGACATGGCAATAATTAGCTCATCCTAAAACCTCCCTAAGTCAAAATTTCCCAGCAAAATTGAATTTTTACTCTATTTGATAGAGCGTTTGTGCTAAATTTCATGCCTAGGACATTCTTGAGGTGCAAAAATTCATTCTACCAACCAGGAAGTACCCTGCCTTTGAACACCATAGAAATAAATTTTGCTACCACATATTAATATTATATCTATGGGAAAATGTTGTCCAGTTTTTCGTATGTATGTATGGTGTGTATGGGAGTGTGTGTGTGTGTGTGTGTGTGTTTGGGTGCAAGTATTTGGTAGTTTGGGTATATGTGTGCACACATGTCTTACAATTTCATGGACGTATTCATTGAAAAGAATTATCCATAAAAGGTGTGTATGTGTGCACACGTTCACGTGTGTGTGTCAGTGCGAGTGTGTGTGGATTTGCAGTGTGTGTGTAAGAATAAATACTTACTACTTTTAATACTACGCTTTAGATGATATGAAAGTGATCAAGGGCAAAACATAGTTCTTGGAGTCTCTGTGCATCTCTCTGTCTCATGTACGTTTTACAACTCTACTCCAACAATGGCTTATAACCATAATTTTTATTCTTATTAGATGGGTTGAAATCTGTTGACTTTGCTGATGTCATCGATAACACAACTGTGAGGTATCACCCAGGAGAATCCAATGATACCGTACTTAAAGGTTGGTGACTTCTGTACGTGTACGTTCGTTAGTATTTTTTTTCAGGTTCAACCTTAGACTACTGCCAATATCAATATTATTCTTATTTCTTTTGTGTCCATTCAGACCTATAGTTTCCATCATGTCATTGGGCTCACATAGACTCTTCTACGTTTGAGGGTAATTCCATCCGCATATTTTATAATGAGTAGATCTGAAAAAGGCCCACTTGGTGAAAATATGTATGTAATCCTGTTGCATATTTTCTAATGAGTATCGGGTATCGGGTATTCTTATTTAATGTGGGGAACCGTTAGCCATAGGCTATTTAAGTGGCACCCACAAAGAAAAGAAAAAGAAAAGGAGTATACAAAGTAAAAAGAATGAATCTGGAATAAAATGGGATAAAATGAATAAAATTTGTAGAAATTTCAAATATAAATGGAGTTAGCAAATGTATAAGTAATATCACAACATTGAGATTGATAAATAAAAAAATAAATAAATAAATAAATAAATGAATAAATAAATGGATATTAAAAATTAAAAATTAAGAATCACTATAGAATTAACATTTGTACATGCACATGCAATGAACAAAAAATAAAAGTACATAGATGTTCAATAAGAGAAATAAGAGAAATAGTAGACCTGAAAAAGGCCCTCTAGGTGAAAATATGTATGTAATCCTGTTGCATCATTCCACATTCTGGAGGTGCACCACAGTTGGTGCAGATGACAAAAGTGAATATACTGATGTACAAGGCCAGTGAAGAGAAATGGAATAATTGTTTTGAGTTGGGAAATTGGCCACCTGTATGTTTGTTGAATGATATGGAAAACATAGTTGATTATAGTGAAAATCATATCAATTATGACACCATAGTCATGTTCTAGAAGTGCTACATGTACACGCACACACACACACACACACACACATACTCATGCTAATTCAAGTTGTCAACTTCACATCTCAGGTGTACTATCTCTGGATAACCAAGCGTAAGAAGAATGACAGTGACAAAGATGATATTGACATGTGGTCTGACAGCGATCAAGGAGCTAATCTTCACCAGGCCACCCTAGCCAGTATGCAGAGAGAGATTGATTCCCTTAAAGAACAGTTGACCAAAGCTAACAAGGTATTGTTGAAAAATTGTGCACTGTACCCTTCACACAGAGGTTTATGCGGAAACCTAGAGAAATTTGGGATTCCTCCTATAAAGTAGATTTCTCCTCCACTAAGGTATTTCACCCATGCTTATTATCACCATATTCTATAGATGGGGACCAGCCTTAGCTAGTCACACATGTACTAGTTTATTGGCAAGATTTATATATGTAATATGGAAAATTTTACACATATGGGTTCTGCCTATGCCGTATCAATGCTACTAGTTGAAGTATTAAAGCTGATATTGGACGTGATTTGTGTGAAGGCATAAATGTTGCCATATGTCAATCTAATGCTTGCTGCTTGAAATATCGATACATTTGTACCCAAAACGTGCAACGTAAAAGTGTGCAATGATAGAGTGTACTATATCCCCATGGGTCTCTGTAGAAACCACCAATCCGGGAGTTGAATGAGATTCCCAACAGCACACCGTATGAAGAATACACTGATAAGCAGCTCAAGCATCGGTTTCGGAGTGGTACATGGTCTGTTACTGCGTCTAAAAGTGTACAAGATAGCGAGAGTTTACTGGTCAATGCTGCTGAAACCCCTGAAGAATAGCAACCCATTGTATATATGCTGATGAACTTGCTCTGATATTGATATTACTGATATTATTGATATTATTAGTGTGTGTGTGTGTGTGTGTGTGTGTGTGTGTGTGTGTGTGTGTGTGTGTGTGTGTGTGTTCACGCTCATTATCTGCATTACTATTATTATTATGATGGTGTATTATTTGTGGATACTCCACCTATATATTATATTTCCGGCATGATATAGCATTTATTACCTTTATATTTCTATAGATTTGTATAATATTAATTAAGTCTAGCTATAATATTATACAAACTGTGTGTTGACAGTATTGCTGTCCTACTACTATCAATAATAGGAATGCAAATCTGTAATTCAGCAGCCATTTTCTTGTACAACAGTGCACAATGGATATTGAATACAATATGATACATATACAATGTCATGAAAATACGATTCCTTTACAGCTACAATATAGTACGAATACTCTTTGTATAATATATTATTAATAGAGCTACACTGAATATATAAATCTGAACACCATATAACCACAAAGTGTACATGTACGTATATAACACCTCACTATTAGTGAAATAGATATTGATTCTTCAATGGTTTGCAATGATATTGGATGATTATACATCAATTTAAAAATATTATTATTGTGTGTATCTATATACATGTACATAAAATTAGTATTATTTAAAATGAATGATTGCATGTATTGCTATTTGCAGCTAATAATTGTGTCTAAACATTTATAATATGAATCAATAAAATAATTAATAATTATTAATATTATCAATAACACATAGCTACTAACTTATAAATTAGTCTTATCATTATCTTAAAGTCCTATTTTTGTGTAGATTCTAGGTCTCTATTCTAAATACAACTTGCATGCTAATTCACACTTGCCACTGCTGTTATGCTACCTACTGGGTATCTGTGTAATAATGGTGAACTATGTAGAATATGTTGTGTATGTATATTTCAACTCTTATAGCTGCAGAAGAAATTGTCTGTTGACTAGTATTATTAATGATTCACATATCCTTGAATCCAACTTAAAGCAAATGTCTTTTAATTAACTATTAGTAATGAGATTGCTAACATTTCAGGTGTAACACTGCTGCCTTGATCAGTGAACACACAAATAAATAAGTCAATACAGACACACACACACACGCACATTCCCAGACCCACTTCTGCAGCAGGCTTCTGAGCTTGAACTTGAAATTAGAATTTTCAGTTTGGGAATAAGTCCCACGTTTGCCCGCCTCCGAAGATCGCTATTAGACACGTCTCCCCGCGCTCTACCTTCAAATTCCCGAAGTCTAGTAAGTGAGCTTACGAACTGAATTTTGTAGCTCTTCAATCCTGAGTGTAGTTTCTTCACGTCACCTTCACTTGTCTATTTTGTTCCTTTAATTTAGATCGCGTTCGTCACTCAGTTATAGCTCTCTCCCCATGTCACCGCAGCACGGACCCGTGTAGAAAACTCGATCGAACATGGTGAGCTGGTACACTCGACATTTGTACTTTGTTGGTCCTCCATCATTCAGAGGAAACTTGACTGCCCTGTTATAAGAAATTGTTCCAACTCTGTGTCCTATTCGAGAATTTGCGCTTGTATAATATACGGAGTCAATCGCGATCTGCTCCACATACAAGTAGAAGAGCAGTCAAATTTCTTCCTGAACAATCGATCGCTCGTTGTCAAAAAAAGAAGATTCGAACTGGAGATTAATTACAAGCCCAGGAGGTACCTTTCAAGCGTCAATTCATAAATTCATGGAGTATATTGAAAACTATTCTGAGACTCTCTCATTAACGCCTTCAAGCGATTGTATAAATCAATTCACTCTGCATGTAGTGTTTCTCCCCCACGTGCGGGTACATGTGTGTGTTCTCTGTTTCTGTCCGTTTGTCAATTTGAATGATAATGATTTGAATGTTGTGCTGTCATGTTGTGTGATAATGGTCCTGTGTGGTTGTCTGTGTGGCGCTGCTGTCTGCCCTATGATTGGCGTAACAATTGACACTAAATTCCGAATTGAAATCAATGCCATCTAAGTTCTGTTTTGATTTCTGAGCATTTTTATTCTCTCTCGTTAACAACTTCAAGCAATTGTATATTTCAAGTTACTCTGCATGCAGTGTTTCTCGTGCACGTGTGTGTGTGTGTGTGTGTGTGTGTGTGTGTGTGTGTGTGCTCTGTTTCTGTCCTTTGTCAATTTGAATGTTGCGACATCATGTCTTGTGACACGAGTGGCTGTGTGTGGTCACCTGTGTGCAGCTGCTGTTCTTGATTTCTTAATTATAATTGGACTTAATCCCTAAGATAGACATAATAGTTAACACTAAATTGAAATAAGTTCTGGTTTGGGTGTACACCAGGCAGGAGTGCATGGGGTACACGCAATTGGAGCATTTGTTACCTGGAGATTGATCAAATGTCTGCAGCTGTATACTGTGCTGAGTGCCCCAATGTATACGTACTACTCTGTGATTGTCACTAAGTCTACCTGGATGGTTAGTGGAAGGCAGGATGTTAGTAGTTAAGCAATTCCTCACAATGTGTTGGACTAGACATGGCCATTGTAACTTTAGTGGGATATGGAAAGAAACACATCAAGGACATGTCATAGATTTACAATGTAATTTGTATGTGATCTCAGACCTACTGATGTTGGCGTCATTGTGCATATATACCTTCAGCATCAGCACCCTAACTGAGTGTTTGTATCAGTGTGGGGTAATTAAATAATGTACACACAGTATATGTACTTATCGCCTGATGAGGTCAAACATCAAAGGCACCGCCTGGGCAGTAAATTTGATACTTGCCCGGCGCGCACGTGCGCGCAGGGACAGTATCGCGTAAGCGCCCAGTTTTTACCTTAAAAGGGCAATAATTGTGAGGTGCTAGACAAACTATGACAATTTCGCGCATTCCAAGAAATGAATATCATTATAGCAATAGCGCAACACAACATAGTCTGGCTCGCTAGACCCAATTTCTCATTATCGCGCGGGGGCGCACGCGCGGTAATGAGAGAGAGAGGTCTAGCGCGCCAGACTAAACACAACACAGTACGCAGAGAGTAACAGCAGCAGGGAGGAAACTTGGAATAAAAGTCAGAAATCCAGTAGTTCATTAATGCCAACGCTACTATAGTCTTCTGCTATATACTCCGATATTCAGAATCGGCTATCTATCCGCGACTAACTTCCTCGAAGTCGTAGTGATCAAAATTGAAAACAGCCGCTTTTGCTGCCTTTCTTTCTACATTTTCGGGTGTTTCTTCCCGTAAATAGCCGATTCTGAGTATCGTAGGCACACAGGACTGGACTGGAGAACAGAAAATATCTTCAGAAAGATGCATCGATTCTCTCCGTGAATTTCGGAGCGTTTATTTGGCGATAAATGGGTTACTACCCGCCTACCTCGGGAGGTATCGTATTTACTGCTCTCGCCCTCGGGCGCTTCGCGCCCTCGGGTCTCGCGCAGTAAATACGATACCTCCCTCGTAGGCGGGTAGTAACCTATAAATATGTATGTTCAAGTTCAAATGTGTAATAAGTTGATCCAAATAAAATTGATATTACAAGGATTATTATGAATATACATGACTATATACATGTACTTTGTATAATATTACAAATGTACTCTACTATAATAGGGGAAGAATATCTACTCATACTTGATATATGTAGATTGTATGCACATATTGGGCTGAAATCAGTGTGGGGTAATTGTTGGATTTTGTCATCATAATTACCTCGCTGTCATTCTATTTAATAGTTGATTAAAAGTAAGAAGTAATCCTACACACTGTTGTACAGTGAAGTCTGTGCATTACTTCTGCACATTCAGATGTAAAGTTATTTAGTATTTTCATAATAAAATATAACTGAACCTTTATGATATTATATATATATATCAACCCAATTTACCTTGTACAGCCCATTGTAGGAGCATCATATTTTGGAGAAAAATCCAGTCTTTGTAGGTAGTGTTTACAGTTATACAGATTCACACTGGAGTACCTGCAATTTCCTCTAATGAAGGAACAGCCAAGACCTGTATGTGGTGGAGGTTATGGGATGGCTAATAAGACCCTTTCGACATGGGGTATACATTATTGCTGGGATGATTAATTGATTAGTCAATTAATCTATTGATTTCTTTTCAAATCCGATCATCATTCATAGTACAAGCCTATTGATTAATCACCTACAACCTTCACTCCATGGGTTCAATTTTGTACTTTAAGTGTGTACCTGAAAATTGATGTGAAAAGTCCTATAGATTCCACTTCATGTCTTTGGATGACTACTCAGTCTAATGAAGTGTTTTTCTGTAATTGCTACTGGTGATTAATTGATTAATGAATTGGTTAGTATTTACTGATAAATGATTTGAACATAGTGAATTCCCGGCTCAAGTGTGCACATGCCTATCAGAGGACATTCTATGCCACAAGCCCCAAATATGATGTGATTTTTTCAAACAGCTGAAGCCATTTGCCTATACCTAATACACAGATGTGAGAAATTTCACACATTAATAATAATTGATCGGAATAATAATAACTCACTTGTGGTCACAGACCCAATAATAGACTAATTAATGCCCCAAATGCATTGGTTTTGTATTGCTCTCACACACTAATGAGTCATTTAAACTCAATGCTACTGCAATCTAATTAAACTCTGATTATTCTATTTGTTCCAAAGGCCGTGGTTCAGAATCTCGTGACAACAGTGAGAGGTTTGCTGAGTTTACCCTTCCTTGTCATCTGGACAGTGATGTGGTATCTGATGCCTCTCCTCAGACGATGCACGAAGAATGCCCTCACAGGTTTGTTCACCTTTGTTTGACGTACCAAACTAGGGACTCCAGTGGTGAGGTCAAAGACGGACAATCGGAATCCATCATAATCACAACTGGCTGCATCTTGAGGGATGCTCCAGAGAAGGAACATACCTCCATTAGCAGGAAAGACCTCTCTCCTCAGCAGAGCAGGTGACACAGTACCCCAACCTACATATGTGGAGAATCATTGTAAAATGACTTCAAATTATAGTTCTATAGTTCTACCTATCAGTGAAACTGTTACTGTTAGTCTGAGTGCTGTTATATTGGAACAGTATTAACTTTATCTGAGGTATAAGGTTTTATATATTAAAGTTATACTTTCTGAGTATGTTAAGTGTACTCTTTTATTACCACTGAGTGCAAGAAAACATGCTAGGAACACCTCAAGTCCTCTTGCAGTGGGGCCTGAAGTATCCTGATATTCAATTACAGTTCATAATTTATAATTTATAACAGTGCTATATACAGAATGCACTGTTCAGCCAGCAAGGTGTCACATGCACACCTATCCACACACATGCATGTGCGCGCACATCACCCACACAGTGCTTTCTTTTATTTATTAGGAATGTAATAGTTACAAACTAGACATGACACTATAAGGCAATTTCATGTACTATACCATTGTGTGTGTTCAGTATATATGTACTGCGCCATGGAGTGCATGTGTGTAGTATATCCCATACTATGGAGTATATACCGTATAGTGGGAAAGTTTCGCGAATTTCGCGAAGAAATGGCTATTCGCGAAAGTTTTGTTCATGAACACCCGATGACGTAATCGTCAGAGTGCATGAGTGTAGCATGTCCTATACTGTGGAGTATATATCATGTAAGTACTTCATCATGGAGTGTATCAAGTACTGTGCCAAGGAGGGTGTCTATCATAGAGTGCGATAGCACTCTATATGTAGGGATGATGCGGAAATAAAATGGCGGCCCTATACCTCACATTTATATGTGGTATGTTGCGTGGGCGACTTCAAAGGAAAAGCAGTGCATAGTTGTGGAAGAAATTGTTGATCTACTGATAGCAGAGGGAAGAAATTGTTGATCTACTGATATGTTGACAGATGCATGGCCTTTGATGTGTGCATATTATAGCACATTGAATGCTGCGTCTCAGACATATATAAGATGCATAATATGGGCATGATCCTATGTGTGGGCTTGTATGGCTATGAATCACATTAATGTGACACTCAGTGTGTCATTCCATTATATACTTTGTTATTATTGCAGTATGTAACTTTCATTCCATTTATAATTATTCTATTTGTTTCTTTCCTCTTCCAGTGTGTTAACGTATCTTGGTGTTTTGGCCTTCTCCCCTAGATCCTATGGTACATTGAGTGTGTGTAGTATTAACACCTTGGGATGTACGTAGGCAACAAATATGACATAATATAATATATAAATACAAACACTGGCCCAAAAAGTGTCATGTTTCCTGTCCCTGGCTTCTGTGTCCAGTACGTACTATACCAAATATGGAGTGTGTCCATTATGTACTATACCACGGAGTGTGTCCAGTATGTACTATACCACGGAGTGTGTCCATTATGTACTATACCACGGAGTGTGTCCAGTATGTACTATACCACGGAGTGTGTCCAGTATGTACTATACCACGAAGTGTGTCCAGTATGTACTATACCCTGGAGTGTGTCCAGTATGTACTATACTATGAGTGTATTCAGAATGTGTTGCATACCATGTATGTAATATAATAATTTTTAATATTATTATGCAGTGGTGCAGGAATAGGGGCGACTGGGGTGACTTAGGATACCCCACTTTCTAGTACAACACCAGTAATTTTTTCATTTAAAGTCACAGAAAATAGTCACAGCTATATAATGAAATGTAATTATTTAATCAAAACCTTACTGTTTATATCCTAAATGACATTATTTGTCTCTTGGGCATTGCTGACTAAGAGAATAACTGATTTAGATATTGATCTATCCCAGCTCTGTTTATAGAGCCGCCATACTTTCTTTTGCGCCATTGATACGTATATTATTTGATTTTGCGTGCAAAACCTTGGGTTTGACACCCACATCTGCGTCCAGCAAAATAGGTAGCAGAGAATCCCATTCCCATTTAGAATTCCTCAAACTGTGTTCCGTGTGCAAAAGTAGGAGATTGCAGTGTGAATATCTTCACATTCCTGTCAACTTGCAAGGCGATCCACTTATTGAATGTTTAATAACCATGATTTTGGCCTTTTGCCCATGATTTTTCATTCGAAAGAGTGCTTCCTGAGCTTGCCGATAATGGATCTATTATAGCCATACGTGTTTGTACAATTCTGAAAAAATGTGCAATATCGTTGAGTGATTTATATTCATGTTTTTCAACGTATAATTGCTTATTGCGCTTTTGTTGTTATTGACAACAGGTTTTGAGCCTCATTTTAGGCTTTTGCCTTATCTTTTGGTGAAAACGATACCAAAAGTGTCCTTTGAGTATAATCGTAGCTTGAGAAAACTTTGCAAATTTAATATTAAGTTGCAAGAAAGCCACAATTATGGTGAGGGCAGGAGGGTTAATTACTTCAAATTTGGACATTCAACTCTAATATGGGTAGAATACAGTGGGACCCCTGTAATTCAGCTCCCTGAAACACAGACACCGCGCGAAAACAGACATTTAAATCATTCAATTCATTATTCAATATTCAACAAAGGTGATTATATTAGTTAAATAAATGTAGAAGAGAATCTTATAAATCTGTCTATGCATGGGTATGGAGTTAACATGCATGAAAATGTTTCCTGACCTTACAAGTATGCATTATATGAAGCCAAGTTGTTTAGACTATATGTATAACATTTGTTAGGTATGTTTATACTTACTATACCTGTTAATGTCTGTGCCAGCATGCGTGTGACAACAATTCTCCCATTCACAGTTGTTGCATGATTCAGTTGTTCAAGAAAAGTTGCTGTGGAGCTATCAAGAGATCTTCATTAATTGTTAGTGTTTAGTTCCTCACAAGTGAGATGACTGCTAGCACTGATGGTCTCCAAATAGTTCATTCAAAATACATGAATGATATGTTAGTGTTCTAATCAGGACTTGGCCTGCCCTAAACAGTTGTGACTTGTAGAGTACCTGAAACCTAAATTCTGTTCCAGGGTTAACTTTTGTCCAAATACCATTTAGTTTGTGATAGTACTCATTGGAGATAATGGACATGCTCACTGTATCACTGTTCACACAGAGAATTGATGATGTCTAACTTAAAATTTCCCTACCACAACCCCTGCTAGTTCATGTTTGAACATAATCACAATAATATATAGTATGATCATGATAATAGCATGATCTATTACGATGTTTGCCTGCTACACTTGTGTAGATATGATTTCCGGAATCGATGGTTTTATCAGCAACTTATTCATCTATATACGACTAGTGGCGCTGATTTGTCGATGACGTCATCGAACGTCACGGATAAAAGGGCTTACAAGATGGCTGTTCGGTAGAGTAAGTTTGACTTTTCCAGATAAAAACCATAGACAAATTTGTCTGCCATTGTCAATGTTCTGTAACGTAGCGTGTGATTTTTGAGGCGTCAGCAAATAAAACGTAAGTTGCCTTTGAACAAATTTTGAACACATGTAGCCGTTGACCCACGCTAAATACCTAGCCCGGACGCGCATGTTAGAAATTTGACTAGATTTCGAGAGCAACTGCTTCGCCAAAAGTAATGTCTTTAGCGAAGGTTCTCCTAAATCTCAAGGGAACACTCAAGTAATTCGACTGAGGAGGCGTCAGCCCCAGGAGTTTTTTCCCTCAAATCGCTTGTCAACACAAAGAAGATCATTGAAGCAAGAATACACTGAGTTTCCAATGATGTACACGCATAGGCCTCTATGTAAATGTCCATGTATGCACGGTATAATCTTATAGCTGTGAACAATAATATTATGTAAGTGGAACAGCTAAATTCATTGTCAGAGTCTATTTTAGTATATAATTATTACATGTTAACAATTTACCGATTTCACACATTAATAATAATTGATCTGAATATAATAACTCACACACGTGGTCACAGACCCAATAATAGACTAATTAATGCCCCAAATGCATTGGTTTTGTATTGCTCTCACACACTAATGAGTAATTTAAACTCAATGTTACTGCAATCTAATTAAACTCTGATTATTTGATTTGTTCCAAAGGCCGTGGTTCAGAATCTTGTGACAACAGTGAGAGGTTTGCTGAGTTTACCCTTCCTTGTCATCTGGACAGTGATGTAGTATCTGATGCCTCTCCTCAGGCGATGCACGAAGAATGCCCTCACAGGTTTGTTAACCTTTGTTTGACGTACCAAACTAGGGACTCCAGTGGTGAGGTCAAAGACGGACAATCGGAATCCATCATAATCACAACTGGCTGCATCTTGAGGGATGCTCCAGAGAAGGAACATACCTCCATTAGCAGGAAAGACCTCTCTCCTCAGCAGAGCAGGGGACACAGTACCCCAACCTACATATGTGGAGAATCATTATAAAATGATATCAAATTATAGTTCTGTACTGTATAATATCAATAGAATGATTGGGATAGACATTGTTATAGAAGTAACGGCTATCAGTCAAACTGTTACTGTTAGTCTGAGTGCGATATTGGAACAGTATTATCTAAATCCGAGGTATAAGGTTTTATATTATATTAAAGTTATACTTTCTGAGTACGTTTATTGTACTCAATATACATAAGTCAACCGGTTTACGTATAATCGAGAAAGGTGCACTTCGATTCATACATACATATAATATTATACGTCTATATTATATACTCCAACACACAGTCTTGGACTTACAATAGTCACAGAACACTTCAGACCCTCTCCTAGCAGTAGCACAAGAAGTACACACTGGTTGTTCCAGTTTATTCTGAGCTCCTCTGGCATCAAACACTGTCTTGGTAGACCTGGTCACAAAGTGATTGGGTGGACAAGTAGCTAGAGGTAGAGATAATGGACTCTGAAGTTACACCTTTCGGTGACAGTACAAAGGGGCAATGCAGCAAGTGTGATTGTCTCACTATATTATGGACATCTTGGAGATTGATATCAGACAGAGATGTATTTTGTAGTTCATTATAGCATGCATGTCAGGGGATAGTAGTAAAATATACACTAAGTCTTTCTTCTCGTTATTATTCTCTATTATAAAACATACCTAATATGATGTTGACTATAAATTATTATGATATGTATTGAGCTACCTACTGTGAAGGCACATCGCCACCATGTACAGTGAAATGTTTCAAAGAGATTCCATAATTATAGCGATACTCAATCAAACACTCCTGGTGTGGTAGATACAATAGTATGGGAGCAACAGTAATGTAGAGTGAATATGTGCTATGTACTATGTAGTGACTGTGTCCCATATATAGAGCTGGCAATGACTGAGGAGTTGCTGACTTTAAGAACACTTCCAGACATAGACAACAAACACGTATATACTCATATCACTCCACTCACTGCATAATATGTTGTCCTCGTCCAACTGTTGCTGTTCCCCACATTTGAATACAAACTTGTTTTCTGAGGAATCTTCCACTTCACACACTGGGAGCCCTTCACTGGTGTAGGCTGCTGTAGTGAGCAGGACCTCTTTGAGTGAGCTAACAGCTGCTGTGAGAGCACTTCTACCGGGAGGGACTCTGGATGAGATTGACTGGACAGGCTCAGGGAATATATCAGGATTGGTTACGTTTTCTCCATACAACAGGAAGGACACAGTGGACGTGTCTTCATCCGTGATAGTAACCAACTGTTCCAGCTCTGTGTCACTGGTGGAGGATACTGCTGCATGCACTATACTCTCAATTTGGCTGATGTTCAACTCTTCACCATCACAAGCAGTCAGTTCCAGCTGTAGTGGAATCCCCATCACGGCTGCTGAGTATCTGTGAACAGAGAGATAGGCCGATCTGGAATAGGCACTGGTTACCTCATTCCAGGCCTCACATCTGTACGTTCCTTCATCTTCTTCCCGAGGGGATTCAATCTGTAATATGCTTCCTACCTTGCCTCGGAGAAGGGTGAAGTTCATTGCCCCCTTGGACTTGAAGTACCATCTGAATTGAGGATCAGGAGAGGATGTTGCATTACATATAAGAACAGCAGGTCTGGAATCTCCAACAATACGCTCCTGATCATCTGGCTCACGGTAAAACACAGGAGATTGGTGTACATCGACATAAGACCAAGTGGATGTTGTGGCCCCCACATGGTTGGATGCATCACAAGTGTAGAACCCTTCATCACTGACTTGGACACTGCCAATGACAAGTGTCGAGGAAGACTGGGTTGGGAGAACAACGTCGTCTTTCTTCCACTGGTAGGATACAGAGAACTCTGACTCGGCTTGACACTTCATTTCCAACCGTCCATTCTCCACTGCTGTTATATTGGTTTCTGGACTTTGTGTGATGTTGGGTGGCTGTGCACACCAGTAGTTGAGATCCACCATGTTTGCCAAAACCGTGTTAATTCTATCCAAGAGTGCTACAGCTGACTGTAGAGAAAGGTCAGATGATGTACTGAGCTCTTCCAAGTCAGGCTCAGCTTCACTAAGCATTGTCTTTAGGTCACCAACCATTTCTGATGGAGCTGTTTGGAGTATTCCTTCAAGAACATTGACAGCAACTGCAAAGCATTCGATGAGGCTGGAACAAGCATATCCAAAGTTCTCTCCACTCTTGTTGAGTACACTGTTCACTTCAGTCCTCCAAATGACAAACACATTCTGTCCAGATGTACCATTAGCAATATTCTTAAGTTTGTCAACAAGTGCTTGTCTCAGTTCAAGTAGAGCAATCAGCTCATCATCTTCTTCGGCCATTTTCAGCAGTGTTTCAGGATCAATGGATACGTTGAATTGCTTGAGAGCATCCATATTGCCATCAGGCATTGTCATGTTACCCATGGCCTGATCTTCCAACTGGGCAGCAATAGAAAGAGCTTCCGATTTCTCATCATCCGTTTCATTCTGTAATGAGCTCACTGATATATGCAGACTATTGAAGAAGGCAGCTATGTTGCTGAGTGTCACACACTGTTCCTCAAAGAGAGCCTTTGCATCATCAGCAACTTTCTCAGCCTGTCGTCTACGTCTACCAAGTGAACTGTCTCCTATTACAACAGCACCCAGGATGGTGGAAACCTGGTATAGGGAGGTCTTTGGGTTGTCGAAATCAAATGATGCAGTTTTATTGACAATTTCTCCATTTCTTGGTATGGATACAGTGAAGTGTATTGGGAACTTCCTTGGTGTTCCTCTAACCACAGTCATTTCAAAACCAGCATGTCTTATAGTGAAAGGTGGACTGTTAGGATCAGAGAGAGATGGTTCAAGTTCGAGTAAATCCTTGTTGTCGTTTTCAATTCTTTCCAGTTCAGCTCTCAGTCGGTCCAAGTTCAGATTACTCAAACCTTGTTCATAACGATTCTTCAGCTGTACGGCACTATTGAGCTGGATAGTGAGTCGACGCAGTCTAATGTCAACTGCAGCTTTCTCCTTCTTTGCCTGTTCTAATCTCTTCAATGTCTGAGCGGACTCATCTTGGAGTGAATTGAGTGCTGTGTCACGTTGTGCACGACAAATGGAATTACTCCTCACACAAGTAGGATCCACTTGACGAGAGGCACACTCCACTCTAACCTCACACTCACGTTGTACATTTTCAGTTATTTCGTCAACGATGCATGCCTTGAAACAAGGCTCCATTGTCACCACTCTTCTACTTGTGTAGATGTTATCAAAACACGTATCAGGACAGCAGCAGCGGTTTATAATCTCTGCAATTCTGCAAGAACAGATCGTGAGTGTGGGGCACTCGCAAATCTTTTGTCTTGTCACAGTTGTCTGCCATGTTGAACAGGGATACGATCTTATCCTCACCAGTATTCTTTCATAGGTGATTCTTTCACATTGACTTGGACAAGATCCCCAACGCTTGACAAGTCTTTGTGAGGTACAGTTTCTTGTTACAGTATTTGGCCTACACTCCTCCAAGCATGGTGTCACTGTACATATGGAGTCCAGATTGGAGAGCAGCTCTCTAGACTCTTCCCCGAGTTGTGTTAGGTTCTGAGTTAGCTCTGTTATAAGTTGAGAATAGAGCTGTTGGTCATTCTGGGTCTTTTCGTTAAGAGATATAATATCGTTCACCACAGCCTCTTGTTCATTGAGGTCTTTTCTCAAACATTCAGCTGTAGCCTCTGTCTTGTTCAGTGCCATGACAGCCAGTCTTCTCTTGGTACTAGCTTCCTTTGACAGCATCCGGAGATACTCCAGAGTGTTACTGGTGACCTGATTGACAAAGTCCAACCTCGGTGGTAGAGTGCCCTCCACAGTGAGTGGTACATTGTTCCAGGTGTTATCCAGTGGACCACTGACTGAGATATCACAGTCGTAGAGATTATAAATCTTGGCAGAGGAGGCAGTAGTGAATCCAGTTTCCCTGACCACTAGATTGGATGTGAACGATGTCCCAAGAACCATGACCTCAGCAATTGAGAAGTTGGCTATGTACTCTCCTGTAGTTGGATTCATGACCAGTGTTGCATGGGGGCTCAAACCACTTCTTAAAAGACGTATGAAATTTCCAAGGGAGATTTCGGCTTCATTGTATTCAGACAAGACGACAACAGGGAAGTCTGTATCATGAGGGTCAAAAGGTAGGCAGTGCTGACTTGCTGGCTGGCCGAGGTAGAGTCTGTGTGTCATCTTTGTAAACTCAAGCAAACCAAAGGTCAGGCTATGGCAGTCAGTGTACATGTCCAGTCCTACAAATACTCCTCTAGCGTCTGTTGCTATGTTGATGGATATTGGGCAGCTAAACTGGCTACGATCCCCATAGATGTAGTTGGGAGGGATGGAGAGGATCGATGTGAACAAGTTGGACCCTCTAGTGAAGAGACTGTCATTTCCAATTAAAGACAGTGCTGTGAAGGGACAGCTTGAGTCTGACCACCCTGATATAAGATAAGAATATAATTATTGTCATATCGACTGATCTGTCATATGTACCAGCAGCTCATCTTACCTCCTACAGCAAATGTTCCATTCTTGGCTGTAAGTTCATAAGTACCCTCTCCTACTCCCAACACTAGGTCAATGTCACCTTCAATCACTCCAGTAATGTTCTGCTCAAGACCTCGTGAAAGTAGCTGCAATAAGAATTATTTATAATGTAACAACACAGACAAAATTAATAATCTTTTATTATTGAGCCTTCTTACTTCTTCAACAGAAGGTACATTGATTCCTGCTTGTCCAGTTATCTGTAATGACGTGAGTACCCCATTAATGTCCAATGCTGTCTGCAGAGAACCTTTAGTGGCTAGGTTGTACACAGAACCAGGTTTTAGAGTGTCAACTGATGTGACTGAGAATCCTGTGAGTTTGATGTTCCAGTGACGAGAGGAGAAGTTGCGTGCTATTGGCAACTGCTGAATGAGGGCATCGGCATCAGGTGGGAGGCTGACATGAACTGCTGACCTTTGCCCATTACAGAGATTTATTCCAAAGCAGACTACATCTCCTCCAGGTGGATGATAGCTAACCATCTCATCACCTAGAGTAATGTTCAGGCTTCCCGAGTACTGAAGTACATCATAGAGACCTTCGGAGGCATAGTCCATTAATAATCCAGGGCAGTCCTCAATGATGGGAAGATCACTTGCATCAGAAAGGATGGTCCCTCCACTATTGGAAGTATGACTCCTGTCAGTGGGATTTGGCTGGAACTCAATCCAAGTAGGGTAGAGTGTGAGTGTGTTCTTGAGAAATGTGGTAGCAACAGCTTCGGTTTGTAGAAAGCTCACTCTGTCACTGGAACTAGGTGTTATGCAATAACATTCATCTGGTTTACCATAGGTCCCACATGAAATGTGATTTTGACATGGTAAACAGAATCCAACAATTCCTGGGTTTCGAGGTAAAAGAACTACCTTATTCTCATGGGTTATGTAAAATTGAGTTCCTGAAATAGACAATGGTAGTTCAAGCTCTGGAGTACTGGCGAACACGATGCCATTTGTTATCTGGCTACCAGTCTTTGACCCTTTGAGTATAGACCATTGGCAAGTAGATTCAAACTTCACCTCTTTCTTATTAGGACAAATGAATTTCAGATTACTAGTACAGCAACCAGGATCCAAGATCCCTTCATCAACACCACGTTCTTTGTAGTAGTCACTGCTACCAGCTGGAGCCACTACACCAAGTACAGAAGAGGGAGCTTTGCTGGCAAAAAAGCGTTTATCAATACCATCTAACTTCAGTTCCATCTGATGAGGACCTTCTTTTGTAGGGTAGATGGTAACATTTGCTGTGGGTTTGGCTTTTGTTAGTGTAATCTTAACACGACGCAAAGGTATAAGGGAGGTTGAAGTGAACTCAAGGATAAGTTCATCTTTTGGATGTGCCTCAATTTCAAAAGTGTAACTGTCGCCAACCTTCAATAGAGGGAGGTCTTCTATGATGATGATACCCAGTTCACAACGATCCCCTTCAAATCCAGTACCACTACAGTTACATGTGAACAAGTCGGTCCCAACAGCAGTACATAATCCACCATGCAAGCAGGAGTCAGCATCACATGGGTCACCCTCTATGAGGCAATGAAGGAAATTTAATATTGTAGCAAATAAGTCATGAAGACTAATGAATAATCTTCACATGTTTACGTATACAGTAAATGCATGACATTTTGTATACTAGGCCGAATGTATGGGCTATGCACATGAATGTCAGCATTAAAGTAATAACTTATGTTATGGGGCCTTTCTTCAATCTTTATTGGATCTATAATGTTTTTGAAGATATTTCCACAGAAATGTGGCGGAAGCTTGGATTTAGTTGGATTATTACTTAGATACTCTAACTGGGTTCAAGTATCTATGGCTTTTATGAAGATTTCCAGCCATGGGCTGTGGATTGGGAATACCATCACCCTGAGCTGTAACTTGTAATCCATTTCCTCAGTCAGTGTTTTTGTTTGCTGTTTCGCACTTTACACTTTAAGTGGACATAATGCTCACAACAGTCACAGTTTCACAACACTTACTTATGCAGACAGGGTCCCTAGTCCAGTCCACTGTAATACTGTCTTCTTCCAACTTGCACATGATGCTACTAACAGTGTCAGACTCATTAGCCTGTACATAACCCTGGACACATCTAACAGGACAGCTTGTGTTGAAGTTAGCAGTACATGGTTGGAACACACTGGCAAACAGAGGTGGGTCAATGAGTTTATTGCTGCACTGTTTAGGTGCACATCTAGCAGTCTCCCCAGACCATGTGGTAGTGGGTAGACATGTTCTCTCGTCTGAACCTTCCAAATTGTATCCAGGAGAGCAGGTGAAGTTACAGGTTGTAGTGATTCTTAAGAAGTCAGAATCACAACTCTGTGTGCCATGTGTTGGGTCCTCAAGTGTAGTACAGGAGAGTTCTACATAGTGATAAACAGATGGGAAATTGATTTTACATTGATTTCAATGCACTAATGAAAGGTTGTTTAAATTTTAGTTTATTCGATGAAAATGTTGGAAGCATCAAGTTATGAACAACTTTGTTCAGCTCAATATTTCAATGTAGGATCCTTGACATGAGAAGTGAAGTCAATACAAACCTACCATGTACATAACAACTTCAAATATTGTTTTCATACATGGGTTCACATGAATATTTTGTGTGTGTGTGCACGAATGCATATATGATTGGTCAGTCTAATAGCACACAATGTGTGTATCAACAGACCGATGTTTAGTAACCATAAGTATATATTTTTAAATGGTTCCAACTCTCACTATGTTATGCATAAAAATGATAATCATTAATTGACGTGATTACACAATAATTGCCAATCAATTTCATCATACTCTTTTGGTCCTTTACCCAGACTCACCAGTGCAATTGTGACCATCACTGCTCAATGTGAAGCTTTCCATACAAGAGCACTGATAATGTCCTACAGTGTTGTTGCAGTAATGCTCACACCCTCCATTGTTCAAGAGGCATTCATTGATGTCTACGTACAGGAAAAGACACTATATTATGCATGTCTTTGACTGGTGATGTACATGTCACAAGGATTAGCATAATTTTGTATACATTATGTGAAATAATACATCAACAGGAGTGAGTACACATACTTAATGCCAAGGTATAGTGCTGGACCCTATCGTCATTGTAATTAATATAATGATTATTATAATTGATTATTACTACTATTACTACTATTTAGAACAAATGACCTTGTATTGATTGGTTCCATTTCCAATTGCTATTACATTCACCTTCTCACCAGCACTCTTACAGGGAATTCATAACAATTATCACTATTTCATATAATTTTATATTAATATAGCTTGGGCATACTATGGCATTCACAAACACTAGTAGTGTGATACACATTTGAGTACATGTATTTGGCATGTATATATCCTATTTTTTATTTTGTGTTCATTTGATTTGCAAATATATATATATTATATATATATATATATATACGTATGCATATGGGTATGTATATCATTATAGGCATTTTATAATAGCCTAAAACTTTTCTTTCTCATGAATTCGAAATCATGGTTAAAATATCACATATTTGGGCATATTAAATATGTTAGGTATAATATAATATAGTGTGAATGTAGAAATTTGAGTTGTATTCATTTACTATAATACAATGCAATTATTTATAACTATAATATTATTCATACAATATAATATATACGTATATATATATATATATATATAAGTACCATATGAGATATAACTGTTTACAGATTTGCAGTCCAATTAGCAGGTGCTCATTTTGTGTGTGTGTGTGTGTGTGTGTGTGTGTGTGTGTGTGTGTGTGTGTGTGTGTGTGCATGTGTATGTGCATGTGTATGTGATGCATGATTGTAGGTACAAATGTGAAGTCTTGACATAATGAACATCTTGAAAGATGGAAATATAACGCTTTTTTTATGTAAGACTCCAGCCTCTGGGGACAGACTTGCAAAACTTTTCTTATCAGAAATTCAACCCAGTATCATTCTTAGGTCGTATGTATTGTATACACATAAGGTTTTATGACCTTCAATCTGATCTGATTAAACACATGCACATGTAAAACTATTACAACAACTACCACACACAGGCAGCTTGTTACTATAAACCATATTGTACTCACCTACACAATCTGTACCATCATTCAAGGGTTGGTATCCTTCCTTGCATGGACACTCAAAGCCAACAACAGTGCCACTGCATTGTTGAGAGTCAATGCTCCCAATGGTGTTCAGGCATATCTGGTTCACAGTACAGTTGTGGAGACCACGACTACATTCATCAATATCTGTACATTCAATGAAAGTACATTAAAAGCAAATAGCACAATATATAGTTAATATTATCATTTTAATATAATTATTATTGTATATTATTTATCATTAGGAATACGTAGTGAAATGAAATTGAAATGAATAATAGATGAGTACATTAGACACTTCATTGTACATTGTACATGAACTTGGATACATAATTTGTAATCAGTACATATATTCCTACATACATACCCACACAATCCAGTCCATCATTGGTGGGTTCAAATCCTTCTCTACATTGGCATACAAATCCTCCTATTGTGTCCACACAACATTGGGTTGTGGAACAGTTGTGACCACCTTCAGTACATTCGTCAATGTCTGTGTGATGAGGAAATTTGTCAACAAGTATGCCAACCACTATAGCTAAACACTGTACATAGTCCAGTCTTACAGTGGAATACTGTGACACTGACTTTCACATGTAGTTCTGTCTTCCTTCAGTTTGAAGCCTTGAAAACAATCACACCTGTATGTCCCAACCTCATTGATACACACATGTGTGCATTGCCCATCAAATACCGCACAGTCTGAAGGGTCTGTTGAAGAATAAACCATGGCTATGAGTGCCTAAAATTTGTTGTAGAGTGTACTTAATGAAATATATCAAAACGTACCATTGCACTGTTGATCTTCAGTTTTGGAGGTACAGTTAACAAAGCTTTCATTACAGACATTTTGACCTCTACTGGTTCCAGTGACACATTCATCAATGTCTGGGATGTAGAAAGTTACTAGGACTAACAAAGGAGTTACAAAGCTTAGAAGGCCCCTTGAAATAGCCCCTATCATTCTCTAATGTACAAGTTCATTTTGAAATGGATCAGTGAGGGTTCAAAACTTTGCAAACGCAAAAGGGTCAAAGGGAGATCAAAAGATCCAAACCATTATTTAAAAATTTCCATAAAGATTTCCAAAGATCCATATTTGACCTACAAATCAATTCATAAAAATTACATTCCAGACTGCTGCAGGTGATATATCATTGGTTTGCAAACTTGTGTACCCTAGCCTGATCTTTCAAAATGGAGTATATGTTTACAAATACTTTGGTGTTAAAATCTAAGAATAATATTTATTCCATGGTTGTGTTGGTTTATTGCATGGTTGTAGCCAGCAAGTTAGAGAGCAGCAGGTGTACACTCACCGATGCACTCATTCTGTGCATTCAATGTGTAACCATAGTTACAGCAGCAGGAAGGATGACTACTGGAACTGAGACATCCATGAGCATTTTTACAGGTTTCAACAGACTCACAGCAGATGGGAACTGAGAGGGTAGGGAGGATTGAATATGTCACAGCATAGGTACAAATCATGCAGATTACATGCATGTAGTTATTAAAATGCACACACAAACACAACACACCATGTACTATGGCCTCACAGCATAAAACTATATTCTGCAGTGTTTCTATAACAACTAACCACACTCATCTCCTGCTAATTCATATCCAGTTCTACACAGACAAGTGTATCCACAGGGTAGATTAGTGCATCCGTGAGCATTGACACAAGGTGATGGAGACTGACTGCACTCATCAAGTTCTGTGAATAACATAATAAAGTGAAGAAGTGAGTGATAATGGAGGGAGAAAGTGAATTAGAATGGATCAATATGTATTAGTGACATACATATTATTTGATTTGCACAAGACAATGGTAGTTTTCACCACTTACCATCTTCACATGTGCACCGAGGACATCCACTTGGGCAAAGACATGTGCCATTATCTGCACAACTTCCCGTAGAACATGAGCGACATGCCACTGTGGAAATGAAGGAATTGATTTGACTAGGTAAAAATAAAATTTCACAAATTGAATGATTATGTGCTGCACACAGGTGGTGATAAGCATGAATGCAAACTGGAGGGAATAATATGTATGGAAGTGTGTAGGTACCTATGTTGAACACCTACAATTGATTCATCATTATTCTAGGCCATTTCTATTATCAAGCTAGGACATCAGTTACATTC
>OZ026561.1:3172046-3322046 GCA_964020155.1 Chondrilla cf. caribensis
ACATTATTATGTGCTAGGGATCTGTCTACAAGCCAACAGTTGTTCTTAGATTTACAGAATCTATAATGTTTCCGCATTAAGACATTTGTACAATGTCATATGAACTATGGCCGGGAACACTGTTAATTAATATTAGTTGCCAAACGTAGGAAGCAATATGTGTTCCCTGCAGAATGAAATACTATATCTCAAACTTTAAAGATTATAACAATATTAAGTTTCCCTGTTGCAATGAATACTTTTAAACTGGAAAGTCTTAATGAATGAACCTGGTATCTCCCAACAGGATCCACATGCATACATAAAGTGTGTCTAACAGAGTGAGGTGTATTTGCATACCTACCAGCATATGAGAGTACAGTCCTCCAAAATAAGGAAAGGATCCATTGAGAGGGAGAGAATAGTTGAGCAGGGAGATACCTCGGATATAGCACCAATTCAGTAGGTATCCATTGTAGGTGATCCTGTTGTACTCTGGACCAAAGGGATACCCAGTGACTCCTGATAACAAGGAATCATCTGTGGAATAGAACCATTGGTCTTGGATGAGCCATCACAAGGTAGAATGGGAGGTGTATGCTATAAATGGGTCAAATATACCAGAATATGCATGTATCCAATACTTATGTATTACATTTTGACTATTTTTGTTTTTATTATTATTTTGAAGTGGTTGTCAAAATTACCAACTTTCATTACCATCAGAACAGACAATTGTACATTCTACAATAAACTTCAGTTTTTTAAATTCTTAAAATTATGTTAAAATAGTACTACGATATCGATACCACTGTATATTATTGTATGATATTATTATGAAGACCCACCCAGTTGGACCATTATATTTATGCTGTATTAATTTGCAGTATGTAATCTTTGGATTGGTTTTACTTGCCAAAATAAATTAATTTAACTAACAAATGCCCTAGAATAATTCAAGATTTACAGTATGTAATAGACAAAATACAAGGTATATTGGCATGTACATATCAATGACAAGGGAATGTATTTGCACACATCTACCTACTTGAACAAGCCACACTGACATCCTTGGAGTGGTCACAACCACCACTGGGAGGACTATCAGGCAAACATGTACAGATCCTCGTACTTGTTCTGCTACACTGAACACCTTCCAATATGGGACCTGATCCTCCACCAAACACACCACCCTGTCCAATGTTGGCATTAGTCAGTCTCTTGTATCCAAGCTGGTTGCACACAGTCCTAGCAGCAGCTCTGTTCCATCCATCACTGCAGACTGTACTCCAGTATCCATTGACAAAGATCTCCACTCTTCCACTGACGCTAGTGTTGGTTTCTGTACCACCCACCAGCCTTATGGTGCACTCTACAGTAGTTGAACAGCAATGTACAGGTGATTGCTGCATGATACACAACATGTGTAGGAGCTCTGTCCATCTCACCTGGTTGCCATGCACTACATGAATTGGGAGCTGGTCCATCTAGTTCAAGGTTGCTGTACTTACAAGTGTTACATGCACTTGGATCATCAACTCTTGAACACGACCCACAAGATGGATGACAAGCTGTCAGGAGGTATGAAAGACAGAACTAACTGTGAACCAGAAGTTCTTTAAATATTATATATTGTGAAATTAGTGCATAATATGTATATCTCCAACCTTCACTGGGTACAGTTGATACAGTGTTCAGAGGAGGACGTAGTGTTTGGAACACTTCATGATGTCCACATGCTATGCTTCCCTCATCAACAGAGACATTCTTACCAGTTGAAGTGCAGTAGATATCTGGAGTGGGATGATAGATATATTGTAGTTTTCCATGAAGCAGGACCATAGCCACTGAATGTGAAGTGGTCTGGTTAGCGTTAATACGTTGAGATGGCAAGCATAAAGTAGGGGGTCTGGGGGCATGCCCCCCAGAAAATTTTGAATTTTAGATCTTAGCAAGCAGTCTCTGGTGCCAATTTTAATGTCATTGGGTAAAGTGCTTTACCAATTACATATATTGCAGACATGTACTATGTTGTATTGTATTATGATCGATAATTCAATGCTTTGCAATTGATTTGCAACAGCAGATGTAGCTCTGTATAAGTCTTAAAGTATAGATTATATTTAGTTCGCTATTTATAAATTTCATGCAAAAACTATCATAGGGGAAAGGTAGTAAATCTACTTCTTCAGACTTCACTCTTCCTAATGAATTCATTGGCAATGGCTTTCAGGTCAAGGCTATATGTCATGTCTTGGTGATAATGTAGGATCATCAAATTTGCTTGAGTCATTGTGGTCCTAAGGTATGATTAATACAACGGAGGACACTGAAAGATAGTGGGAGACATCAATCATTATCTCAATCATACTAATACACCAATCATGTACATAATGACATAGATGTATAACATGATTGCAGTTGTAAGATTGAAATGATTGATGTCTCCACCGACACCCTAAAATACTTAAAATGTAACTGTTACAATGGCGTTGTTACTGCTCTTCATTCTGTTCAACTCCTAAACCATGACACAAGTGTGGCAAAACACATCCTGACCTTCGTCATAGTGCAGAGATGCCAAGCTATCAAACCACTGACTCTGAGAGGAGCTTAATACAGGTTTCGATATCCCAAAGCTCTTTCGAGGGAATATTAATTTTCTCCCAGGATGATGAGGCAGGGAGACTTGGAAGCAATGCCTCAAAGTTTCTCAAGCTTGTGGCCATTGTATGAACGTAGATTGTACTTGGAAATAGTGATAATATTTTTATACATGTGCATAGCCATAATATTGTGTATTAAAAAGGAAGCCACTTTAACAATGATATGCAAAATGGCTACCATGTCAACGCATACAAAGGAGGAAATATGTATGTTTTCAGCCAGGATTTGTACATTGTCAAGCTACTTGTTTTGTGAATCTGTGACTTCCAGAACACAGAATTAAGTATAAAAACAGATGAAATGGAAATTCCTTTCTCCTTATTTTTAATTATTGTATTTTTTGGTACTACCTTGAAAAGTGGTCAGGTTGAAACTGTACCAACTGGACTGGTGACCGCATCAACCAGAGTGGTGACTAGGGCTCTGTGAAGGGAAGTAGTTCCACATTATACATACTCACCAGGTCCTTCATTGTTGTCAGTGATCAATTTGTAGACATAGTCCGATCCAATAGTCATAGTCTCCACATCATAGCACTGTGCACTCAGTCGAGAGTTGTTCAAATTTGACATGAAACACATTGAGTTCTCCCCTATGACCTCAAGTTTAGGGTTGTATACTATTATGGTAAAAATGTAAGTAACAGTGAATACGTGGTTGAACTGAACTATGATAAAATCTATTTCCAATGTCGGAGAGAACAATTATCTATTTATTCTGATATGTAATCAGTTATCAAATCCCATAGTGCTACCTCAGTATACTAGTCCGGCCTGCTACAACCGTCTTTCTTTCTAAACGTCTCCGCCGTGAAAGACAGTCCAGCGGCACTAGAGATTGATTGCACAACTACTGACGAACCAGATACGAGTGCCGAGTTCTTGGCACTCATTAAAAAAAGATGTTAAATGACACACTGATCATAATGATAGGTGTTGAGTTGTGAGGTTTGCCCTAAAATTTGACAACGAATACTGTGCTCAGGTTGATTTTTCCCAAGGGTTTCCTTCTGTGGTATGCTTAATAGCGGGTGATTGGGTAGGGGTGAGCTTTCAATTATAGTTGAGAGACTTCTGACACATTTCGAGGATGAAATGAACATATGTGCCACCAAATTTAACTTTCAACTCCAAATCTCTCTTTCTCAAATGTAATTTATTTTCAGCCTTTTGGAGAGCAAAAAACGTATGATAGTACGTTTTGCACAAGCGACCCTGTGAATCACACACTTTGCTGATATCAAGAATGTGAATTAATACTGCCCCAACACTGGTCAACTCTTCATTTATTTTCAGTAGGTAGTTCTTCACATCAATCGTAGAACAGCACAAATGACATATTTGGTCATATTTCTCCATTTGAAATCCTTCAGTGAAGGATTTGAATGGAGAAATACCTGAAGGCTTCAATCTTGATACCTATGGGTGTTACCTATCAGCTGTAGGTACATGTGTTGATAACAGCAAGGTGTGAATTAATCTCTAGTGCCGCTAGACCGTCCCATTATCTCCTCGCCAAGGGTGCTTGATGGGACAGTCGTAGCAGGCCAGACTACACAGTATGCATACAATTTATGTTCTAATTGACATTCAACTAATTTTCATTGCATTGTTAATTGTATATTATATAGGGCAATCCACTTCAATACTTTGACAACCTAATATTGGTTAATGCTCCCCTTATTAAAGTTTCAATCTCAATTCAACCTATATAATGTTATGTGATTTAAATGATATTAACATGGCTGTCAGAATAAATTCATTTCATTTCATGACACATGAAATGTTCCCGATGTATAGTACCAGTACTGTACTGTTGTATATGACATTGTACTACACTACAAACATACTTGGCGTTTGAGAACTATTGCAATTTTGACCAAGACGAGGGATGGGATAATGACATCCAGTTCCAAAATAGTCTCCAATACTGCTACAGTATCCCTAGAAAATAAACAAAGGGATTATAATTACAGAATATTTTGTCTCTTTGTGCAGCACCTCTTTATTGAATGCAATAATTGACATTATGATAAAATTTACAGATTTCTTATTGACATTTTTAATGGTTATAGGTAATTCATATTTTAACACCTACTAGGTATATTATATTTGCGAAATTACCTTCCAATTTACCTCTTTCTAGGAAGTATACAATGAATATTGATTATAGTGTGTTTTGGTCAAGGATATTATCCACAATGTATAATGGGACTAACATCCTTCAGGTTTACTCATGCCCATATGCTTTAAATCAATTGAAAATACTGTATTAAGTACATATTATGTATGAGGAGAAGCAGCAGGAAATAGCATAATATCGGCATCACAATGGACTATATTATGCAACAATAACAATACATGTGTGACTTTACCTTGTACAGTCCATCATAGGAACATACACTAGGATAATTTTCATAATAATGATGAAGACAGTTATAAGGATTCACACTAGAGTCTCGACAATATCCTCTAATGAAGGAACAACCAAGACCTGTATAGGGGACATTATGGGATGGCATACTCAACAAAATGATATACAAAGAATTATTTTATAGGCACACTGTGGAGTACATAATTATTGTGACCAATAGTACATATCTCCATCATAAACGTACAATAATATCAATAGCTGAATATTGATTGTTTGTTGTAGGTATATATATACCCAAAAGCTAATATGAATTTTCTTAATATCAAAAGAGTGGAATAGACCAATTTTGTCAATAACATTAGAACTACTAGTGGGTAGCATAAAATTTCAGGGTACAATGCAAGCCAAATAATATACTTCCAGTGATAGCATGCTAGTTGACTGCATCTTGCAGTAAATTAGCATTCTGTTGTACATTGACCATTATCCGTAGTACTATGGTGAATTAGTTGACATGCTGAGCTTTAGTAAATCGAGATGTATTTATTTGGATCATACATGTTATTCATTGGTTAATAATTGCCAATGAAGGACAAGTGCGTAACAATATGTCCAAATAAATAGATCCCAATCTACATCATCTGATATACCCAGAGGGTTACAATTGAAATAATAAAGGTAAGTTCAAATTGTCATGATACCATAAGCCAGAATTGATTATGAGACTAAGGTGTAAAATATTAATTTTATTTATTAGTATTATATTTTAGATGAAGGGTTAGTTCGATGAAAACTAATTACGTAGGTATAACATACGAGATCTGTGCTGTAACCAAAATGGCTGCCGAAAGTATACCCTTACTATTTCTTCCTCTAAGACCAGTCCAATGCACGAAAAAATGGTTTAAACACTTCTCCTACATTATAACTATGTTTCACTTTCTTAGAAACATTGTAACTTCATGGATATTTTCTGCATGCCGTCGCACCTATCAAAGGCTTTAAATAGAAGGCGGGATTTTAAAGGGATGGTACAAGTTTAACTTTCCAACTTGAAACATTCCCAATAATGATACCTAACATTTCACTGCATCACTTGTTGATTTCTTCCCCCATTCCGCACGATAAATTACAGTTTTTTTGGTTTGTGGCAAGTGGTGATAAATATAATATTCTATCACATATTGACAACAGGAGCAAATATCAACAAGCTGTGCTGTGAAAAGTTAATTTTACCATTTTGCACCCAATGTCAAGGCATGCATAGCTCTGGGCTATAGTTAAACATTCCCCCTTTTCCGGAGCAGTTCAGCTATGCTCAAACCCTAGAACAGTTGTCCAGATCAGGTTATTGTCAGGATTCTCAGATTACATAAGCATGAATTTGTAATCCTGACCTGCACAATTCATTTGTGTGACTGGTATCTCTCTGTACATAATAAGCATAAAAATAGGTAAATCTTATCCAAAGAAACAATTTGATAAAAGACATTAAGACTATAAAGTGAAGTAAAAACATACGGTCAATGCTGTTTATTCGTACATTTGAATTTGTGCATTAATGTCACTGATCATCATACGGATTGCATGTGACACGCCCACACTACCTGTGACTTAATTGTTTATCATAACACCTTAACAACAAAATTCTAATCAACGACCTTTGAATCTTACTAGTACTACCTGCATATTTGTCTCCCATTTGCCATCTGCCACTTGATTATGTCACCCTGGATATGATGAACCAACTTATGGCCTCTTGAGCCAAAAATTGAATCACCTATCCTGTAGGGAATCCATAATCTGTGTATCCATCTATGTATATATCTATACTTATTCAGTAGAGCTGGATTTGAACTCCTCCTAAGCCTTGTTTACAATCAATGCCAAATGTGGAACAATTCCAGGGCACTGAATGGGGAGTGTCATAGTAGGTGGATAGATGACTGCTTGCCATGACTGAGAGGAGCACAACACAGATTCCCTCCTTTACTAAGAGGGTGTTATGTTTATAGCAGTTACTTAAGTTTGAATTAACTATATTTCTTTTCATAATAATCCTATGTGCCTTAACTATATTATTATCTATCAATCCATAACCTTTTCCAAAGATGTATGGTATAGCTTGTCCATCCAGAGTGGTTTCTGTGATCTCATAGTTGACATCATACCATCCAGAGTCCTTCAATACTGCCAGAGTGAACGGACTCAGTTGAGAGTATGTACTAAAAAGTAGAGAAAATGAACTGCCAGTAAGGGGATGATCATGAATACAACGCGATTATTATAGCATATATACAGACACATTGATTTCCAAAGTCCAATCTAACAATAAAGCCAAAGTGTCTGTATATTTGCTATAGAGTTCTACCAGAGGTACTTTAGTAATTCAGTGGTATGTTTCCGTGTACAATTAAGTTACTCTCTCTAATGATCATACAGCATTCTTATTACAAATGAAGAAAGAGTTGCTAGGTCATTATATATATATATATATATATATGCATATACATGTATATTTGAAAAATAATAATATCAATTACAAGAGTACAATAGCAAAGGGAATGAAGTATGTAAATAGTGTGATTAATTGTCCACTTTGTACTTTGATTTGCCCATGTAACATACCACATGTATGTGTATATACAGATCTACATAACCTACATACAGTACATCAACTGCAGTTGTATACAGCATGTATGTATCTGAAAATATTTTCTTTGTTTACTTAAAGATTTTATCTTCCATTCAAAAATGCCTGGTGAAAGTGCTGTATCGATGTATCCAACAATTTTTGAAAACAACTTCAAATACACTGATTACTTAGAAATATACAATAGCCATTTTCTGCAGAACTGTTCACAATACCTTGGGTACTTTGTACTAGTTCTGAATGTAGATGCACATACTCACGGGTAGAATGCTACTGTCATGATTTCTGGCAACAAGTATTGTCTTGGCCAATGACTATGATAGAAAATGATAACTTAGGTAGTAAAATGTCAATGGAGAATCCTCTTTGCTAAACATTCATAGTTACAAATACATATTGAATTGGACTGCATATGTGACACATGCATAGAAGTATGCATACATAGATGCATTAATTAAGTAACAGTGTATGACACATTGAGAACCATGTCACAGTGATTATGCATGAAATAATATTAATATCCTGCTTTGTACACAATTGCATGTAGAATGTCAAATGGTACCTTTTGTACAAAACTTATAAATGTCAAGCAACAATATATTTATTTCTGTGCATTCTATAAGCCCAATCCACATACCTACCTATAAGATCGGGGAAAAGGAATTCCACTCAAGTTTTGACAACCAAAGTGAGTCTTTGCAATTTTTACAACCTATACATGTGTTGACAAAATAGTGGATTGAGATCAAATATATAGCCTGCAATAAACCTGTGCTAATCCACCTATGACATTAATTTTCATGTTTTAAATGTCATAATAAACACAATCACAATTTAATTGCCCCATTCATTACCAGGATCCCTATTTATAATTGTATTTATAATATCCATTGACAGCGTCCAATAGATTGAATTGATAGAATATAATATAACAAACAGTACAATGTACATACGTATAATATAGTACAAATTATCACACCAACCAGTATTGCCACACTGAATCATATATTATATCATAGGTACCATCCATGATGAATATCACACAAAGGGATAAAAACACTCCTAAATATAACCCATAACTAAGCCTGAGATATATACGTAACAGTAATTCTTGCATGGTTTGTGCATTTTGGTCATCCTGATGACATTTTCTGATTAATGCAATGATTTCTAAGTGATGACTGTGGTGTTCATCTTGTTACATTGTATACAAAATGACGAAAAATGATGACTAAATCTATTAAACGATTTAATATATATAATAAAATATAAAATATTAATAATATAAACGATTAAATCTATTTAACGATTGCAATGGTCCACCCTGTATGTGATGAATCACTATTAATTTTATTACATATTTGATATGTATTATTCAAAAGTTATATCTGTGTATAATACCTATAAGGTATAATATGGGTGCAGCTCTCCTGGGAAAAAATCATGTGATATGTACACTGGAATTAGTTACCCAAATTTAAAAAGAGTCCCTGCAAATTGTTTCTTTAGTCAGAATGAATAGTATGATACATAGACAGGACAGATAATCAGGCTCATGAACCAGGACAGTATAATATTATAGCATCCGTTACCATAGAAACAGTACTATTATACAGCAATTTTATAATGTATAAAGCGCTAGCAACAGTATAAAGCGTTAGCAACGGATGCTATAATGGTTAAGACATGGACACTCGGGCATTATGACATATAAAATACACTCGCCCTAGGGCGCTTCGCGCCCTTGTGACTCGGCATTTATATGTCATAATGCCCTTGTGCCCATGTCTTAACCACTAAATAACATCCGTTACCATAGAAATAGTACTATTATACAGCAATTTTATAATGTATAAAGCGCTAGCAACAGTATAAAGCGTTAGCAACGGATGCTATAATGGTTAAGACATGGACACTCGGGTATTATGACATCTAAAATACACTCGCCCTCGGGACTTGTTATTTATGTGTCATAATGCCCTTGTGCCCATGTCTTAACCACTAAATAAACACCTGCAGCTTTTAGCTAAGCTAAGCAGATAACATTCATACCATACTGCAAGTCATGGAGAGAAACCCAAAACAAGCGATACATATCAAATGCAGTTAAATTATATGATGAAAATAAAAATCACGATTTTCTGTATCATATACTCACAGTAGGGAGAACCAAGCTATTGGTTCTTTGCCGATATGAATACTGATTGAAAATGCTCTCTGTCCCCCAAAGTGTTTGAGGAACACCAGTCTCATTCCTAAAACTGAAGAGGTTCTCATGATAATAGACTACATTAACCACAATTCAGCAAGATAATATTCAAAATTGACAAGGTTTCTTGATTCAAGTGAACAGGAGGAATAGTTCATAGCTTGTTTCTTTGCCATAATAGCTATCTGTTCCTCTGAATTACAGCTGATAGTGCAATTTTGTACCTAATCCAAGTGTTGTATCAGAGTTTATAATACTTGTTTGTGGTTGTAACTGATATTGGATGTAATTTATGAAAATTATCATTGACAATACTATTTTGAATTAAAATGAATTTGTAAAACCAGTTGTCCACAATGATAGTCATTTATTATGAATAGTATCCACAATACATACTGCATGTACATTATACCACAATTGGTGTCATAAATGACTCACTACTTGAAGAGTTCTACTGAGAATCCCAAGATATGTAGTAAATCATGAACGAAGATTCTTTTTCCCTCTTCCAGTGCCTGAGCAGTTGACTTTCCTCGCAATTGGTTGATTGTGTACTGAGAGAAAGGGCACAGAAAAGATAAACTTATACATTGAACACAATTAAAAATGAAAGATTGGTCCATGGTACATGTATTTTCAGTGAATCAAGTAGTTGCACCTGGGTTTTTGTACCTGGTTTATGGATAAAGAAGATCTAGCAGTCAAACCATTAATAACAGACAAGAAATATCCATAGCTCATCCTATTAAGGACAATAACAGACCATAAATACTGCATTATAATCCTCTATTATTATCATAGCCCAAAAGTAGGATGCAATGTGTGATGACCAGATGTTAGCAGATCCAATATCCCAGGGACTGCTGGGTGAAAGAGTGCCATTTGTGTTGTTGGTATCATCAAGCATCACAAAGTCCTTAATACATATAACACATTCTAATTATGGAATATGTCATATTACTAGCATTGTTTATAGTTCATTACCGACATATTGACTCATTTCTGGTGCATGTTCTTGAAAGACTCTGTAATGATTTATTACATTATTCTCTTAGTAAATATGGCACCATTGTAGCACATGGATAATCCTATCTATCATGTGCCAATTAACTATACCTCATCAGTTCAAAGTTTGAAATGCTCAAGATACGCTAATAATAAACAACTAAAAGCTAGTGCCACCATCAATCATATGCTGTCAAGTACCAATCAGGGACAAATGTGTTCTTGAAAAGTTGTTGCATTTGAATAACATGTGAATTTGATTTCCTTTCTGTATGGCAATGAGGATCTTAGATCTTACTTTATAACACCAAGTTTGTGAAGCAGGTTAGTACATGGAGTATTGTACATGTACTTTATGTTATATTGGTAATGAGATACATTGTACCTAGCTTGATTGGGTTTGTGATCCAATAAATCAAATAATTTAGACTCTGCTCCAAGATGAAATGACTGATTACATTTCTCACAAAACAAATCACCAGTGAATAAACTCACATAGGGACATATGTTGATGTAACCCACAACTGGACGATAGTCGAGCTCTGGGTCTAGCATACAGTGAGAACCATATGATAAGCGATCAATGCTAGAGTCTCTATGAAAAAATCGCTGACGCCGATGGCAATAACGATCAGATTCTGCATTATGAGTAAGAAACCAGCCTCAACTTATAAAATTACATCATCATGCTATGCATATAAATTAGATAATGTGTACCTGATTCATTTGCTGTTACATAAATCAACAAATCAGTGTCTGAGATGCCAACTCCATTGGGACCATCCGGTTGACAAATAGAGCTCTTGCAAACAGTACGGGTCCCAATATGTTCCTGAGGAACAGTCACAAACTCACCACAAGGGAAAGTGCTCAACAGACTTCCACAATTACACTCTGACCCACATGCACTGCTAATAGAGGAACAGTTTGGTCTCAGTCTGAGGTTCTCCTTCAATCTTTGCACTCGGACAGCTTTCTGTAGGTAGTTGGCAGCCAAGTTCAGTGATTCCTTTAAAGTTGTATTCCAGACAGTTTGGAAGGAATCACTTTGACTGATGTTTTCAGTCACATAATGGAATTTTATCCGAATTGGTTCAAATGATGGTGCCTGGCGCTTCTTTCGTTCCATTGGTTGATCCAGAGCAACAATTTGGGTCTTTTTAGCAAGCTATAGTTAGATGGATATATAATAGATAAAGGTTAATGAAACAAACTGATAACAGTAAATATTGATTGTGGATTCACTTTCATCTTACTTCATCATGAACACATCCAAAGTCAGAGTTGTCTTGATGTCCATCTGTGTCTGGACGATCCCTAATAGGGTGGTTAGCTGCATAGCATTCCAGGAGAACAAAGACCACACAGACTAGTGCCTGGACTAGACATCCAGTTTGCCGGGCCATGCCTTCCAATACCTCATGTAAGTCCTTGTATCTCCACAAAATGTACTAGTCATTTTTATAGACAACTGAATTAATATATTCATAGTTTCTGACCAAACTGTATATATTCATATACAGAGACCACCTTGAAAGGCTTCTGGGAAACATGGGCTAGAGTACCTACATGGCTCTTGCATGGTGTACATGTATATGAGTGATGGGGTATAACCTGCTTCTAAACTGAAGCAAAAGATGTAAAGATGCTGAAAGACAAAACTCATTTGAATTCTCTCTGAAATAAAGAATTTTGATAATAATATGAAATGCATGAATACCTATGTGCAAACACAGCCAAAACAGTACAGTTGTTTCAATCTTTTCATCTCAAGCTAATCAGGTTTTCTTGGACAAGTACTAACTATTCCTATGTATAGTATGCATGTAGTGCTATATCACTGACTGATGTGTGTGTGTTGAATTTAAATATTTATGGAAGGGCTATGAGTTTGAACCCATGCAGTCTAAACAGTGCAATACACACCCTTGAGGTTGTTCTCAGCTCACTGATGCATGCAGAGTCCATTAGTTAAGTAAATTAGTGGATGACAGTAAACAAGTCACATGTATGGCTTGTAACTAAGGGACCAGGTGGGAACCTGATCTACTCTTTCATGGCTTATGGGATAGTGCAATTAGCATTGATTAGGTAGCATACACACTCCTATCATTGTTATCCGAGTGGCACACCGTATTATTATGCTCCTGTCAACAAAAGTATCCTCTACTGTTATATATTTGGACTGTGTGTCTGTTAATTAATTGCGTTGAATTTGTACAGTGGATAATTTAACTATAAACTGAGAGTATAATAATACTCTATACAGATAATGGTGCATGAGCAGATTGGTGTTTCAAATATAGCTTATATGATTCAACAAGATATATGGTAAATCTGTTTCATGTGATAGTGTCCATACAAGTATGTGAGGGTATTGTCAATATATGATACATCATATGTATGTGTACCTAATCTAATATAATATTATTATGAACCAATGCAGTCCAAACAGTGTAATGCATGCCTCTTCAGGTGGTCTAAGTTTGCTGATGCATGCACAGTCCATTAGTGAATTAGTGGATGTCAGTAAACAAGTCACATATGACCTCAGAATAATAAGGTTTCTTGTCTGATTTGCTGGTACTTATTATTAATGTACACAATAGTATTTGCAGTCATCTGAACATGTATGACATGCTTATGCTATATGTCTTATATAATAGTGGGATACTTTGACATTACTTTTACATCTAGCTTTGTTGCCCTTTCACATGTAGTTTTGTCTTCCTTCGAATTCAGTCTGAAGCCTTTGTAGCACTCACAGCTGAATGTTCCAACCTCACCGACTCACACATGATAGATAGGGGATCGAAGATTGGTAGTGCCACATAAATGCTATATGTAGAAATTATGCGCACAAACACACACACACACACACACACAATATAGTACATATATCCCATTTTGCATGTTATCTATAATAGTGTTAAATTCCTGCTGTCCCACTTGAACAGTTGGTAAACTGCACAGCTCTGGATACTGTTCTGAAATGCTTGTTTATTGTGATATTGTCAGCTACCACAATAAGGGACTTAAGTCAGTATCAATGCATGGATACACTGGATATAATATGGAGGACAACAACAAAGTAGACTATACGGCTGTACTTTCAAGCTGCAGGGTAAATTTGGGTAGACAATCTAGTGCGATAAGAAAATGATGATGTCACGAAATGACATAAACATGACGTCACGTGAGAGCTGTGTACTAATTACCATTGACTGTGTAATGAATGGCTTACTACATAGAGTAATTACACTCCTGAGATAATAACATTTGTGTATGGCAACAATATGTAGGTCAGAGTGAGCATTTGAAGCCAAAATGTTAATGGATTTATTCGGTTACTGAGAGGTAGTCTAATGTCATTATGAACCAATGCAGTCCAAACAGTGTAATGCACACTCCTTGAGGTGGTCTAAGTTTGCTGATGCATGCACAGTCCATTAGTTAAGTGAATTAGTAGAGGCAGTAAACAAGTCATTTATATGGCGTCAGTACAGCTTACAGATTTCTGGTCTGCTTAGCTAATTTACTGATCTGTACTAATCATTACTGTTGTTCACAATATTGTGTCCCTGACATCTGAAAATGCATGAAGTATGTGCATGTTTTCAATGTCATGTCTTGTAGTACATTCACATGTAGGTTTGTCTTTCTTCAAATTCAGTCTGAAGCCTTTGTAGCACTCACAGCTGAATGTCCCAACCTCACTGACTCACACATGCCTGAAACGGCATCAAAGATTGGAAGTGCCACAGAATAGCTATCGGTAGAAATCATACATAAATTATCATACACACACAAACACACACATACACATGCACACACACTCACACAATATCATACATATATCCAATTATGCACGTTACCTTAGTCCTATATTGTGTTAAATTCCTGCTGTGTCCCGCTTGAACAGTTGAGAAATGCTTGTGTTGTGATATTGTGATCTACCACAATAAGGAACTATAAGTCAGTATCAATGCATGGAGACACTGGATATATGGAGGACAACAGCAAAGTAGACTATACTACTGTACTACCCAGCTGCAGGGTGAATTTGGGTAGACAATGTAGTGTGATATTAAAATGATGACGTCACGAGTATGTGACCGAGAATCTAAAGAAAAATGGCTTACAAGATACGGGGCTACTCAGTTGGGCAAAATTTTGATAAAGTGAGAGGGATTTCTGGTTACGACCAACTAAATTACTGACTACTTAAGAAGGAAACATACGAAAGACGAATAAGAGCTTCTCGTTAACGATGTTGAATCGCAAACAAACAAGAGTTGTTTGAGTCGGGATTGGTTGCGGATCATCCTTAATTGTCCGTTACATCCTGATGATGGTGATGGTGCCCTTTGGTTCGTTTGTCTTTTACTACTAATTACCATTTACTGTAGAATGGTAGACAACCACATATTATAGTAATTACACCCTTGAGATGATAACATTTGTGTATGGCAATAGTTCTCAATCCCCTGTGAGTAAGCCAAAATGTTAATGGATTTATTTGGCTGCTGAGAGGTAGTCTAATATAATTATGAACCAATGCAGTCCAAACAGTGTAATGCACACTCCTTGAGGCGGTGTAAGTTTAATGATGCATGCACAGTCCATTAGTTAAATGAATTAGTGATTGTCAGTAAACAAGTCACATGTATGGCCTCAGTATAGCTTACAGGTTTCTTGTGCACTTGCCAAGTAGTCATTATTAACAAGCACAATAGTATTGTATCCCTGTCATCTGAACATGCATGATATATTATGCCATGTCTTGTAGTGGGATATGTTGACATTACTTTAACATGTAGCCTTGTTGTCCTTTCACATGTAGCTTTGTCTTCTTTCGAATTCAGTCTGAAGCCTTTGTAGCACTCACAGCTGAATGTCCTAACCTCACTGACTCACACATGCATTGAAGATTGGAAGTGCGACAGAATAGCTATAGGTAGATATCATACATAAACTATTATTTATTATGCACACACATGCACGCACGCACACACACACACACACACACACACACACACACACACACACACACACACACACACACACACACACACATACACACACACACACACACACACACACACACACACACACATACACACACTATATAGTACATATATATCCAATTATGCATGTTGCCTTTATTGTGTAAATTCCTGCCATGTCCCACTTGAACATTTGGTAAACTAAACAGCTCAGGATGCTGTGGGGCAATGTTCGTGTTGTGATTTTGTCAGCTACCACAATAAGGGACTATAAGTCACTATCAATGCAAGGAGACACTGGATATATGGAGGACAATAACAAAGCAGGCTATACTACTGTACTACCAAGCTGCGATGATCACGTGACGAACACGTGACCAAGATCACAAAGAAAAATGGAGTTGTTTGAGTTGGGATTGGTTGCGGATCATTCCTATCCGTTACATCCTGATGATGATGATGATGATGAAGATCTTGTTCTTTGGTTAGTTTGTCTTTTACGTACATCGTGTCAACTTAATTGAGAATAGCGGTGGTCTCCATGGCCGACCAAACAGTGGATATACCCAATGCGGGCGGTGCTAACGATACTCACTTTTGTACGCCCCTGCCCCTGTCTTCCACTGAGACAACAACCAGCAAGTTGAATGACGGGTATGAATGGGTTGTATAGTTGACATTGTGTACAGAGTGTGCTGTCGACATGGCAATAATCCTAAAATAGTCAAAATTTCCCAGCAATATTATATTCTATCCTATTTCATAGAGCATTAGTGCAAAATTTTATACCTAGGACATTCTTGAGATGCGATAATTCATTTTACCAACCAGAAAGTATCCTGCATTTGAAAACCATAGAAATGAATCTTGCTCCCATCTATGAGAACATGTTGTCCAGTATACCTTATGTATGTATGGTGTGTGGAATTGGAATTGTGGCCAGTTTTGGTACAGACTTCATACTCACAAGAGGACCCCTCAATAGTTTATTAGGAAAGGGCAATGCTCTAATAGCACTTGAATGAGTGTCTGTGTGTGTGTGTGTGTGTGTGTGTGTGTGTGTGTGTGTGTGTGTGTGTGTGTATGTGTGTGTGTGTGGGTGTGGGTGTGTGTGGGTGTATGCGTACACGCTTGCATTTGTGTGTGTGTTTGTTTGTACTTGTACGAAGGTGTATTAGTGAGAAGCTGCCTCTGGGGCCAGTGATCTGGCATCCTCTGAAGATGGCCAAACCACCTCAGTTTCATCTCCTTCATTTGCTCCTCAACTGGCTGCTCATTTGCTTCTTTTAGAAGTTCCCCATTCCTTCTCCTGTCCCACATTGTGAAGCCAAGGATGTCCTGAATGCATCTCATGTGGAGAATCTTCTTCCGCACCTCACACTGTGTATCCGCCCATGTCTCTGCTCCATAGAGTAGAATAGGCATTATACATGTTCTGAAGACCTTGAGCTAGGTGGTCTTGCTCAAACTATGGTTCTTGAAAACTTTCCTCCTCCACATCTGGTACACGGTGGATACTTTTTCATTCTTAACCCTAACCACATGCACACACACACACATACACACACACACACACACAAGCAAGAATGTGAGGGTACATGCATCGGGATGTCATTGTACATACATCATGTATATAGATTCTGATGATGATGATGATGATGATGATGTTCTTTGGTTTGTTTGTCTTTTACGTACTTCGTGTCAACTTAATTGAGAATAGCGGTGGTCTCCATGGCCGACCAAACAGTGGATATACCCAACGCGGGCGGTGCTAACGATACTCGCTCTTGTACGCCCCCTGCCCCTGTCTTCCACTGAGACAGCAACCAGCAAGGTGAATGATGGGCAGTGTGTATGTAATATATATTGTCTATAGAGTGTGACGTAAAGTTGACATTGTGTACGGAGTGCATGAAGCATTGTATAAGGAGTATGCTGTCGACAAGGTAATGATCGATCGATCGGAAAATAAGTTAATATTTCTCTCCAATATTCCATCCTATTTGATGGTGTGTCAGTGTTAAATTTCAGATCTAGGACATTGCTGAGATGCAATTCATCCTACCAACCAGAAAGTATCCTGCCTTTTTTGAATACCATAGAAGTAAATTTTGCTACCACATATTAATACAATAGGAAATATATGGTATGTAGGTATATCCACGGGAAAATGTTGTCCAATGTGCCTTATGTATGTATGGTGTGTGTGGAAATTGTGGCAAGTTCTGGTAGAGACTTCATGCAAGCAAGAGGACCCCTTAGATGTTCATCGGTAAGGGAGTACCTCAATAGTACTTTAATGTGTGTGTGTGTGTGTGTGTGTGTGTGTGTGTGTGTGTGTGTGTATGTGTGTGTGTGTGCGTGTGTGTGTGTTATACTTAGGTGTGGGTGTTCATTTGTGGGTGTATCCATGTGCATAATTGTGTGGATGTGAAGTGCTCACAGGTATCCTTGTTGTGGTGTACAAACATTGACACTGCCTTATTGTCTCCAGTGGGAAACTCTGGCAACATTGTTCTGGTCATGAAGCTCCAAAAGCCAGGAAAATCCAACCTGTAAATCTTTAATGTACTCACCCAGTGACAGGAGCACTGCCATTGGAGCTATATATTATATATGGTGTGCATTGAATTTATTGTTATGTAGTGCAATATGGGTATATCATTATATTTTGTTAATAGTAGTATGTGTTTTAATGTATGTGTATGCGTAATACGATCATTGCAAATTAAAAATGATTATTGGGAAGGAATGATTATTAGAGGAATAATATTGAGTAAAGCAACAATCATAATACATGCCAATAACTTACATAATATACATACCATTATCATTCAATTTGGTAAATAAGTACAACAGTTATGTATGACATTTCAATGCATATTGTCCACTGTGACAAACTTTAAACTATTAATATTTAAATATATTTATGTGCACCTTTAGCTCCCTCTGCTACGTGTATACATTGCACACAGTAAAGTCCGTCAGCAATCTTCCATGCCATTACTACGTTGTTTGACTTTGTGTGCAAAGACCTTGTTTTTGACAACCACATCTACATCAGGCCTCAAGGAATAGTGTGACCTCCTCGCCTTCTAAATGCTTCCGACACCTCTGTTGCGTACATGCAATAATTTAGTTTTTACTGTATAGTTCTATTGTCCCTTAATTTAAGGACCACTATCAGCACAAGCATTATGTAATAAGATGGAATGAAAGGCAAGGTTAATGAATTCATATCCACACTAAGATATCCAGTATGCACTATACCACGGAGTGTGTCCAGTATGTACTATACCACGGAGTGTGTCCAGTATGTACTATACCATGGAGTGTGTCCAGTATGTACTATACCACGAAGTGTGTCCATTATGTACTATACTATGGAGTGTGTCCAGTATGTATTATACCACGGAGTGTGTCCAGTATGTACTATACCATGGAGTGTGTCCAGTATGTACTATACCACGGAGTGTGTCCATTATGTACTATACTATGGAGTGTGTCCAGTATGTACTATACCACAGAGTGTGTCCAATATGTACTATACCAATGTATGTATCCTGTATGTAATATATCTTTGACTTTATAATGATTGAATGTCTCACTACATAGAGTAATTACACTCCTGAGATGATAACATTTGTGTATGGCAATAATATGTAGGTGAGAGTAAGCATTTGAAGCCAAAATGTTAATGGATTTACTTGGTTGCTGAGAGGTAGTCTAATGTAATTATGAGGTCCAAACAGTGTAATACACACTCCTTGAGGTGGACTAAGTTTGCTGATGCATGCACAGTCCATTAGTTAAGTGAATTATTGGATGTCAGTAAACAAGTCACATATACGGCCTCAGTATAGCTTACAGGTTTCTTGTCTGCTTTGCAAGTGGTCATTAATAATGTACACACCTGCACAAGATGCTGGGCTACTCAATTGAGCAAAAGTTTGAATAAGTGGGAGTGATATCTAGTTACAACCAACTAAATTACTGACTGTTTGAGAAAGAAACAGACGAAAGATGAAGACGAAAAACGAATTTCTCAATAATGACATTGAATCGCAAACAAACAGGAGTTGTTGAGTCGGGATTGAGTGTGGATCATTCCTATCCATTACATCCTGATGATGATGTTCTTTGGTTCGTTTGATTTTTTACATACCTCATGTCAACTGAATTGAGAATGGTGGGTGGTAAACATGGCTGACCAGCCAGTGGATATACCCATCGTGGGCGGTGCTAACGATACTTGCTCTTGTGTGCCCCCTACATTTCATATACTTGGCTTATTCTGCCCACGTTCTCTGTAAGGTGTGAAGGTCATAGTGTAACACACACAAAGTGTTACTATCAAATGTGTGATGTTTATTTTGTGATTTTGACATGAGTATTTCCTGAATTTCCATTCAACGAAGCGTGTTTTCTGAGGTCAAAAATATCAGTTTTAGCTCATCTTCCTTAACGCGTTGCAAGGCATGGACATCATGCTGAATATCGCCTAGAAATCCGTTCTGTGGAAGAAATCATGCCTTCTGGTCAATCATGAGAGAGACCAATGGCCTTACAAATCGACGAAATCAACTTTGCTCTTGTGTATCCTCTAAGACGATCGAGCACACTAACAGTCCATAAATAAGTGACTTCCCAAACCAGCTGACAGTGATACAAGGACATTTCCAGAGACAAAACGTTCAATGGCTGCAAACAGTTCTTCTATCAAGCACTGATATCCGTGATCATTAGCTACTTTGCCAATTGAATCTCTAGTTACAACTGCTAGTATCACTGCCATCGTCATCACATAGACACTTTGATTGTAACAACAAGCAGTGAAATCGTCTAGGGTTAGTGTCACGTTAATAATTCACACCCCCAAAATTCCAGGGGTATTGAACATCGTCACCTGCGAAAAGTACCAGACCCGTTCCGCGCCGTAATAAAATGGAGGCCAGATGGCCGGGTCTGGGCTATGTCAGACTAGTACGGAGTAGTGTTGCACCAATATGTTTTTTTACCGATAATCCGATTTGCCGATATCCGAGGTCTGACTGTATACTAGATGCTTGGAAAATACAACAAAGTCAAAAGAAAAAAAAAATAATCGATAGGGATATGCACCCGATATGCTGATATGCATGACAATGCCTATAATCGGCCGATAGCCGATCCGATTATCGGTGCAACACTAGTACGGTGTGTGCTGTCGACATGGCAATAATAAGCTCATCCTAAAACCTTTCTAAGTCAAAATTTCCAAGCAAAATTGAATTTTTACCCTATTTGATAGAGCATTTGTGCTAAATTTTATGCCTAGGACATTCTTGAGATGCAAAAATTCATTCTACCAACCAGGAAGTACCCTGCTTTTGAACACCATAGAAATAAATTTTGCTACATATTTATATATCTATGGGAAAATGTTGTCCAGTATACCGTATGTATGTATGGTGTGTATGGGAGAGTGTGTGTGTGCGTGTGTGTGTGTGTGTGTGTGTGTGTGTGTGTGTGTGTGTTTGGGTGCATGTGTTGATAGTTTGGGTGTATGTGTGCACGCATGTGTTACAATTTCATTGACGTATTCATTGAAAAGAATTATCCGTAAAAGGTGTGTATGTGTGCACACGCATGCACATGTGTGTCAGTGCATGTGTGTGTGGATTTGTGTGTGTGTTTGTGTGTGTGTGTGTGTGTGTAAGAATAAATACTTATTGCTTTCAATAATACGCTGTAGATGATACGAGAGTATAGAGATATCAAGGGCAAAACATAGTTCTTGGAGTCTAGTGGGAATCTGTGGTACCCATGCACGTTTTACAACTCTACTCCAACAATGGCTTATAACCATAATTTTTGTTCTTATTAGATGGGTTGAAATCTGTCCACTTTGCTGATGTCATCGATAACACAACTGTGAGGTATCACCCAGGAGAATCCAATGATACTGTATTTAAAGGTTGGTGACTTCTGTACGCGTACGTTCGTTAGTATTTTTTTTAGGTTGAACCTTAGACTACTGTCAATATTAATATTATTCTTATTTCTTTTGCGTCCATTCAGACCTATAGTTTCCAACATGTCATTGGGCTCACATAGACTCTTCTACGTTTGAGGGTAGTTCCATCTGCATATTTTATAATGAGTAGATCTGAAAAAGGCCCTCTTGGTGATAATATGTATGTAATCCTGTTGCATCATTCCACATTCTGGAGGTGCACCACAGTTGGTGCAGATGACAAAAGTGGATATACTGATGTACAAGACCAGTGAAGAGAAATGGAATAGTGAAAATCATATCAATTATGACACCATAGTCATGTTCTAGAAGTGCTACATGTACACGCACACACACATGCATACCTAATTGTCCCACGCCCACACCCACACATGTACTCATGCTAATTCAAGTTGTCAACTTCACATCTCAGGTGTACTATCTCTGGATAACCAAGCGTAAGAAGAATGACAGTGACAAAGATGATATTGACATGTGGTCTGACAGCGATCAAGGAGCTAATCTTCACCAGGCCACCCTAGCCAGTATGCAGGGAGAGATTGATTCCCTTAAAGAACAGTTGACCAAAGCTAACAAGGTATTGTTGAAAAATTGTGCACAGTACCCTTCACACAGAGGTTTATGCGGAAACCTAGAGAAATTTGGGATTCCTCCTATAAAGTAGATTTCTCCTCCACTAAGGTATTTCACCCATGCTTATTATCACCATATTCTATAGATGGGGACCACCTTAGCTAGTCACACATGTACTAGTTTATTGGCAAGATTTATATATGTAATATGGAAAATATTACACATATGGGTTCTGCCTATGCCGTATCAATGCTACTAGTTGAAGTATTAAAGCTGATATTGGACGTGATTTGTTTTAAGGCATAAATGTTGCCATATGTCAATCTAATGCTTGCTGCTTGAAATATCGATACATTTGCACCCAAAACGTGCAACGTAAAAGTGTGCAATGATAGAGTGTACTATATCCCCATGGGTCTCTGTAGAAACCACCAATCCGGGAGTTGAATGAGTTTCCCAACAGCACACCGTATGAAGAATACACTGATAAGCAGCTCAAGCATCGGTTTCGGAGTGGTACATGGTCTGTTACTGCGTCTAAAAGTGTACAAGATAGCGAGAGTTTACTGGTCAATGCTGCTGAAACCCCTGAAGAATAGCAACCCATTGTATATATGCTGATGAACTTGCTCTGATATTGATATTACTGATATTATTGATATTATTAGTGTGTGTGTGTGTGTGTGTGTGTGTGTGTGTGTGTGTGTGTGTGTGTGTTCACGCTCATTATCTGCATTACTATTATTATTATGATGGTGTATTATTTGTGGATACTCCACCTATATATTATATTTCCGGCATGATATAGCATTTATTACCTTTATATTTCTATAGATTTGTATAATATTAATTAAGTCTAGCTATAATATTATACAAACTGTGTGTTGACAGTATTGCTATCCTACTACTATCAATAATAGGAATGCAAATCTGTAATTCAGCAGCCATTTTCTTGTACAACAGTGCACAATGGATATTGAATACAATATGATACATATACAATGTCATGAAAATACGATTCCTTTACAGCTACAATATAGTACGAATACTCTTTGTATAATATATTATTAATAGAGCTACACTGAATATATAAATCTGAACACCATATAACCACAAAGTGTACATGTATGTATGTACCTCACTATTAGTGAAATAGATATCATTGATTCTTCAATGGTTTGCAATGATATTGGATGATTATATATACATCAATTTAAAAATATTATTATTGTGTGTATCAATATACATGTACATAAAATTAGTATTATTTAAAATGAATGATTGCATGTATTGCTATTTGCAGCTAATAATTGTGTCTAAACATTTATAATATGAATCAATAAAATAATTAATAATTATTAATATCATCAATAACACATAGCTACTAACTTATAAATTAGTCTTATCATTATCTTAAAGTCCTATTTTTGTGTAGATTCTAGGTCTCTATAATTCTAAATACAACCTGCATGCTAATTCACACTTGCCACCGCTGTTATGCTACCTACTGGGTATCTGTGTAATTATGGTGAACTATGTAGAATATGTTGTGTATGTAGCTATATTTCAACTCTTATAGCTGCAGAAGAAATTGTCTGTTGACTAGTATTATTAATGATTCACATATCCTTGAATCCAACTTAAAGCAAATGTCTTTTAATTAACTATTAGTAATGAGATTGCTAACATTTCAGGTGTAACACTGCTGCCTTGATCAGTGAACACACAAATAAATAAGTCAATACAGACACACACACGCACATTCCCAGACCCACTTCTGCAGCAGGCTTCTGAGCTTGAACTTGAAATTAGAATTTTCAGTTTGGGAATAAGTCCCACGTTTGCCCGCCTCCGGAGATCGCTATTAGACACGTCTCCCCGCGCTCTACCTTCAAATTCCCGAAGTCTAGTAAGTGAGCTTACGAACTGAATTTTGTAGCTCTTCAATCCTGAGTCTAGTTTCTTCACATCACCTTCACTTGTCTATTTTGTTCCTTTAATTTAGATCGCGTTCGTCACTCAGTTATAGCTCTCTCTCCATGTCACCGCAGCACGGACCCGTGTAGAAAACTCGATCGAACATGGTGAGCTGGTACACTCGACATTTGTACTTTGTTGGTCCTCCATCATTCAGAGGAAACTTGACTGCCCTGTTATAAGAAATTGTTCCAACTCTGTGTCCTATTCGAGAATTTGCGCTTGTATAATATACGGAGTCAATCGCGATCTGCTCCACATACAAGTAGAAGAGCAGTCAAATTTCTTCCTAAACAACCGATCGCTCGTTATCAAAAGATTCGAACTGGAGATTAATTACAAGCCCAGGAGGTACCTTTCAAGCGTCAATTCATAAATTCATGGAGTATATTGAAAACTATTCTGAGACTCTCTCATTAACGCCTTCAAGCGATTGTATAAATCAATTCACTCTGCATGTAGTGTTTCTCCCCCACGTGCGGGTACATGTGTGTGTTCTCTGTTTCTGTCCGTTTGTCAATTTGAATGATAATGATTTGAATGTTGTGCTGTCATGTTGTGTGATAATGGTCCTGTGTGGATGTCTGTGTGGCGCTGCTGTCTGCCCTATGATTGGCGTAACAATTGACACTAAATTCCGAATTGAAATCAATGCCATCTAAGTTCTGTTTTGATTTCTGAGCATTTTTATTCTCTCTCGTTAACAACTTCGAGCAATTGTATATTTCAAGTTACTCTGCATGCAGTGTTTCTCGTGCACGTGTGTGTGTGTGTGTGTGCTCTGTTTCTGTCCTTTGTCAATTTGAATGTTGCGACATCATGTCTTGTGACACGAGTGGCTGTGTGTGGTCACCTGTGTGCAGCTGCTGTTCTTGATTTCTTAATTATAATTGGACTTAATCCCTAAGATAGACATAATAGTTAACACTAAATTGAAATAAGTTCTGGTTTGGGTGTACACCAGACAGGAGTGGGGTACTCGCAATTGGAGCATTTGTTACCTGGAGATTGATCAAATGTCTGTATACTGTGCTGAGTGCCCCAATGTATACGTACTACTCTGTGATTGTCACTAAGTCTACCTGGATGGTTAGTGGAAGGCAGGATGTTAGTGTAGTTAACCAATTCCTCACAGCTGTGTTGGACTAGACATGGCCGTTGTAACTTTAATGGGATATGGAAAGAAACACATCAAGGACATGTCATAGATTTACAATGTAATTTGTATGTGATCTCAGACCTACTGACGTTGGCGTCATTGTGCATATATACCTTCAGCATCAGCACCCTAACTGAGTGTTTGTATCAGTGTGGGGTAATTAAATAATGTACACACAGTATATGTACATATGTATGTTCAAGTTCAAATGTGTAATAAGTTGATCCAAATAAAATTGATATTACAAGAATTATTTTGAATATACATGACTATATACATGTACTGGGTATAATATTATACATGTACTCTACTATAATATGGGAATAATATCTACTCATACTTGATATATATTGTATGCACATGCATATTGGACTGAAATCAGTGTGGGGTAATTGTTACATTTTGTCATCATAATTACCTCGCTGTCATTCTATTTAATAGTTGATTAAAGTAAAAAAGTAATCCTACACACTGTTGTACAGTGATGTCTGTGCATTACTTCTTCACATTCAGATGTAAAGTTATTTAGTATTTTCGTAATAAAATATAACTGAATCTTTATGATATTTTATATATCAACCCAATTTACCTTGTACAGTCCATTGTAGGAGCATATATTTTGTAGTGAAAAATCCAGTCTTTGTAGGTAGTGTTTACAGTTATACAGATTCACACTGGAGTTCCTGCAATCTCCTCTAATAAAGGAACGGCCAAACCTATATGAGATGGAGGTTATGGGATGGCTAATGAGACCCTTTCGGCATGGGGGATGCATTAGTGCTGGGACGATTAATAGATTAGTCAATTAATCTATTGATTTCATTTCAAATCCGATCATCATTCATAGTGCTAGCCTATTGATTAATTACCCCCAACCTTGTGATAACCTTTGTTACCGACATTGTAATTGTATGGTATAGCTTGTTCATGCATGTTGATTCTTGATTTTGACTCGTTTTGATCACGTAACTTTTTGTAGTTGACCACGTGTGAATGAAGTGAATTTTGGAATTATAGTGACAGTGTTTCGTATCGACTTTTATTGACGACTTGTTAGTTTGTTCGGTTACAACAAACCTCCACTCCATGGGTTCAATTTTGTACTTTAAGTGTTACAGTACCTGAAATGTGAAACGTCCTATAGATTCCACTTCATGTCTTTAGATGATTACTCAGTCTAATGATTCGGAAGTGTTTTTTCGTAATTACGGGGGATTAATTGACTAATGAATTAGTTACTATGTACTGATAATTGATTTGAACATTACAGTGAATTCCCGGCTCAATTGTGTAGATGCCTATCGGAGGACATTCTATATAGGCCAGAAGATCGACCCAAATATGATGTGAGTTTTTCAAACAGCTGAAGCCATTTGCCTATACCTAATACACAGATGTGAGAAATTGCACACATTAATAATAATTGATCTGAATAATAATAACGCACACACGTGGTCACAGACCCAATAATAGACTAATTAATGCCCCAAATGCATTGGTTTTGTATTGCTCTCACACACTAATGAGTAATTTAAACTCAATGTTACTGCAATCTAATTAAACTCTGATTATTTAATTTATTCCAAAGGCCGTGGTTCAGAATCTCGTGACAACAGTGAGAGGTTTGCTGAGTTTACCCTTCCTTGTCATCTGGACAGTGATGTGGTATCTGATGTCTCTCCTCAGACGATGCACGAAGAATGCCCTCACAGGCTTGTTCACCTTTGTTTGACGTACCAAACTAGGGACTCCAGTGGTGAGGTCAAAGACAGACAATCGGAATCCATCATAATCACAACTGGCTGCATCTTGAGGGATGCTCCAGAGAAGGAACATACCTCCATAAGCAGGAAAGACCCTCCTCCTCAGCAGAGCAGGGGACACAGTACCCCAACCTACATATGTGGAGAATCATAATGATTATAAAATGACATCAAATTATAATAAATAAAGTTAGGAATATGCATAAAAATATAGAGATTGGGATTCACATATATAGTTACAATACATGACAGCTTACGGTCAGGCTGTAACTGCATGATAATGATAGAATGATTGGGAAAGACATTATTACAGAAGTAATAGCTATCAGTCAAACTGTTACTGTTAGTCTGAGTGCGGTTATATTGGAACTAAGTATTAACTCTATCCGAGGTATAAGGTTTTATTATATTAAAGTTTTACTGTCTGAGTTTGCATATTATTATAATCAAGAAGGATGCACTTACAGACATATATATGTATATACATAGATACATAATATATACATATATATGTCAGCTATATATCCAACACATTCGGACTTACAATAGTCACAGAACAGTTCAGACCCTCTCCTAGCAGTAGCACAAGAAGTACACTCTGGTTGTTCCAGTTTGATCTGAGCTCCTCTGTCATCAAACACTGTCTTGGTAGACCTGGTCACAAAGTGATTAGGTGGACAAGTAGCTACAGGTAGAGATAATGGACTGAGAAGCATAACACCACCTCTTTCAACACCTTTCTGTGACAGTACAAAGGGGCAATGCAGCAAGTGTGATTGTCTCACAATATCATGGACATCTTGGAGATCGATATTGGACGGAGATATATTTTATAGTTTCATATATGTCAGGGGATGGCAGTAGAATATATACTATATTACCATTATTGTTCTCTACTGTATATAAAACATAGCATATAATGTTGAGTATAAATCATTATATGCATTGAGCTACCTACTGTGAAGGCACATATATAGACACAATGTACGGGAATATATTTCATAGATATTCCATAATTATAGCGATACTCAAGCAAATACTGCTGGTGTGGTAGATACAATTATAGCATGCATGGGAGCAGCAGTACGTAATGTAACAGTAATGTAGAGCGAAAATGTTCTATGTACTATGTAGTGACTGTCATATACATATAGCTGGCAATGACTGAGGAGTTGCTGACATTAAAAACACTTCCAGACATAGACAGCAAACACGTACATACTCATATATCACTCCACTCACTGCATAATATGTTGTCCTCGTCCAACTGTTGCTGTTCCCCACATTTGAATACAAACTTGTTTTCTGAGGAATCTTCCACTTCACACACTGGGAGCCCTTCACTGGTGTAGGCTGCTGTTGTGAGCAGGACCTCTTTGATTGAGCTAACAGCTACTGTCAGAGCACTTCTACTGGGAGGGACTCTGAATGAGATTGACTGGACAGGCTCAGGGAATATGTCAGGATTGGTTACATTTTCTCCATACAACAGGAATGACACGGTGGACGTGTCTTCATCCGTGATAGTAACCAACTCTTCCAGCTCTGTGTCACTGGTGGAGGATACTGCTGCGTGCACTATACTCTCAATATGGCTGATGTTCAACTCTTCACCATCACAAGTAGTCAGTTCCAGCTGTAGTGGAATCCCCATCACGGCTGCTGAGTATCTGTGAACAGAGAGATAGGCCGATCTGGAATAGGCACTGGTTACCTCATTCCAGGCCTCACATCTGTACGTTCCTTCATCTTCTTCCCGAGGCGATTCAATCTGTAATATGCTTCCTACCTTGCCTCGGAGAAGGGTGAAGTTCACTGCCCCCTTGGACTTGAAGTACCATCTGAATTGAGGATCAGGAGAGGATGTTGCGTTACAGATAAGAACAGCAGCTCTTGAATCTCCAACAATACGCTCCTGATCATCTGGCTCACGGTAAAACACAGGAGGTTGGTGTACATCGACATAAGACCAAGTGGATGTTGTAGTCCCCACATGATTGGATGCATCACAAGTGTAGAACCCTTCATCACTGACTTGGACACTTCCAATGACAAGTGTCGAGGAAGACTGGGTTGGGAGAACAACGTCGTCTTTCTTCCACTGGTAGGATACAGAGAACTCTGACTCGGCTTGACAATTCATTTCCAACCGCCCATTCTCCACTGCTGTTACATTGGTTTCTGGACTTTGTGTGATGTTGGGTGGCTGTGCACACCAGTAGTTGAGATCCACCATGTTTGCCAAAACTGTGTTGATTCTATCCAAGAGTGCTACAGCTGACTGTAGAGGAAGGTCAGATGATGTACTGAGCTCTTCCAAGTCAGGCTCAGCTTCACTCAGCATTGTCTTCAGGTCACCAACCATTTCTGATGGAGCTGTTTGGAGGATCCCTTCAAGAACATTGACAGCAACTGCAAAGCATTCAATGAGGCTGGAACAAGCATATCCAAAGTTCTCTCCACTCTTGTTGAGTACACTGTTCACTTCGGTCCTCCAAATGACAAACACATTCTGTCCAGATGTGCCGTTAGCAATATTCTTAAGTTTGTCAACAAGTGCTTGTCTCAGTTCAAGTAGAGCAATCAGCTCGTCATCTTCTTCGGCCATTTTCAGCAGTGTTTCAGGATCAATGGTTATGTTGAATTGTTTGAGAGCATCCATATTGCCATCAGGCATTGTCATGTTACCCATGGCCTGATTTTCCAACTGTGCAGCAATAGAAAGAGTTTCTGAATTCTCATCATCCGTGTCATTCTGTAATGAGCTCACTGATATATGCAGACTATTGAAGAAGGCAGCTATGTTGCTGAGTGTCACACACTGTTCCTCAAAGAGAGCCTTTGCATCTTCAGCAACATTCTCAGCCTGTCGTCTACGTCTGCCAAGTGAACTGTCTCCTATTACAGCAGCACCCAGGATGGTGGAAACCTGGTATAGGGAGGTCTTTGGGTTGTCAAAATCAAATGATGCAGTTTTGTTGACAATTTCTCCATTTCTTGGTACGGATACAGTGAAGTGTATTGGGAACTTCCTTGGTGTTCCTCTAACCACAGTCATTTCGAAACCAGCATGTTTTATAGTGAAAGGTGGATTGTCAGGATCAGAGAGAGACGGTTCAAGTTCAAGTAAATCCTTGTTGTCTTTTTCAATTCTTTCCAGCTCAGCTCTCAGTCGGTCCAAGTTCAGATTACTCAAACCTTGTTCATATCGATTCTTCAGCTGTACGGCACTATTGAGCTGGATAGTGAGTCGACGCAGTCTAATATCAACTGCAGCTTTCTCCTTCTTTGCCTGCTCCAATCTCTTCAATGTCTGAGCTGACTCATCTTGGAGTGAATTGAGTGCTGTGTCACGTTGTGCACGACAAATGGAATTACTCCTCACACAAGCAGGATCCACTTGACGAGAGGCACACTCCACTCTAACCTCACACTCACGTTGTACACTTTCAGTTATTTCGTCAACTATGCATGCCTTGAAACAAGGCTCCATTGTCACCACTCTTCTACTTGTGTAGATGTTACCAAAACACGTGTCAGGACAGCAACAGCGGTTTATAATCTCTACAATTCTGCATGAACAGATTGTGAGTGTGGGGCACTCGCAAATCTTTTGTTTTGTCACAGTTGTCTGCCATGTTGAACAGGGATACGATCCTATCCTCACCAAGATTCTTTCATAGGTGATTCTTTCACATTGACTTGGACAAGATCCCCAACGCTTGACAAGTCTTTGTGAGGTACAGTTTCGTGTTACAGTATTGGGCCTACACTCTTCCAAGCATGGTGTCACTGTACATATGGAGTCCAGATTGGAGAGCAGCTCTCTAGACTCTTCCCCGAGTTGTGTTAGGTTCTGAGTTAGCTCTGTTATGAGTTCAGTATAGTGGCGTTGGTCATTCTCGGTCTTCTCGTTGAGAGACATAATATCATTCACCACAGCCTCTTGTTCATTGAGGTCTTTCCTCAAACGTTCAGCTGTAGCCTCTGTCATGTTCAGTGCCATGACAGCCAGTCTTCTCTTGGTACTAGCTTCCTTTGACAGCATCCGAAGATACTCCAGAGTGTTACTGGTGACCTGATTGACAAAGTCCGACCGCAGTGGTAGAGTGCCCTCCACAGTGAGTGGTACGTTGTTCCAGGTGTTATCCAGTGGACCACTGACTGAGATATCACAGTCGTAGAGATTATAAATCTTGGCAGAGGAGGCAGTAGTGAATCCAGTTTCCCTCACCACTAGACTGGATGTGAACGATGTCCCAAGAACCATGACCTCAGCAGTTGAGAAGTTGGCTATGTACTCTCCTGTAGTTGGATTCATGACCAGTGTTGCATGGGGGCTCAAACCGCTTCTCAAAAGACGTATGAAATTTCCAAGGGAGATTTCGGCTTCACTGTATTCAGACAGCACGACAACCGGGAAGTCTGTATCCTGGGGGTTAAAAGGTAGGCAGTCCTGACTTGCTGGCTGGCCGAGATAGAGTTTGTGTGTCATCTTTGTAAAATCTAGCAAACCAAAGGTCAGGCTATGGCAGTCAGTGTACATGTCCAGTCCTACAAATACTCCTCTAGCGTCTGTTGCTATGTTGACAGATATTGGGCAGCTGAACTGGCTACGATCCCCGTAGATGTAGTTGGGAGGGATGGAGAGGATTGATGTGAACAAGTTGGACCCTCTAGTGAAGAGACTGTCATTTCCAATAAAAGACAGTGCTGTGAAGGGACATCTTGATTCTGACCACCCTGACATAAGATAAGAATATAATTATTGTCACATCGAATGATCTGTCATATGTACCAGCAGCTCATCTTACCTCCTACAGCAAATGTTCCAATCTTGGCTGTAAGTTCATAAGTACCCTCTCCTACTCCCAACACGAGGTCAATGTCACCTTCAATCACTCCAGTAACGTTCTGCTCAAGACCTCGTGAAAGAAGCTGCAATAAGAATTACATAATGTAACAACACAGACAAAATTAATGTTTTATTATTGAGCCTTCTTACTTCTTCAACAGAAGGTACTTTGATTCCTGCTTGTCCAGTTATCTGTAATGACGTGAGTACCCCATTAATGTCCATTGCTGTCTGCAGAGAACCTTTAGTGGCTATGTTGTACACAGAACCAGGTTTTAGAGTGTCAGCTGATGCGACTGAGAATCCTGCGAGTTTGATGTTCCAGTGACGAGAGGAGAAGTCGCGTGCTATTGGCAACTGCTGAATGAGAGCATTGGCATCAGGTGGGAGGCTGACATGAACTGCTGACCTTTGCCCATTACAGAGATTTATTCCAAAGCAGACTACATCTCCTCCAGCTGGATGATAACTAGCCATCTCATCACCTAGAGTAATGTTCAGGCTTCCCGAGTACTGAAGTACATCATAGAGTCCTTCGGAGGCATAATCCATTAATAATCCAGGGCAGACCTCAATGATGTGAAGATCACTTGCATCAGAAAGGATGGTCCCTCCACTATTGGATGTATGACTCCTGTCAGTGGGATTTGGCTGGAACTCAATCCAAGTAGGGTAGAGTGTGAGTGTGTTCTTGAGAAATGTGGTAGCAACAGCTTCGGTTTGTAGAAAGCTCACTCTGTCACTGGGACTAGGTGTTATGCAATAACATTCATCTGGTTCACCATAGGTCCCACATGAAATGTCCTTTTGACATGGTAAACAGAATCCAACAATTCCTGGCTTTCGAAGTAAAGGAACTACCTTATTCTCATGGGTTATGTAAAATTGAGTTCCTGAAATAGACAATGGTAGTTCAAGCTCTGGAGTACTGGCGAACACGATGCCATTTGTTATCTGGCTACCAGTCTTTGACCCTTTGAGTATAGACCATTGGCAAGTAGATTCAAACTTCACCTCTTTCTTATTAGGACAAATGAATTTCAGATTACTAGTACAGCAACCAGGATCCAAGATCCCTTCATCAACATCACGTTCTTTGTAGTAGTCACTGCTACCAGCTGGAGCCACTACACCAAGTACAGAAGAGGGAGCTTTGCTGGTAAAAAAGCGTTTATCAATACCATCTAACTTCAGTTCCATCTGATGAGGACCTTCTTTTGTAGGCTGGATGGTGACATTTGCTGTGGGTTTGGCTTTTGTTAATGTAATCTTAACACGACGCAAAGGTATAAGGGAGGTTGAAGTGAACTCAAGGATAAGTTCATCTTTTGGATGTGCCTCAATTTCAAAAGTGTAACTGTTCCCAACCTTCAATAGAGGAAGGTCTTCTATGATGATGATACCCAGTTCACAACGATCCCCTTCAAATCCAGTACCACTACAGTTACATGTGAACGAGTCGGTCCCAACTGCAGTACATAATCCACCATGCAAGCAGGAGTCAGCATCACATGGGTCACCCTCTATGAGGCAATAAAAGAAATTTAATAATTATAGCAAATAAGTCATGAAGACTAATGAATAATCTTCACATGTTTTACACATACAGTAAAATGCATGACATTGTATATTCTAGGCTGAAGCCTGAATACCTATATGGGCTATGCACATAAATGTCAGCAGTAAAGTAATAACTTATGTTGGGGCTTTTCTTCAATCATTATTGGATCTATAATGTTTTTGAAGTTATTTCCACAGTAATGTGGTGGAAGCTTAGATTTAGTCGGATTATTACTTAGATACTCTAACTGGGTTCAAGTATCTATGGCTTTTATGAAGATTTTTCAACCATAGGCTGTGGATTGGGAATACCATTACCCTGAGCTGTAACTTGTAATCCATTTCCTCAGTCGGTGTTTTTGTTTACTGTTTCGCACTCTACACTTTAGTGGACATAGCGCTCACAACAGTCACAGTTTCACAACACTTACTTATACAGACAGGGTCCCTAGTCCAATCCACTGTATTACCATCTTCTTCCAACTTGCACATGATGCTGTTAACAGTGTCTGACTCGTTTGACTGCACATAACCCTGGACACATCTAACAGGACAGCTTGTGTTGAAGTTAGTAGTACACGGTTGGAACACACTGGCAAACAGAGGTGGGTCAATGAGTTTATTGCTGCACTGTTTAGGTGCACACCTAGCAGTCTCTCCAGACCATGTGATAGTGGGTAGACATGTTCTCTCGTCTGAACCTTCCAAATTGTATCCAGGAGAGCAAGTGAAGTTACAGGTTGTAGTGATTCTTAAGAAGTCAGAATCACAACTCTGTGTGCCATATGTTGGGTCCTCAAGTGTAGTACAGGAGAGTTCTACAAGATGAGAAACAAGGTGGAAAATAGATTTTACATTAACTTCAATGCACTGATGAAAGGTGTTGGCAGCTGTAACACAAAAATACATGTATTTTAGTTCCTCCTAAGAAAATGTTCGAAGCATTATATAAGTTTTGAACAACTATGTTCAACCTCGTTATATTAAAGTAGGATTCTTGACAAGGGCGGTAAAGTCAATACAAACCTGCCATGTACATTATGATTTCAAATAATGCATTCATGCAATTAATATTGTTCAGTCTAAAGCACACAACGTGTGTATCAACAGACAGATGTTTAATAACCATAATTACAGATTTTAGAGTGATTGTGACTGCCGCTATTATAATATTATGCATAATTTGTGCCATGAATTTGCCAATCGATTTCATCAAACTCTTTTGGTCCTTTACCCAGACTCACCAGTACAATTGTGACCATCACTGCTTAATGTGAAGCTTTCCATACAAGAGCACTGATAATGTCCTACAGTGTTGTTGCAGTAATGCTCACACCCTCCATTGTTCAAGAGGCATTCATTGATGTCTACGTATCGGAAAAGAGGGAAACACTATATTATGTATGTCTTTGAGTGGTGATATACAGGTCATGAAGATTTCTATAATAACATTTAATTTGCTAGAAAATGAAACATCAACGGTAGATAGTGCACCCACTAAATACCAAAGTATGGTACTGAGCCTATCATCTTTTTAATTTAGCGATAATAAAATTTATTACTTTTTAAAGCAAAATATAATGACCCTGCATGTATTGGTTTCAATTCCTATTTCATTTACTTTCACCTTCTTAGCAAACACACTTTTGCAGAGAATGCAGTGCTTTGCAACAATTTTCACTGTAACTATTATATATATTTAATATAGCATTTAACAAACCATGCATGGTATTCACAAACACTAGTAATGTTGTACACATTTGAATACATACATTTAATTGGCGTGTATCCTATTGTTTTTAATTTAATATGTAATATATGACATTGTGTGTGTATAAATAATGAAATAGGCATTCAAACTATATAATTGAATAGCCTAACACTTTCCTTTCTCATGAAATGGTGGTCGAAATATCATGTATTTGTGAACATCTCGTGTATTTTTATGTCTAACCTCCAAGGACACACTGGCATAAATTCATTTTCCTGAAATTGAACTTAATATCATTCTTAGGTCAATGCATATTCAATAATAATGGAAGTGATTAAACACATGTACTTGCCCAACTGTCCACAAACAGCTACCACACACAGGCAGCTTGTTACTGTTAACCATATTGTACTCACCTACACAATCTGTACCATCATTCAAGGGTTGGTATCCTTCCTTGCATGGACACTCAAAGCCAACAACAGTACCACTGCATTGTTGAGAGTCAGTGCTCCCAATGGTGTTCAGGCATATCTGGTTCACAGTACAGTTGTGGAGACCACGACTACATTCATCAATATCTGTGCATTCAATGAAGCAAGCACAGTAAAATCAAATAGTGCAATATATAGTTAGTATTGTATTTTGAACATAATTGTTATTATTGTGTGTCATACATATAATTATTATAGTGAAATATCTATAAATTTAAATTGAAATCAATAATAAATATGTGCATTAGGCACTTCATTGTACATGTGCCTGGATGTAAAATTTGTAAGCAACACATAAATTCAAGTCCACACTCGTGTACCTTCCTACACAATCCAGTCCGTCATTGGTGGGTTCAAATCCTTCTCTACATTGGCATACAAATCCTCCTATTGTGTCCACACAACATTGGGTTGTGGAACAGTTGTGACCACCTTCAGTACATTCGTCAATGTCTGTGTGGTGGGGAAATTTGTCAACAAATATGCCAACCACTAAACACTGTACATAGTCCAGTCTTACAGTGGAATACTGTGACACTTACTTTCACATGTAGCTCTGTCTTCCTTCAGTTTGAAGCCTTGAAAACAATCACACCTGTATGTCCCAACCTCATTGATACACACATGTGTGCATTTCCCATCAAATATTGCACAATCTGAAGGGTCTGTTGAAGAATGAAACCACAGATATGAGTGCCTAAAAGTTGTTGTAGAGTGTACTTAATAAAATATATCAACACGTACCATTGCACTGTTGATCTTCTGTTTTGGAGGTACAGTTAACAAAACTTTCATTACAGACATTTTGACCTCTACTGGTTCCAGTGAGACATTCATCAATGTCTGGGGGTTCGGAAATTTAAACAGAGTAAAGAAGGCTTCTTAAATAGCCCCTATCATTATCCAATGTATAATTTCACTACGAAAAGGATGAGTGAGGGTTCAAATCTTGGTAAACCCAGAAGGGTCAAAAGGAAGAACAGAGGATACAAACAATTTATTCCAAATTTAAATTACGAATCAATGTTATAATAATGATTTATAAATATATTTCCCTCCAGTGCAGCTGATATGTTGTTGGTTTTGTAAATCTGTTTACCCAAAACCTTGGGTGTTAAATTTAACCCATTTACCGTGCATGGTTATAACCAACAACAGAGAGAGCAGCATATGTACACTCACCGATGCACTCATTCTGTGCATTCAATGTGTAACCATAGTTACAGCAACAGGAATGATGATTACTGGAACTGAGACATCCATGAGCATTTTCACAGGTTTCAACAGTCTCACAACAGGTGGGAACTGAGGGGGCATGGAGGATTGAATATGTCACTAGTGGTACAAAGTATGCACAGTACATATGCATACAGTCATGATACACACACACACACACACACACACACACACACACACACACACACACACACACACACACACACACACACACACAGCATTAAACTATATTCTACAGTGGCTCTATAACAACTAACCACACTCATTTGCAACTAATTCGTATCCAGTTCTACACAGACAAGTGTATCCACAGGGTAGATTAGTGCATCCCTGAGCATTGACACAAGGCGATGGAGACTGACTGCACTCATCAAGTTCTGTGAATAACATAATAAAGTGAGGAAGTGAGAGATAATGGAGGGAAAAGTGAATGAGAATGGATCAGTATGTATTATTGATATATGTACATATTTGATTTGTACATGACAATAATGGTTTTCACCACTTACCATCTTCACATGTGCACTGAGGACATCCACTTGGACAAAGACATGTGCCATTATCTGCACAACTTCCCGTAGAACATGAGTGACATGCCACTGTGGAAATGAAGGAATTGGTTAGAGTAGGCGGATAATAAAATTCCACAACTTTTATCATTATGTGCTGCACACAAGTGGTGTTAGGCATGAAGGCAAATTGGAAGTACTAGTTACTACACGCTGTCTGTGCCATATTGCATTTACTGCTCGAGACCCAAGGGCGAGTGCAGTAAACAAAGCAATACGGCACAGAGAGCGTGTAGTAAGTGGCTTATCGCAAAATAGCCGCCTAGAAAATATGCCGTATGTTTGAATTCAAATACTTTTTTTCTCCTCGTTTCGATATTACCGGTAATTTTGTTTCTCTTTCAAGAAAATGGTCTATCATAAGCATTTTCAGTCTTCCAGCAGTGAGGAAAGCCAACCACTAGCTATTGAGTATAAGCGATTTGATTTTGATGTGGAAGATGACGGATTCCAAAAACCGAGTATGGTGTGGTGCCCCAATTCTGGACACTTTCTACTTTCGAACATCAAGTACGATAATCGGTTAAATTTATTCAAATCTTTAAACGTTGTTTCGTAGATTGAGGATCAGTTTGATACCAAACTTGATCCGAAAAACAGCCGGTTCGTGAAGAGAACATTTTCACAACAATCCAAAGTGTCCAAAATTAGGAAGCCTCAGGGGTTCAGGGCACCTCATCATGAAAGCAGAGTGAAACAAATCAAGCCGATGAAGAAAGTTGTACGTTGTACCATAGAGGGTCTATGGTTGTACACCAGTATGAGACTGATTGATTGATTGACAATGGTCTTCCAAAGTGTTGATTGATGTGATTATTGTGTGGTTGCGTTGCTAGGTTTTAGGGGGCGCTTGCAGGTTACTGCAGTGCTGGTAACCTGTATACCGGCATACCGGTCTCTTTGATGTATGATGTCATCGGCGATAAACATAATTATCTGCAAAAGTGTGTAGGTCTTCGTATGTTGAACAATTACAAGATATTCACCTTATTCTTTGCCATTCCTATTATTAATTTAATTGCTGAGGTAATTATAAGATCTCAAATGTACTGCAAATCATGCAATCCTACTATTGATCAGTATACTTTACCACACATTCCAGGATGCACTTACACAAAGTGTACACACAAAACAAATTTATATACCAGATATGTTGGTACTCACCCTCACTGCTCAGTGACTGGTTGGAGTCAATACGGTAGACCCACTGTCCAATCTTCCCTGTGTTACCTTCTATCTCATCCAGCAGTGTCACATTCTCAGTACCAGATCCAGGAAGGTTCAGGTAGCCCACTCCATCACCAACATTGTAACCAGCTACACTATATCTTCTTACATATGGATCAATATCCCAATTCAGTCTATTCTCAGGGTATGTGAAAATAGCAAAGGAATACATCCAGTCAGTGGCTAGTATGAGCTGGAATGTATTCTCCTGTAACAAAATGTAAAATGGCAAATTGAATCTTAATATTATTGATATTTTGATAATAGCAATCATTACTGGGTGTGAATGACATGAATTAATAACTACAATATTCTATACAATATACTGGATACAACATGAAGTATAAGATTATGGTATATATCTGTATTATGAAGTCAATACAATTGTATAATGTGTATGGTATCTGAATGACACCTACTGGTTCAATAGCTTATTATAATGAAATGGATACATATTATGTTGGAGTGTGTAGAAGGCACAAATTCAATGTATGTCATAGCTATCAACCATGCAATGTTTTATGGAGGGACAAAAGTCTCAGGAAGGAGGACTTCAACTATAAAAGAAGGATCAAACTTTGTGTTCACCATCTAATGCTCATGACAACACTAGACATAGATATTGTGCACTTCAAGTGGCAATAAGTTGTAAATGCCAATAGGGAATACATGTACACATTCAAATATTGATAGTATTAATGGATCAGTAAAGTTACAGATAATATTTACAATCTATCTGTATTACACAACGACTCTTTTTGATGTATATGGTGGCTTTGATGAAGATGAGCCTTGTTGTAGTCACTAGTAGCCTTCTTTGCTTTTGCGAGAACTCAGTGTGGCAAGTCCATATTGTAGCAATGTACATCACTATTCAGCTTACATGAAAAAAGGCACAAAGTGTGCTCTGTTCCATTTCTGTACAATAGTCGGTAACTAGTTTAGGGGAAGCAGATACTTGGCATGCCTGGCTGGATTTGGGATGTGAGCAGTACCATCTACACATTTCATTCTGCCAACTGTTTGCCAATGTTTTTCCTGACCCTTCTCCACGTGCAGTAGTGTAGTGGCTGGTACTAGCAAGTAGTAGGACCTCTTCTTCTAGGTTATCATGGGCACTAGTTGGTATGGTCATTGCAAATCTCCTTGCTAATCATAGTATACAGTCTTTGGTCTGATGATTTCCTGCTTTTCAGACAGAAGTATGCCAATATCATCAAACAAAATTATCCTGGAATGTAAACCTCGGCAAAATCTTGTCAGCAACAGTCTTGTAAAAGTTCATTATTCTATCATGAAATGTCATTTTCATGGGTGCAATGAGGTTGGTAGGTTTGTAGGATCATCAATATATACGTCTTTGCCTGTAACCAATTGCCAAATGTGCATCAGGCAGCTGCTAATCAGCTGCAGGGTTGCTGAACGTTGACAGACTGATGTTCTCAGTGTTGTCAACTGATTGCTTAATACACTGAGCTGTTAAGCATTACCCTAGAAGAACACAAAGTAAATGCTTTAGTTCAGTTTTAAGGGCTGGCAACTTGCGTAGGCCCACTTGAAAAGTTGCATTGAACTTGCTAAGGGAGTCAAGAGAAAGTCTCTCTACTCTGGAAGATGATTCTGTCTGAACCACTCTATCGAAATATGTATGCAAGGAATCTCATTGATACAGAACTCTGGCTACTGCCCTCTCTAAACTAAATCAGCGGTTTGGCAATGCTTGATGATCTTCAATGGCTCATTACATACAAATTCTCTAAACACACACAGACACACACACACACACACACACACACACACACACACACACACACACACACACACACACACACACACACACGTGCACACACACACACACACACACACACACACACACACACACACACACACACACACACGTGCACACACACATGCACACAGACTCACTGTATCTGGCAGCCAGGGTACATGATAACGTCCATATCCTCTCATTCCATTCCATGTGACAATAAGAGCCCTCTGGGCCTTAAATCTAAAGCTACCACACTCCTGTGATGTTTGTCTGTGAATAGTATCATCAATTTCTTTGAAAAGAAGTTCTTTTTCTTGACGTAGGAAAACTTGGTAGTAGACAGCACTTGTGTTTGTTAGCCACTGGTATTGCCAAAATGCAGCTATGACATGATTATGACTATTATAATAACTGTATCTGTAGGGAAATGTTTGAGGTCCCCAACATGAATAAGAGTAATTATTTCTTAAGGAAACATAACCCTGTGATGGCCATACCTGCATGTGATGGAGAACATTTATAGAAATTATGCTGTAGTCAACATAACATGCACGCATGTTTCAGGTGTATGCACTGTGCCTCATTTATATTTGACAATGAGATTGTGTGAACTATGTTTCAATTTAGGATGGATTCCATCATACAGAAGGTGAGATTCGATCAAGGATCCCGAGCAATTTCTTACCAAAGGGTGTCATGTTTGAGTAAACACTTTAATCAAACAGATATTTTATATCAATAATTGTTATTAGAGTTCCATTATGTATTAGCGTACACATATTCCTATTATACATTATTTGTACCAGGCATCTGTCTTCAAGCCAATGGTCTATTCTTTGATTCACAGAATCTAATGTTACCATATTATTGCAACCTTCATACAATGTCAGTCAACAAATATGACCTATGGCTGGGAACACTGTTTATGACTACAAGTTGCCAAATATAGGAAGCCATATGTGTTGAATTCAGAATAAAAAACTAAAATATCATAAATATATTTCAAAGATAATAATATTATCATTATTGAGTTTTCCTTTTGCAATACATACTTTTCAAACTAGAAGGTCTCCATGAATGAACCTGGTATTTTCCAGCAGGATCCACATACATACATGCATGCATAAAGTGTGTAGTATATGTATTCAATTAGTATGTATATGGCTTCAGTATGTGTAGTCTAGTTCTCTTATGATTTAACATGTGCCTCATCTTATCATTAACTTCCATCCTTTCATGCTTCAACCTTTAGCTATAATGATGTCTTGTAAGTGTTTGCACATTATTGATCACGTACTCCTTTAGTGTATGTTCTATAAATTTGGAGTAATAATTTGTTGGACCAGTCCTGGCTGTGATCCACACAACCTCGAGTGACAAGTGTTGCGTGATAGTTTAGTAGATAATAATAGTACAAGATACTACAAAGTGTGTCAATCAGAGTGAGGTCACTTTGTGTACCAACCTGCATATAAGAGTACAGTCCTCCAAAGTACGGAAAGGATCCATTGAGAGGGAGAGAATAGTTGAGCAGAGAGATTTGTCTCCAATAGCAAAAACCACCCAGTAGGTATCCACTGTAGATGAACCTGTCATACTCAGGACCAAAGGGATACCCAATGAGTCCTGATAACAAGGAATCATCTGTGAACTGGAGGGGAACTGGTAGGCAAAAATTAGAGTGATAATATTTTGACGAAAACCAGCCAATATTGTATAATAATCATGTACTTAATTATTAATCCTCTTGCTATATTATTATTATGTGCTCATCAAAATTTGCAACATTCATCATTATCTACACAGACAATTGTACATTTAGGAGTAATATTCAGATGATACTATTAATTAGCATTGTATGTATTCTTGGATCAGTTTACTTGAAATGATTAATCAATAATTTTAAATAATAATAAAAGTCTAGAGTAATTCAAGATTTACTGCACATACAAAATGTAATAGACAAAGTCCAAGGTATATAGGCATGTATGTACATATCAATAAAAAAGAAATGTACGCACACATTTACCTACTTGAACAAGCCACACTGACATCCTTGGAGTGGTCACAACCACCACTGGGAGGACTATCAGGGAAACATGTACAGATCCTCGTGCTTGTTCTGCTACACTGAACACCTTCCAATATGGGACCTGATCCTCTACCAAACACACCACCCTGTCCAATGTACGCATTAGTCAGTCTCTTGTATCCAAGCTGGTTGCACACAGTCCTAGCAGCAGCTATGTTCCATCCATCACTGCAGACTGTACTCCAGTATCCATTTACAAAGATCTCCACTCTACCACTGATACTAGTGTTTGTTTCTGTACCACCCACCAGTCTTATGGTGCACTCTACAGTAGTTGAACAGCAATGCATAGGTGATTGCTACGTGATACACAACGTGTGTAGGAGCTCTGTCCACCTCACCTGGTCGCCATGCACTACATGAATTGGGAGCTGGTCCATCTAGTTCCTGGTTGCTGTACTTACAAATGTTACATGCACTTGGATCATTGACTTTCGAACATGATCCACAAGATGGATGACAAGCTGTCAAAAGGTATGAGGTACAATATTAAACTGTGAACCAGCATTTCTTTAATTATATTCAATTTGTCAAAACAGTGCATGTCATGATGATATATGTATCTCCAACCTTCACTGGGTACAGTCGATACAGTGTTCAGAGGAGGACGTAGTGTTTGGAACACTTCATGATGTCCACATGCTATGCTTCCCTCATCAACAGATACATTCTTACCAGTTGAAGTGCAGTAGATATCTGGAGTGAGATAATGGTATTGTAATATTTCCATATAGGGAAGTAGTTTCTCATATTACATACTCACCAGGTCCTTCATTTTTGTCAGTGATCAATTTGTAGACATAGTCTGATCCAATAGTTATAGTCTCCACATCATAGCACTGTGCACTCAGTCGAGAGTTGTTCAAATTTGACATGAAACACATTGAGTTCTCTCCTATGACCTCAAGGTCAGGGTTGTATACTATTATGATATAAATACAAATAACAGTGAATACACAGCTAAACTGAACAATGACAAAAATCTATTTACAATGTCCAGGAGTACAATTATCTATTTATTCTGAATTGTAATTTTGAACCTAATAATAGTAGCATCTTACAGTATACATTAAAGGTATAATTGATAATCAAGAAATCTACATTGCATTAATTGTTAATTTCATAGGCCAATCCACATCAATACTTTGACAGCCTAATATTGGTTGATGCTCTCTAGTGGGCAAAGTTTTTAATCTTTAATAATAATGCAAATTTTGATTCAAATGATAACATGGCTATCAGTATTATTTTCTAGTTCATGCCTTATTAAATTTATTTCTTTTAAATATACCGTACTATATAGTATCGTACTGTTGTATTATTATACTACAAACATACATACTTTTTGTTTGAGAATTGTTGCAATTTCGATCAAGACGAGGGAAAGGATAATAACAGTAGATACCAAAGTAGTCTCTGAAAGAATTACAGTATCCCTAAAAAATAAACAAAGGAATCATAATTTTGAAATTTTGACTCTTTTTGTGCAGCACCTCTTTTAGGGAAATTTCACTAGAATTTACAGCTGTCTTATTCCATTTAATGGTATTTGAATTCATATTAGCATTTTCTAGGTAGTTGTGAAATGGCATTCCAAATTAATTCTTTCTAGGAAGTAAACAATGATAATCATATTATTTATGTAATTGTCAAGGAAATTATCCACAACATATAGTCCGACTAACATCCGCTGTGGTTCACTCATGCTCATATACAAAATCATGTCAGCACTGCTTGTATAGCTGACATTATACAGAGCAGTTAATTGTTATGGAAACTTTGCTCAAAATGTTATGCAATTAATATGTAATAAAATATAAATAGCTAGTGCTTTAAATCTATTGAAATTACATATGAGAAGAAATAACAGGAATTAGCATAATTTTGACATCACATGGAGTCTATGATATGAAAAAATGACAATACATGTGACTTTACCTTGTACAGTCCATCATAGGAACATACACCAGGAGAATGTTCGTATCTATAATGAGCACAGTTATAAGGATTCACAGTGGAATCCCGACAGTTTCCTCTAATAAAGGAACAACCAAGACCTGTATTGGGGACATTGTGGGATGGCAAGCTCAACAAAATAATAATAATAAATATAAAGAACTATATAGACACACTGCACGTGGAGTATGAATTGTGTCCACATGTCAGTCATATCTACACAATAATACCAATAGCAGAATATTGATTACATGTTTGTTGTGCTTATACTCCTAAAATACGTACATTGAATATTCTCTATCAAGGGAGTGGAATCGACCAAATTTGTTCAATAACAATAGAAATACTGGTGGGTAGCATAAAATGTCAGAGTACAATGCAACCCAAATAATATGTTTCCAGGGATATTAGGCTAGTTCACTACATCTTGCTGTACATTATCATTCTGGTGTACATTGACCATAATCTGTGGATATAGCCGGCACATGTCCAAAGATTTTGATGCTGTAAATCACTCGATGCTACTGAAGACACTGGCCCAAGTTGGAGGTTTGCCACCTGCAGTTGAATGGTTCAAATCCTATTTGTCTGACCACTCCAAATTCACTATGTATCAGTGATAATACAAAAGTCCAACCCTAACACCACTCTTGCTGGTTTTCCCCATGGGTCCATATTAGAACCCAGCTTAATTGCAATCCATGTAATTGACCCACCCCTCTCATGTTCAACTGGTGCATCTACAATATTATTCGCTGATGAATGTACAGCAGATCCACCCTTTTATCAGCACTGACTAGCTGTAACAACTAGATGACAGACAAACTGAGACTAAATTTATTTACTAAGACAAAGTGTATGCTCATACACTCATCCAAGTTGGACCCTCCTTCCCCAGATATCTCGTGCACTAGATGGCACCTCAGTAGAGAAGGTTAGCACATTAATTTTAAGCTTCTTACTTGGAATCTCCACATTAACTAAATATCAAATAAAGTGTCAAGAAGTATTAACCAACTCCATCAATTGTCATGGTTCTTACCAAGATTAGCTGTACAGATGTACTACCAAGCATATTTCTTTGCGAGCCTATATTATTACTGTGATGTGGTTGCCCCAGTAAGACAAAGATTTCTGATTTTAAGAATTTGACAGAATTTTGAACAGGTAACACCCATTAATCGTAGCATGGTGACGAACAAAGACAGAGGCATACGGCACAATAAGAGACAAAAATTAATGTACTCAATCCTTATAGCTTACGAAAAGTTAGAGTCAAAGACTAAAAAGTAGGATACATGATAACCTGTCAAGTATTGGAGTACTGTCGGACACTATTTGTATGGATGTGGAAAAAATAGGGTATATGCGGTAACTATCCCACAGTTACATATCACATGTGGGCCCTTTAACAATATAATGATATTGTTCCATGGATCCATCAATCCATAACCTTTTCCAAAGATGTATGGTATAGCTTGTCCATCCAGAGTGGTTTGTGTGACCTCATAGTTGACATCATACCATCCAGAGTCCTTCAATACTGCCAGAGTGAATGGACTCAGTTGGGAGTATGTACTGACAAGGAGAGAAAATGAGCTACCAGTGAGGTTATGAACATATGATTATAATAATCATAATCTACTATTGTATCAACAGTATTGCTGATATATATGTTTTATGTAACAAATGAAGTACCTCTGAAATCCCTTCAGTGGACACACAGACACTTTGGTTTGATGTTCAGGGCAAAGTCCAAGCTAAAAATCAAGCCAAAGTGTGTGTATATCCGCTATACCCCTACCAGAGGTACTGTAGTATTTATGAGGTTTGAGGCATTCCATATAAAAAAATTGTATGCTATCCCATGCATCATTCTTATATTACAACTGAACAAAGAGTTGCTAGGCAATCAAGTGGAACATTAGAAAAATTACAAGTGCCCAATAGCAAACGGAAATAGTTGTGTACAGATCTGTTCAGATCCAGCTATCCTATATATAGTCATGTCTACTGCAGTGTTTCACAGCATGTATGTATATATCAGATATATATCTCTGTCTGCTTGTTGCAAACTATTACCTACCATTTAATAATGATTTCTGAAAGTTTTGAATTGATATATCCTATCATTATTAAAACAACACCAAAAATACCCATTGCTAGGAAAATACAGTAGCCATATTTTGTAGAACTACACAAACTTAGCCAAGTTACTTTGTCCTAGTACTATATGTACAAGCACATACTTACGGGTAGAAGTCTCTTGTCATGATTTCAGGCAAAAAGTATTGTCTTGACCAATGACTGTGATGGACAATGATAACTTAAATAGTATCATGTCCAAACAATGTTGATGGGAAATCCTCTTTACTAAACGTTTATGGTTACAACTACATACTGAATTAGTCCACACGTGTGACACATGTACATGTATATAGAAGTAAGTTACATAGTGCAACATGATATTTTATACACCTTTCAATTATTATTTAACAGTACTGGATTTGTGTGTTTTGTTATGCATTTCTTTATATATCAGCTACTTCACACATTTACAGTAAACAAGCACAAATCTAAGTAGGGTCACCAAATTAGTTGTCCATATTATTATGATATCAGCTGGAATTCAGTCAAATTATGTATCAACATGTTATTGGCTTCCTCATTTGAGCCAGTTAAGACAATAACTAGATTCATCACTCAAGAATTGACAAAAACAAGCAGTGTTTACTGTTTCTGTCTGAGATTGGGTTAAAACAGTTGCAAATCTGTATAACAGGTAAATAATAATTGGACACTATTTAGTGGTTAAGGCATGGGCATGAGGGCATTTTGACATATAAAATACCGAGTCCCGAGGGCGCGAAGTGCCCGAGGGCGAGTGTAATTTATATGTCATAATGCCCGAGTGTCCATGTCTTAACCATTATAGCATCCGTTGCTAACGCTTTATACTGTTGCTAGCGCTTTATACATTATAAAATTGCTGTTTAATAGTACTGTTTCTATGGTAACAGATGCTATATAAAATAACAGTTGTACGTAGATGCATGATACATAATGGGATAATCATACGAGAGTTAACATGTATGATTTGTGAGGCCTTTAATCACATACTAAGATCACATGTGATGAATTGATATTAATTTGCTTTTGCAACACTAAATAATGTCAAATAGTACTTTTATACATCACAACTTATGCATGTTAAGCAACAACTAATCTATTTGAGTGCATTCCATGTGACCAATCCATATACCTACCTACGATATCGGTAAAAAGGAATTCCACTCAAGTTTTGACAACCAAAGTGAGTCTTTGCAATTTCAACAACCTATACATGTGTTGACAAAACAGTGGGTAGATATCTCACAGTATAAATCACATGTATAGCCTGCAATAAACCTGTACTAATCCACTTATGACATTAATTTTGATGTTTATCATAAAACAACATATTTCAATCGCCCCATTCATTACATTAAATTAAATTGCCTGACTAAGATATACTTGAATCTGATCTATAGTACAATGTTCGTGTAGTACATTTATCACACTAACCAAGTATTGCCATACTGAATCATAAATATCCTAAGTACCATCCATGATATACGTATATCACACAAAGGGAAATTACAAACGCACTCCTAACCAAGAACCCAGGTGGAGGTACAAAATATTTGCATGGTTTGTGCCTTATGATCATGGTGATGACTTTTTCAGATTAATGCAATGATTCATAAGTGATAACGGTGGTATTTGAAAAATTTGTAAACAATGTATAAAATCTGACAAAAATGAGGAATAAATCTTTCCATTTGATTACAATAGTTTATCCTGTATATAATACAATGACTATTAAGTTTATTACTTATTTGATATTAATTATTAATAGTAATACATACCCACGTTTACTAACTATAAAGTATAATTGGGCTGGCTCTCCTGGATAATTGTATTATGCTCAATAACTAGTTAACTGAATATATTCAAAAAAAGTTCCTATAGATCACAGCAGATGGTCAGAATGAAATGTATAGGCTGGTCAGAAAATTAGGACCTCAAACCACGAATTTTTTTTCAACACCTACTGCTCTAAGCTATTCATGCAATGATAGCCCCGAAACAAAAGTACATATCAAATACAGTACAGCTCCATTAAAATGAAATGAACAATCACAGATTTCTATGTCATACTCACAGTAGGGAGAACCAAGCTATTGTATCTTTGCTGATATGAATATCCATCAAAAATACTCTCTGTCCCCCAAAGTGTTTGAGGACCACCAGTTTCATTCCTAAAACTGAGAGAGATTCTCCAAATAACAGACTATATTCATCAAAATTCAGCATTTGATGATAGTTGAACAGGAGGAATAATTTATAGCTTGTGTCTGCTATGATATCTATGTGTTACTCTGAATTGCTGTACGTGCTGTTTGTACAGATGCCAAGTGTTCATATGAGTTATTAATTGTGTTGATTATCTTCATTTCTTCATCTATAGTATAATCAATTTTAATTACTTCATATAACCTTCAATCCTGGATAATTTTACACAGGTGTGTGGTAGTTATTGACATTTCATTTATTCAGTTGACATTTGTTGGAATTCAACCTACATATAGAAGGAGAAAGGAGAAATGGAAATAACTTTGTTAATAGCAGCTGTGGAACTCGAACCCAAGGTGGCTGGCTGTAGGCGCCATAACCACTGAGCCATAAAGCCACCACAGCAACCAGCCCTCCCAAGTCTCCTTTTATACTGCACCAGTGGTACTGCCAAATGTTTACATGAGTTTTTATAATTCTCATTTACAGTTGTGACTGCCAATGGATTCAATTTTTGAAACAAAAACTCTATTTTGACTGTAAAATTTGACTTACCAGTTGTCTACCAATGAGAGTAGTCCTATATTAAGAATGATTATGAATATAATATGAATATAATATTATGAATGAATCATTTGATCTGTTACTCTGTATTCAACTGGAAATCGATTCCTGCTCCAACCAAGACCTCCTCGGTGAGCCGATCCTATAAGACCTTCAGCCCATCCCAGTTTCAAAATGACCTAGATGTAGTGCCCTGGTCTCTGCTTGAGATATTTGATGACCCTGATGACAAGCTGAATGCATACAATCTTCTCTTGAAAGATGTTGTTGACAAGTGTGCTCCCTTGTTGAATAAGAAGGAGCATAAGAATGCCTCTCCATGGATTACAGAAGATCTACGTAAGAAAATGCTGCACAGAAATAGGTTGTATCGGAAATTTCTGAAGTCGAGATTACAGTCAGATCTGGTTACCTATCGTAACTTTCGCAATATGTTACTAGTTTACAACGTAAAGCAAAAAGGCACTACCTATCTAATCTAGTAAACATCCATGCCTCTTTGTCCACCATTTGGTCGGCCCTTAAGATCCTTATGAGCAATGGAAATCTTTCCTATACCAATATATCCACTATGCCATCAGCCAGTGACCTGAACAATCATTTCATCCAAGTATGTAATAACATTTTGAGTGCAGGGACTCCTCTGTCAGATACTCAAATCCAATTGGCTCCTTCTCCACTCCTGATTGACCTTGACATTCCCCACCTTTCATCCCAAGAGTGTGCCTCTCTGATTCGACATTTGAAGCCCAAGCGATCTACTGGTTGTGACTCTGTCAGTCCTGTCATCTTAAAGGCTGCCCCCGAGCAACTGAGTCTACCCTTGTCATCAATCATCAACAGTGCTATCTCACAACAGCAATTTCCATCATCATGGAAATCGGCTATTGTTCATCCATTGCACAAAGCTGGTTCCACTGACATTTGCTCCAACTATCGACCCATCGCGATTCTTCCTGCTACCAGTAAAGTGATGGAAATGTACATTGCTGATTTACTGAAAGCTCACTTGGAAACCAACAACTTACTTTACCCATTGCAGTCGGGTTTTAGACAAGGTCATTCCACACAATCTCTGTTGCTCAAGCTCACGGATTTTTGGTACAAATCTCTGGACAATGGAGATCTTGTAGGTGTTGTATTCTTGGATATTTCCAAGGCTTTTGACACCATTAACCATGAGCTTCTACTACACAAACTGCGGGCACGTTTTTGTTTATCACCATCCTTATGTCATCTTCTTCGATCATACCTTAATCAGCGAAATCAGGTTGTGCTCTCAAATGGATCTTTCTCAATTTCCGGTGATATTCTTTCTGGTGTGCCACAAGGCTCAATTCTTGGTCCTATCCTCTTTTCTATGTTCATCAACAACCTTCCAGCTGTTGCTAGCTCATCTGTTACTACTGCCTTGTTTGCCGATGACTCAACTTTCTCTGCTCCTGGCAAAGATGTAGCACAGATTCAAACCCAAATGAATTTGACCTTGTCTGCAGTGAAGTCCTGGATGAGTCAAAATTGTCTGGAAGTGAATCGGTTAAAGACCAAATGTATGTTGATCCACTCCAGTAGGAGATCACCACCCCCACTTAACATTGTATTTGATGGCTCTCCCATAGAGCAAGTTAGCACGTTCAAGCTACTGGGTGTAATAGTTGACGACAATCTTAAGTGGAGTTATCACATCGACTACATATTGAAGTCTATAGGCAATAACCTCAGTCTATTACGCAGGATTTCCAGATACCTTCCTAGGAAAGCCCTTACTACCTTCTATTTTTCCAAGATGGCTTCATATTTCAATTACTGTTCTATATATCTAAATATATTAACTAATTTAATTATTTTATTATTAATTATTGCCTTCTGTTTTACTGTAGGTGTATTATGTTAGCTTTTAATTTTATCATGGCAACCCTGTAAAATAGCCTGCATTGGCTAAGTGGTCCCATTTCTTTATAATTCAATGAAATGAAATGAAATGATTTCCACAATACATGCTGCATGTACGTTACACAGCAATTTGTTTCATAAATGACTCACTACTTGAAGAGTTCCACTGAGAATCCCAAGATATGTAGTAAGTCATGAATGAAGATCCTCTTTCCCTCCTCCAGTGCCTGAGCAGTTGACTTGCCTTGCAATTGCCAGATTGTGCGCTGAGAGAAAGGCAAGTAAAGATGAAGCAGTAATTTGAAAATGGAGGATTAGTCCATGATACGTGTATTTCCAGGAAACTAAGCCATAAGACCTGTTTTTGTACCCAGCCTATGCACAAAGAATATCTAGCAGTCAAATCACTACTGAATAAACTCACATCAGGACAGATGTTGATGTAACCCACAACAGGACGATAGTTGAGCTCTGGATCCAACATACAGTGGGAACCATGTGATAAGAAATCAATGCCTCCATGAAAACTTCTCTGATGTTGATAGCAATAAGGATCCGATTCTGCATTATGAGTAAAATTTCAGCTCAAAATTTTTAAATTACATCTGATTCAGAATGTTATGCATATAATTTAGATAATGTGTACCTGATTCATTTGCTGTGACATAAATCAACAAATCAGTATCTGAAATGCCAACTCCATTGGGACCATCCGGTTGACAAATAGAGTTTTTGCACACAATACGGGTCCCAATATGTTCCTGAGGAACAGTCACAAACTGACCACAAGAGAAGTTGCTCAACAAACTTCCACAATTACACTCTGAACCGCATGCACCACTAATAGAGGAACAGTTTGGTCTCAGTCTGAGGTTCTCCTTTAATCTCTGCACTCGGATAGCTTTCTGTAGGTAGTTGGCAGCCAAGTTCAGTGATTCCTTCAAAGTTTCATTCCAGACAGTTTGGAAGGAATCACTTTCACTGATGTTTTCAGTTACATAATGAAATTTTATCCGAATTGGTTCAAATGATGGTATCTGTCGTTTCTTTCGTTCCATTGGTTGATCTAGAGCTATAATTTGGGTCTTCTTAGCAAGCTATAGTAAGATGGATACATAATAGATAAAAGTTAATCAAACAACCCAATAGCAGTCAGTAAAAAACTGCACCTGTAATTGCATAAAATCTGTAAACAAACAAACATATAGACCTCATTTATGGGACCAGATATTTGATTAAAAGAATATTAAAAGTATCACTGCAATATGACTATAATCTTAAGTACACTGTTCATTGAAATTTACTGTAGATTATAGACATTCTCAATTACTTTCGGAATAAATTAATTCATATTACCTTAACCCTTTAGTCTTCTAAAGAGAAATGATAATTGTAGATTCACTTTCAACTTACTTCATCATGAACACATCCAAAGTCAGAGTCCTCTTGATGTCCATCTGTGTCTGGACGATCCCTAATAGGGAGGTTAGCTGCATGGCATTCCAGGAGAACAAAGACCACACAGACTAGTGCCTGGACTAGACACCCAGTTCGCCAGGCCATGTCTTCTGACACCTCATGTAAGTCCTTGTACCGACACAGCTACCCCAATGTGCTAGTCACTTTTATAGGCAACTGAATAAATATATTCATTGTTTCTGACCAAACTGTATATATACGGAGAGCATCTTGAAAGGTTTCTGTGAAACATGGGCTAGAGTACCTACATGCATGGTACCGGCGGAGCATACATAATATGATATTAGTGATGGGTTATAACCTGCTTCTAAACTGATGCCAAAATGTAAAGATGTCGAAGACAAACGAATTCTCTTTGTAATAAAGAAATTTTTGGATTGAAATACTTACGTACATGAATACCTATGTGCAAACACAGCCAAAACCAAGCATTTCTTTATTTCCTTTATTGATTGTCTAAGACTAATCGGGTTTCCTTGGACGAGTTCAAACTATTCCTATGTATATTATTATTATTATGTAGTGCTGTATCACTGACTGATCAACCAGAATGCAAGTGCTTATAATATTATTTATGTGCATATATACAAGTATTAATATTAATGTGTGACCGTGTTTGTGTGTGTAGATGTGGGGTGTTTAAGTATTGCATTTACATGTCCCTGCGTGTGCATGTGTGTTTGAGTTTGTATCAGTGTGTGTGTGTGTGTGTGTGTGTGTGTGTGTGTGTGTGTGTGTGTGTGTGTGTGTGTGTGTGTGTGTGTGTGTGTGTGTGTGTGTGTGTGTGTGTGTGTGTGTGTGTGTGTGTGTGTGTGTGTGTGTGTGTGTGTGTGTGTGTGTGTGTGTGTGTGTGTGTGTGTGTGTGTGTGTGTGTGTGTGTGTGTGTGTGTGTGTGTAATTGTGTGCAGGTACAACTTGTGTTTTAAGGGCATCCACTGGAATCTGGTATGTGTTATTCTTTGTTGAGTAACTGTTATGGTGATGTGCACAAATCAAAGGCAATCCGTGAGCCATATATTGCTATTGTAATTAGGTGGAAGTAAATATTTGAAGGTGAATGAGCCCGAAAATTTAACTGGATTTAGATGTTGGTGGAAGGGCTACCGGTTTGAATCCATACAGTCCAAATAGTGTAATACACACCTGTTGAGGTGGTTCTCAGTTCACTGATGCATGCACAGTAAATTATTAAGTGAATTAGTGGATGACAGTAAACAAGTCACATGTATGGCTTGTAACTAAGGGACCAGGTAGGAACCTGATCTGCTCTTTTATGGTTGATTGGATATAACTGTTTACAGGCTTCTAGTCCAATTAGAATCTTATCCTTGTCATCTGAGTTGCACACAATATTATATTATATGCTCCCATCAGCACAGGTTTCTTATACTGTTTTATATTTTGACTGTGTGTCTGTTGATTGTGTTGAATTTTTATGGAGGATCATTTAACTGTAAACTGATAGTAAATAATACTATTAGTTACCACATATACCCTCACATTCAATAGCATCTTGTAATGGATCTGATATAATTATATACATATCATGGCGCATGAGCAGAGTGGTTACTGTATCATATATAGCTCATATCAGCAGGATTCCTGAGACATTGTCCATGCAAGTATGTGAGGGTGCATGGGATGTGTTTGCATTGTACTTACATCATTATATCTGAGTGTATGTATGCATGCTATTGTCGGTGTGTATGTGCATGTGTGGTTATGGAAGAGAGCTGTGTACTAATTACCATTTACTGTAGAAAGGTAGACTCATAGTAAAGACACCCTTGAGATGATAACATTTGTGTATGGCAATAGTTCTCAGACCACTGTGAGTAAGCCAAAATGTTAATGGTTTTATTTGGCTGCTGAGAGTTAGTCTAATGTAATTATGAACCAATGCAGTCCAAACAGTGTAATGCACACTCCTTGAGGTGATCTAAGTTTGCTGATGCATGCACAGTCCATTAGTTGAGCTAATTAGTAGAGGCAGTAAACAAGTCACATGTATGGCCTCAGTATAGAGCTTGCAGGTTTCTTGTCTGCTTGGCAAGTAGTCATTAATTATTAACAAACATTATAGTATTGCATCCCTGTCATTTGAACATGCATGATATGCTTATATCATGTTTTGTAGTGGGATACTTTGACATTTACTTTTACATCTAGTTTTGTTCTTCTTTCATAATAATATTATGTAGTTTCACCTTCCTTCAAATTCAGTTTGAAGCCTCTGTAGCACTCACAGCTGAATGTCCCAACCTCACTGACACACATGATAGAAAGGGCATCAAAGATTGGAAGTGTGACAGAATTGCTATAGGTAGATATTATACATAAACTATTATGCACACACGTACACAAACACACACACACACACACACACACACACACACACACACACACACACACACACACACACACACACACACACACACACACACACACACACACACACACACACACACACACACACACACACACACACACATGACGTCATGAACGCGTGACCGAGATCACAAAGAAAAATGGAGTTGTTGGAGTCTGGATTGGTTGCGGATCATCCCTGTCCGTTCCATCCTGATGATGATGATGATGATGACGTTCTTGGTTCGTTTGTCTTTTACGTACTTCGTGTCAGCTTAATTGAGAATGGCGGTGGTCGCCATGGTCGACCAAACAGCCGGTATACCCAACGCGGACGGTGCTAACGATACTCGCTCTTGTCACCCCCTGCCCCTGTCTTCCTCTGAGACAACAACCAGCAAGGTGAATGACGGGCAGTGTGTATGTATTGTATATTGTACGTCCTCATACTGTGCTGTAAACCTGACATCGTGTACAGAGTGTGTTGTCAGCATGGCAATAATCGACCCATCCTAAAATTGCCCTAAGTCGAGATTTCTCAGCAGTATTTATCCCATTTGATAGAGTGCTAGCGTCTAATTTCATACCTCAATTCATCCTGCCATACAAAAAGTATCCTGCAGCTGCCTTTGAATACCATAGAAATATATTTTGCTACCACATATTAATATATCTATGGGAAAATGTTGTCCAGTATACCTTTTGCATGTATGGTGTGTGTAGGAATTGTGGCCAGTTTTTGGTACAGACTCACAAGAGGACCCCTCAAAAGTTTGTTAGGAAAGGTCATACTCAAATAGTACGTTAATGAGTCTATTTGTGTATGTGTGTGTGTGTGTGTGTGTGTGTGTGTGTGTGTGTGTGTGTGTGTGTGTGTGTGTGTGTGTGTGTGCACGCATGCGTTTATGCACTTACCTGTATCTACATGGGTGTGGGTGTTCATATGTAGATAAGTATCCATGTGCATAATTGTGTGGATATGGAGTGCTCACAGGTATCCTTGTTGTGGTGTACAAACATTGACACTGCCTCTTTGTCTCCAGTGGGAAACTCTGGTAACATTGTTTTGGTCATGAAGCTGCAAAAGCCAGGAAAATCCAACCTGTAAATCTTTAGTGTACTCACCCAGTGACAGGAGCACTGACACCTTAGCTATATTATGTTTTACATGGTGTGCATTAAATTTATTGTTATGAGTACAAATTGTTATGTAGTGCAATATGGGTATATCATTATAATTTTTTGGTAGTGGTATGTGTTTTGATGTATATGTATGTGTATTACAATCATTGCAATTTTAAAATGATTATTAAAGAGGAATAACATTGATTAAGGCAACAATCATAATACATGTTAATAACTTACATAATATACATACCATTATCATTCAATTTTTTAATTAAGTGCAACAGTTATGTATGACATTTAATACATATGACGGCAAACTTTAAACTATTAATTAAAATATTAAAATGTAATTACTGCTCCTCTAGCTCTGTCACATGTATACACTACACATAGTCAAGTCGATCAACAATACACACAATTGAGTTTTGACGTCACCCCTCTCCTACATAATTATTATGTATGTATAATAATATTATTATGACATTGTATATTGTATTGTTTTGATAACAATAATCACAAAAGCAAAACAATGAAAAAACAACATACACGTGTGTGTACATATGTATTATGTGTTAAATGTACGGGTAGACCAGTATACACACATTAACTGCATGGCCTTCACCCAAAATATTCTTCATTTGTACTGATGAGTTTCTCCTGTACCTTTGGGTGGATTGCGTGGAGGAAGGCATCTACATCTCTGTATGTACATATATATGTACAGTACATGGACTGCAGACCTGCATCTTGTGCAAGCTAAGAGCTGGAGTCACCCCATATCACACTAATCTCCACTCATCTCCCTTCATAGTGACCAAAGAGGGGTACTCTTACCACCAACCTCACAGTACAAGGCTCCTGTGCAGCTCATGAAGTTTGATATCACTATTTATATATACTTGCATACCTGCATGTTTCTCTATATTTGGAACAGAACATGAACATTAAATCATTCTTATACGTACATTGGCAGTAAGAAAGGAATAATGAATCATTATAATCACACATGTACATACAGTACACACACATGCATACACAAAACACATGCACAACACTCATGCAATGCACACGTGCATGCATGCAGAAATAATACACACAACGCACACGCACGCACGTACGCATGCATGCACACATACAGACACACGCGGACACACATGGACACACACCTTAAATTGAGGTAGATTTCCAATGAAAGGTAGAGATGGTCCAGAAATTGCGAGTGAGCAAGACTTACGTTCATTAATGGTGACCGCATTGACCAACCATGATATGCATAAGTAACCCTGACCTCCGTGAGCTTGATTTGCTCACCCTCTTAGAGCTAGGACCTCAAGAATTTATGTCATCCAGGACACACGAGCATTTGATACTTTTCACTATTTATAATTAGGGAGTTGGTTCAAGTGGGGTTAGAGATAAAATTGATTATTAATTTATATATTAATGGGCCTGGTGTTCCAGGCACTGAACTGATCCCTGTAGCCACACCACCGGTCACGCCCAGTGACATCCTTGATGATGACACCATGAGAAACTATATTATTATTGGATTCTTATATTCATTGGTTACAGTAAAACCGTAGTCTAGCTAGCTAGCCCATCCCCCCACATGCCCTACGGCTCTGGATCTTAACACAAACAGGGCGTATTCGGGGACGGGGATAATTCAAAGTGTTGTTTGGTAATGAGAATCCCAAGCAAATGTTCTCTGTAGAGAGCCTTATTGTTCCCTGTGTGCCTTTCAGTGGAAAGACTGATTGATGAGTAACATAATCCATTTCAGGGAACTAAATATTACTGATGTGGACCGAATAATTCAGAAATACAGTATGTCGTTCCAGGACAGAATAGTTCAGAACTATTTGATTTGGTTACTGACCTCACTAAGAAAACCAGTTTAGGAGATGGCTTTAAAGATAGAATCGAGAAACAAATTTGGCCGCCATTTTCAGTGTTTATTATGCATTTGGAAGTGACAATCAGTGGCCATGCAAAATGTATGTTGCATTCGGGCAAATTTTGGGCACATGCAAAAAATGGAAATAGCTAAATGTTAACAGGTCAATCGTTGTCGAACTGGACTAGTCTCCACCCAGACCACTTATGGGCCCTTGTGCATCAGCCCCTGTGGTGAGAAGGGAGTTGAATTTTCAGTTGAATCACTTGGTTATTTACAATACTATTTTGTGCTGATCAATGAGATCATTGAAAACTCACATGTAGTGCAAATGTCACATTCAAACAATGAACGATATACTGTGGTCATTGAAGGCAGAATAAATTGTTAAGTTCAGGAAATTATTAATTATTTTTTTTATTATTGCAATTCCAGTAATTATTTCAACTCTTTCCTGGAATCTTGGTAGTTTGAAATACTTACTACTCTCATTAAATAAACATGCTTTAGAAGATATGAAAGTGATCAAGGGCAAAACATAGTTCTTGGAGTCTAGTGGGAATCTGTGGTTTATGCACCCATGCACATTTTACAACTCTGCTCCAACAAATTCAATGTCAATGGCTTATAACCATAATGTTTATTCTTATTAGATGGGTTGAAATCTGTCGACTTTGACTCTTAGCTTATATAGACTCTTAGACTCTTCTATGTTTAGGGTAACCCTATCTGCATATTTTATAATGAGTAGATCTGAAAAAGGCCCTCTTTTGAAACTACATACTAATTCTGTTCCATCATTCCACATTCTGGACATGCACCACAGTTGGTGCAGATGACAAGAGTGGCAATACTGATGTACAAGACCAGAGAAAGGGAATGGAACAATTGTTTTGAGTTGGGAAATTGGTCACTTGTACGTTGAATGACATGAAAACCACAGTTAGTGAAAATAAATATCAAGTATGTCACCTTAATCATGTTCTAGAAGTGCTATTCCAGGGTATTACTGTTCAGATAATTGCCCCTTACAACCACCGTGGATTGTCTGCAAGTATGGATACGTGCAATGTGTCCATATGATACACGAAAAGGTATATAGTGATTTAAGTGCAAAATCTTACTCCTATTCTGTCTGATCTGCTCTACACTTTGCACTAATGGCATTAAAAACATTTAACAGTTGTAAATCATTCTTTATAGACTATTGTTTAACACGTCTATATATAGCAATATTCAAACAATTCTTTTCACAAGTAAATCATCCGTGTAACGTTTCACCCAACACCGGCTTCTTATTTGTGATGGGTGGAACATTACACAAATGATTTATTTGTGAGAAAAGTGTCTAAATATTGCTATACTATTAGACGTGTTAAACACTAGTCCTACAACTATAAAGAAATACACCCAACATGTCTAACAACTTTCACATGCTCAATTGTAAATCATGTCAATAACCACGTAAGTGTATGAGTTATGAGCGAAGGGAAAGTCCTTAGTCCCATTATAATTGTAGACAAGCTGAATCTCAACCACAACTCATGTACGTATGCTCATCATAATTGTATGTGTACATGTTTGTCCATGTTTATTCTTGAGCCCAAAACCATGTAGTTCAAGTATGACATTAGTATGTAATTATGTTGTCCTAACAGATTTGGCCTATCAAACCTGTGGAGGAATGGGTTGGTCCATAGAGACATACTGATACCTCACATAAGTACAAGTATCCAAACCTTTTTTATTTGCAGGATAATGGCCCAGAGTTTTCTACTTAGTATGTGGAGCATCAAGTACGAATTAACCAGATTCTATAGATGGGGACCAGCCTTAGCTAGTCACACATGTACAAGTTTATTGGGAAGATTTATATTATGGCATGGAAAATTTCATACATATGGGTTCTGCCTATGCCGTATCAATGTTACTAGTTGAAGTATTGAAGCTGATATTGAACGTGTTTTGTGTGAAGGTATAAATGTTGCCACATCTCGATCTAATGCCTGCTGCTTGAAATATTGATACATTTGCACCCAAAACGTGCCACTTAAAAGTGTGCAATGATAGAGTGTACTATATCCCCATAGGAAACTTGTCGTCTCTGTAGAAACCACCAATCCGGGAGTTGAATGAGATTCCCAACAGCACACCGTATGAAGAATACGCTGATAAGCAGTTCAAGCATCGGTTTCGGAGCGGTACATGGTCTGTTGCTGCATCTAAAAGTGTACAAGATAGTGAGAGTTTTTACTGGTCAATGCTGCTGAAACTCCTGAAGAATAGCAACCCATTGTATATTTACTGAGGCTGCAAACACTTGTTCTTATATTGATATTACCTATATTATTGATATTATTAGTGTGTGTGTATGTGTGTGTGTGTGTGTGTGTGTGTGTGTGTGTGTGTGTGTGTGTGTGTGTGTGTGTGTGTGTGTGTGTGTGTGTTCATGCCCATTATCCGCATTACTATTATTATTATGATTTTGTATGATATATATTTCTGGCATGATATAACATTTATTACCTTTATATATTATGATATAATTATAGATTTGTATAATATTAATTAAGTCAAGCTATAATATTGTACCAACTGTGTGTTGACAGTATTGCTGTCCTACTACCATTTATATAGGAATGCAAACCTGTAATTCAGCAGCCATTTTCTTGTACAACAGTGCACGATGGATATTGAATACAATATTATACGTATATAATGTCATAAAAATACGATTCCTTTACAGCTATATAGTATGAATACTCTTAATATAATATAATATTATTGATAATATACTATTGCTACACTGAATATATGAATCTGAACACCATATAACCACAAAGTGTACATGTATATGCATTTGTGGGTGCCACTTTGAATAGCCTATGGCTAACGGTTCCCCACGTTAAATAAGAATCCCTGATACCCTGGTATATAACACCTCACTATTAGTGGAATAAATCATTGATTCTTTAATGGTTTGCAATAATATTGGATGATTACACATCAAATTAAAAAATATTATATTGTGTGCATCTATATACATGTACATAAAATTAGTATTATTATAATGAATGATTGCATGTATTGCTACATGTAGCTTATAATTGTGTTTAAACATTCATATGAACCAATAAAATAATAATAATTATTAATATCAATGATACGTACTTATAATTTTCTTAAAGTCCTAATTTTTGCGTAGATTCTAGGTCTCTATTCTAAATACAACCTGCATGCTAATTCACACTTGCCATCGCTGTTATGCTACCTACTGGTTATCTGTGTAATAATGGTGAACTATGTATAATATGTTATGTGCATGTATATTTTAACTTTTATATTTGCAGAAATTGTCTGTTGAGTAGTGTTATTAATGATTCACATATCCTTGAAACTATTAGTAATGAGATTGCTAACATTTCAGGTGTAACACTGCTGCCTTCATCAGTGTATACACAATATACACACAACTCAATATATAAGTCAATACAGACACACGCACACACTTCTGCAGCAGGCTTCTGAGCTTGAACTTTAAATTAGGATTTTCAGTTTGGGAATAAGACCCAAGTTTGCCCGCCTCCGAAGATCACTACTAGACATGTCTCCCCGCGCTCTACCTTCAAATTCCCGGAGTCTAGTAAGTGAACTTACGAACTGAATTTTGTAGCTCTTCAATCCTGAGTCTAGTTTTTTCACGTCACCTTCACTTGTCTATTTTGTTCCTTCAATTATAAATTAGATCGCGTTCGTCACTCAGTTATAGCTCTCTCCTTCATGTCACCGCAGAACGGACCCGTGTAGAATACTCGAACATGGTGAGCTGGTACACTCGACATTTGTACTTTGTTTTATCCTCCATCATTCAGAGGAAACTTTACTGCCCTGTTATAAGAAATTGTTCCAACTCTGTGTCCTATTCGAGAATTTCCACTTGTATATACGGAGTCAATCGCGATTTGCTACACATACAAGTAGGAGAGTAGTCAAATTTCTTCCTGAATATATGCAATCGATCGCTCGTTGTCAAAATGAAGATTCGAACTGGAGATTAATTACAAGCCCAGGAGGTACCTTTCAAGTGTCAATTCATAAATTCATGGAGTATATTAAAAACTATTCTCTCTCATTAACGACCCAAGCATTTGTATAAATCAATTTACTCTGTATGTAGTATTTCTCCCCACGTGTGGGTACATGTGTGCGTTTTCTGTTTCTGTCCGTGTGTCAATTCGAATGTTGTGCTGTCATGAAGTGTGATAATGGCCTTGTGTGGTTGTCTGTGTGCTGCTGCTGGTGTTTTTGATCTCTCAATTATGATTGGACTTAATCCCTATGACCCTATGTTTGACATAATAATCCCTATGATTGTAATAATTGATACTAAATTCCCAATTGAAATCAATGCCATCAGTTCTGTTTTGAGTTCTGAGCATTTTTATTCTCTCTCATTAGCAACTTCGATGATTATATATTTCAAGTTACTCTGCATGTAGTGTTTCTCATGCACGTGTGTGTGTGCATGTGTGGTGTGTGTATGCGTGTGTGTTCTCTTTCTGTCTATTTGTCAATTTCAATGTTGTGACATCATATCTTGTGACACAAGTGGCTGTGTGTGGTCACCTGTGTGCAGCTGCTGTTCTTGATTTCTTAATTATAACTGGACTTAATCCCTTAGATAGACATAATAATTAACACTAAGTTCCTAATTGAAATAAGTACTGGTTTGGATATACACCAGGCAGAAGTGAAGTACACGTAATTGGAGCATTTGTTACCTGGAGATTGATCAAATGTCTGTATACTGTGCTGAGTGCCCCAATGTATACGTACTACTCTGTGATTGTCACTAAGTCTACCTGGATGGTTAGTGGAAGGCAGGATGTTATTGTAGTTAACCAATTCCTCACAACTGTGTTGGACTAGACATCACCATTGTAACTTTAGTGGGATATGGCAAGAAACACATCAAGGACATGTCATAGGTTTACAATGTAATATGTGAGAAATCTCAGACCTACTGATGGTGGTGTCATTGTGCATACCTTCAGCATCAGCACCCTAACTGAGTGTTTGTATAATGATAATATTACTTTGTAGATATAATCTGATCCAGCAGTTATAGGCTCCATACCATAACACTGTGTATTCAGCCAAGAACCACATGGAGTTCTCCCCTATTGAGGTGAATGGAATACTTTGTGCACACAGTATATGTACTTACGTATTTTCAAGTTGAGATGTGTAATAAGCTGATCCAAATAAAATTGATATTACAAGGATTATTATGAATATACATGACTATATACATGTACTGTGAATAATATTATATGTCATGTACTCTACTATAATAGGGGAATAATATCTACTCACACTTGATATATATTGTATGCACACATTGGACTGAAATCAGTGTGGGGTAATTATTACATTTTGTCATCATAATTACCTAGCTGTCATTCTATTTAATAGTTGATTAAAAGTATGAAGTAATCCTACACACTGTTGTACAGTGAAGTCTGTGCATTACTTCTTCACGTTCATATGTAAAGTTATTTAGTATTTTAGTAATAAAATATAACTGAATCTTTATGATATTTTATTTATCAACCTGATTTACCTTGTACAGTCCATTGTAGAAGCATATATTTTGTATAGAAAAATCCAGTCTTGTAGGTAGTGTTTACAGTTATACAGATTCACACTGGAGTCCCTGCAATCTCCTCTAATGAAGGAACAGCCTAACCTGTATGTGGTGGAGGTTATGGGATGGCTAATGAGACCCTTTTGACATGGGGTGTGCATTAGTGCTGGGACGATTAATTGATTAGTCAATTTATCAATCGATTTTCATTTCAAATCCGATCATCATTCATAATGTAAGCCTATTGAATAATCACCCACAGCGTTCACTCCATGGGTTCAATTTTGTACTTTAAGTGTACCTGAAATTTGAAAAGGTATTTTTAGATTCCACTTCATGTCTTTGGATGACTACTCGGTCTAATAAAGTGTTTTTCCGTAATAGCTTCCAGTGATTAATTGATTAATCAATTTGTTTCTATGTACTGATAATTGATTTGAACATTACAGTGAATTCCTGGTTCAAGTGTGCACATGCCTATCAGAGGACATTCTATGCCGGAAGCCCCAAATATGATGTGATTTTTTCAAACAGCTGAAGCCATTTGCCTATACCTAATACACAGATGTGAAAAATTTCACACATTAATAATAATTGATCTGAATAATAATAACTCACACACGTGGTCACAGACCCAATAATAGACTAATTAATGCCCCAAATGCATTGGTTTTGTATTGTTGTTACGCACTAATGAGTCATTTAAATTCAATGTTACTGCAATCTAATTAAACTCTGATTATTTGATTTGTTCCAAAGGCCGTGGTTCAGAATCTCGTGACAACAGTGAGAGGTTTGCTGAGTTTACCCTTCCTTGTCATCTGGACAGTGATGTGGTATCTGATGCCTCTCCTCAGACGATGCACAAAGAATGCCCTCACAGGTTTGTTTACCTTTGTTTGACGTACCAAACTAGGGACTCCAGTGGTGAGGTCAAAGACGGACAATCGGAATCCATCATAATCACAACTGGCTGCATCTTGAGGGATGCTCCAGAGAAGGAGCATACCTCCATTAGAAGGAAAGACCATCCTCCTCAGCAGAGCAGGGGACACAGTACCCCAACCTACATATGTGGAGAATCATTATAATGATATCAAATTATAGTTCTGTACTACATAATCATAATAGAATGATTGGGATAGACATTGTTACAGAAGTAACAGCTATCAGTGAAACTGTTACTGTTAGTCTGAGTGCTGTTATATTGGAACAGTATATCCGAGGTATAAGGTTTTATTTATTAAAGTTGTACTTTCTGAGTGCATTAATTGTACTCCATATACATAAGTAAATAAATCAGTTTACATATTATAATCAAGAAAGATGCACTTACAGACATATATTTTACATATACACATAGATACATAGTATATACGTATTATAGTCCAACACATTTGGACTTACAATAGTCACAGAACACTTCAGACCCTCTCCTAGCAGTAGCACAAGAAGTACACACTGGTTGTTCCAGTTTGATCTGAGCTCCTCTGGCATCAAACAATGTCTTGGTAGACCTGGTCACAAAGTGATTAGGTGGACAGGTAGCTACAGGTAGAGATAATGGACTCAGAAGCATAACACCATCTCCTTCAACACCTTTCTGTGACAGTACAAAGGGGCAATGCAGTAAGTGAGGTTGTCTCACTATATTATCATGTACATCTTGGAGAGTGATATCAGACAGAGATATATTTTATAGTTTCATATATGTCAGGGGATGGCAGTAGAATATATACTATATTACCATATTGTTCTCTACTATATATAAAACATAGAATATAATGTTCTGTAAAAATTATTAAAATACTACTCTATGCATATATCTTACCATTATTGTTCTCTACTGTAATTAAAACATAGAATAAAATGTTGAGTATAAACTATTATATGCATTGAGCTACCCACTGTGAAGGCACATATATAGACACAATGTACGGGAAACATTTTATAGATATTCCATAATTATAGCAATATACACAATCAAACTCTCCTGGTGTGGTAGATGCAATAGTATGGAGCAACAGTAATGTAGAGTGAATGTGTACTATGTACTATGTAGTGAGTATGTCCCATACATAGAGCTGGCAATGACTGAGGAGTTGCTGACTGTTAAAAGCACTTCCAGACATAGACAACAAACACGTACATACTCATATATCACTCCACTCACTGCATAATATGTTGTCCTCGTCCAACTGTTGCTGTTCCCCACATTTGAATACAAACTTGTTTTCTGAGGAATCTTCCACTTCACACACTGGGAGCCCTTCACTGGTATAGGCTGCTGTAGTGAGCAGGACCTCTTTGAGTGAGCTAACAGCTGCTGTGAGAGCACTTCTACTGGGAGGGACTCTGGATGATATTGACTGGACATGCTCAGGGAATATATCAGGATTGGTTACATTTTCTCCATACAAGACAAAGGACATGGTGGACGTGTCTTCATCCGTGATAGTAACCAACTGTTCTAGCTCTGTGTCACTGGTGGAGGATACTGCTGCATGCACTATACTCTCAATTTTGCTGATGTTCAACTCTTCACCATCACAAGCAGTCAGTTCAAGCTGTAGTGGAATCCCCATCACGGCTGCTGAGTATCTGTGAACAGAGAGATAGGCCGATCTGGAATAGGCACTGGTTACCTCATTCCAGGCCTCACATCTGTACGTTCCTTCGTCTTCTTCCCGAGGGGATTCAATCTGTAATATGCTTCCTACCTTGCCTCGGAGAAGGGTGAAGTTCACTGCCCCCTTGGACTTGAAGTACCATCTGAATTGAGGATCAGGAGAGGATGTTGCATTACAGATAAGAACAGCAGGTCTGGAATCTCCAACAATACGCTCCTGATCGTCTGGCTCACGGTAAAACACAGGAGGTTGGTGTACATCAACATAAGACCAAGTGGATGTTGTAGTCCCCACATGATTGGATGCATCACAAGTATAGAACCCTTCATCACTGACTTGGACACTTCCAATGACAAGTGTCGAGGAAGACTGGGTTGGGAGAACAACATCATCTTTCTTCCACTGGTAGGATACAGCGAACTTTGACTTCGCTTGACACTTCATTTCCAAATGCCCATTCTCCACTGCTGTTACATTGGTTTGTGGACTTTGTGTGATGTTGGGTGGCTGTGCACACCAGTAGTTGAGATCCACCATGTTTGCCAAAACTGTGTTGATTCTATCCAAGAGTGCTACAGCTGACTGTAGAGAAAGGTCAGATGATGTACTGAGCTCTTCCAAGTCAGGCTCAGCTTCACTCAGCATTGTCTTCAGGTCACCAACCATTTCTGATGGAGCTGTTTGGAGGATGCCTTCAAGAACATTGACAGCAACTGCAAAGCATTCGATGAGGCTGGAACAAGCATATCCAAAGTTCTCTCCACTCTTGTTGAGTACACTGTTCACTTCGGTCCTCCAAATGACAAACACGTTCTGTCCAGATGTACAGTTAGCAATATTCTTAAGTTTGTCAACAAGTGCTTGTCTCAGTTCAAGTAGAGCAATCAGCTCATCATCTTCTTCGGCCATTTTCAGCAGTGTTTCAGGATCAATGGTTACGTTGAATTGCATGAGAGCATCCATATTGCCATCAGGCATTGTCATGTTACCCATGGCCTGATCTTCCAACTGGGCAGCAATAGAATAAGTTTCTGATTTCTCATCATCTGTTTCATTCTGTAATGAGCTCACTGATATATGCAGACTATTGAAGAAGGCAGCTATGTTGCTGATTGTCACACACTGTTCCTCAAAGAGAGCCTTTACATCGTCACCAACATTCTCAGCCTGTCGTCTACGTCTGCCAAGTGAACTGTCTCCTATTACAGCAGCACCCAGGATGGTGGAAACCTGGTATAGGGAGGTCTTTGGGTTGTCGAAATCAAATGATACAGTTTTGTTGACATTTTCTCCATTCCTTTGTACAAATACAGTGAAGTGTATTGGGAACTTCCTTGGTGTTCCTCTAACCACAGTCATTTCAAAACCAGCATGTTTTATAGTGAAAGGTGGATTGTTAGGATCAGAGAGAGACGGTTCAAGTTCGAGTAAATCCTTGTGGTCTTTTTCAATTCTTTCCAGTTCAGCTCTCAGTAGATCCAAGTTCAGATTACTCAAACCTTGTTCATATCGATTCTTCAGCTGTACGGCACTATTGAGCTGGATAGTGAGTCGACGCAGTTTAATCTCAACTGCAGCTTTCTCCTTCATTGCCTGCTCCAATCTCTTCAATGTCTGAGCTGATTCATCTTGGAGTGAATTGAGTGCTGTGTCACGTTGTGCCCGACAAATGGAATTACTCATCACACAAGCAGGATCCACTTGACGAGAGGCACACTCCACTCTAACCTCACACTCACATTGTACACTTTCAGTTATTTCGTCAGCGATGCATGCCTTGAAACAAGGCTCCATTGTCACCACTCTTCTACTTGTGTAGATGTTACCAAAACACGTGTCAGGACAGCAACAGCGGTTTATAATCTCTACAATTCTGCATGAACAGATTGTGAGTGTGGGGCACTCGCAAATCTTTTGTTTTGTCACAGTTGTCTGCCATGTTGAACAGGGATACGATCCTGTCCTCACCAGTGTTCTTTCGTAGGTGACTCTTTCACATTGACTTGGACAAGATCCCCAACGCTTGACAAGTCTTTGTGAGGTACAGTTTCTTGTCACAGTATCAGGTACACACTCTTCCAAGCATGGTGTCACTGTACATATGGAGTCCAGATTGGAGAGCAGCTCTCTAGACTCTTCCCCAAGTTGTGTTAGGTTCTGAGTTAGCTCTGTTATGAGTTCAGAATAGAGCTGTTGGTCATTCTGAGTCTTCTCGTTAAGAGACATAATATCGTTCACCACAGCCTCTTGTTCATTGAGGTCCCTTCTCAAATGTTCAGCTGTAGCCTCTGTCTTGTTCAGTGCCATGACAGCCAGTCTTCTCTTTGTACTAGCTTCCTTTGACAGCATCCGAAGATACTCCCGAGTGTTACTGGTGACCTGATTGACAAAGTCCGACCTTGGTGGTAGAGTGCCCTCCACAGTGAGTGGTACGTTGTTCCAGGTGTTATCCAGTGGACCACTGACTGAGATATCACAGTCGTATAGATTATAAATCTTGGCAGAGGAGGCAGTAGTGAATCCAGTTTCCCTGACCACTAGACTGGATGTGAACGATGTCCCCAGAAGCATAACCTCAGCAGTTGAGAAGTTGGCTATGTACTCTCCTGTAGTTGGATTCATGACCAGTGTTGCATGGGGGCTCAAACCACTTCTCAAAAGACGTATGAAATTTCCAAGGGAGATTTCTGCTTCACTGTATTCAGACAAGATGACAACAGGGAAGTCTGTATCCTGGGGGTCAAAAAGAAGACAGTCCTGACTTGCTGGCTGGCCGAGATAGAGTTTGTGTGTCATCTTTGTAAACTCTAACAAACCAAAGGTCAGGCTATGGCAGTCAGTGTACATATCCAGTCCTACAAATACTCCTCTAGCGTCTGTTGCTATGTTGACAGATATTGGGCAGCTGAACTGGCTACGATCCCCATAGATGTAGTTTGGAGGGATGGAGAGGATTGATGTGAACAAGTTGGACCCTCTGGTGAAGAGACTGTCATTTCCAATTAAAGACAGTGCTGTGAAGGGACATCTTGAATCTAACCACCCTGATATAAGATAAGAATATTATTATTGTCACATCGACTGATCTGTCATATGTACCAGCAGCTCATCTTACCTCCTACAGCAAATGTTCCATTCTTGGCTGTAAGTTCATAAGTATCCTCTCCTACTCCCAACACTAGGTCAATGTCACCTTCAATCACTCCAGTAATGTTCTGCTCAAGACCTCTTGAAAAAAGCTGGAATAAGAATTAAATAATGTAACAACACAGGCAAAATTAATAATCTTTTATTATTAAGCCTTCTTACATCTTCAACAGAAGGTACTTTGATTCCTGCTTGTCCGGTGATCTGTAATGACGTGAGTACCCCATTTATGTCCATTGCTGTCTGCAGAGAACCTTTAGTGGCTAGGTTGTACACAGAACCAGGTTTTAGAGTGTCAACTGATGTGATTGAGAATCCTGTGAGTTTGATTTTCCAGTGACGAGACGAGAAGTCGCGTGCTATTGGCAACTGCTGAATGAGGGCATCGGCATCAGGTGGGAGGCTGACATGAACTGCTGACCTTTGCCCATTACAGAGATTTATTCCAAAGCAGACTACATCTCCTCCAGCTGGATGATAACTAACCATCTCATCACCTAGAGTAATGTTCAGGCTTCCCGAGTATTGAAGTACATCATAGAGTCCTTTGGAGGCATAGTCCATTAATAATCCAGGGCAGTCCTCAATGATGTGAAGATCACTTGCATCAGAAAGGATGGTCCCTCCACTATTGGAAGTATGACTCCTGTCAGTGGGATTTGGCTGGAATTCAATCCAAGTAGGGTAGAGTGCAAGTGTGTTCTTGAGAAACGTGGTAGCAACAGCTTCGGTTTGTAGAAAGCTCACTCTGTCACTGGGGCTAGGTGTTATGCAATAACATTCATCTGGTTCACCATAGGTCCCACATGAAATGTCCTTTTGACATGGTAAACAGAATCCAACAATACCTGGCTTTCGAGGTAGAAGAACTACCTTATCCTCATCAGTTATGTAAAATTGAGTTCCTGAAATAGACAATGGTAGTTCAAGCTCTGGAGTACTGGCAAACACAATACCATTTGTTATCTGGCTACCAGTCGTTGACCCTTTGAGTGTAGACCATTGGCAAGTGGATTCAAAATTCACCTCTTTCTTATTAGGACAAATGAATTTCAGATTACTAGTACAGCAACCAGGATCCAAGATCCCTTCATCAACACCGCGTTCTTTGTAGTAGTCACTGCTACCAGCTGGAGCCACTACACCAAGTACAGAAGAGGGAGCTTTGCTGGTAAAAAAGTCTTCGTCCCTACCACCTAACTTCAATTTCATCTGATGAAGACCTTCTTTCGTAGGCCGAAGAGTGACAGATGCTGTGGGTTTGGCTTTTGTTAATGTAATCTTAACAAAACGCGAAGGTATAAGGAAGACTGAAGTGAACTCAAGGATAAGTTCATCTTTTGGCTGTGCCTCAACTTCAAAGGTGTAGCTGTTGCCAACCTTCAATAGAGGGAGGTCTTCTATGATGATGATACCCAGTTCACAACGATCCCCTTCAAATCCAGTACCACTACAGTTACATGTGAACGAGTCAGTCCCAACTGCAGTACATAATCCACCATGCAAGCAGGAGTCAGCATCACATGGGTCACCCTCTATGAGGCAATGAAGGAAATTTAATATTATAGCAAATAAAACATCAAGGCTAATGAATTTTTAACTTCGCTCAACATGAATTATTTTCACTTAACATGTTTCACATGTACAGTATAATGTATGACATTATATATACTGGGCTGAACCCTAGGCCTGAATACCCCTATGGACTGGGCACATAAATGTCAGCAGTAAAGTACTAACTTATGTTGGGGCCTTTCTTCAATCTTGATTGGATCTATAATGTGTTTGAAGAGATTTCCATTGGGTTTAGATGGACTCTTACATAGATGCTCTAATTGTGTTCAAGTAATACTGTATCTATGGACTTTATTAAGATTTTCCAGCCATGGGCTGCGGATTGGGAATACCATCACCCTGAGCTGTAACATCCAATCCATTTCCTCAGTCAGTGTTATTGTTTACTGTTTTGCACTTTACTCTATACACATAGTGGACAGAATGCTCACAACAGTCACAGTTTCACAACACTTACTTATGCAGACAGGGTCCCTAGTCCAATCCACTGTATTACCATCTTCTTCCAACTTGCACATGATGCTACTAACAGTATCTGACTCGTTAGCCTGTACATAACCCTGGACACATCTAACAGGACAGCTTGTGTTGAAGTTAGCAGTACACGGTTGGAACACACTGGCAAACAGAGGTGGGTCAATGAGTTTATTGTTGCACTGTTTAGGTGCACACCTAGCAGTCTCTCCAGACCACGTGGTAGTGGGTAGACATGTTCTCTTGTCTGAACCTTCCAAATCGTATCCAGGAGAGCAGGTGAAGTTACAGGTTGTAGTGATTCTTAAGAAGTCAGAATCACAACTCTGTGTGCCATGTGTTGGGTCCTCAAGTGTAGTACAGGAGAGTTCTACAAGGTAATAAACAAGGTGGAAAATTGATTTTAAATTAATTTCAATGCATTGCTATTTGTTTTATTTTAGTTTTTCCCATTAAAATATATGTAGCATTAAGTTTTGAACAGCTTTGTTTAACCTCAATATTTCAATGTAGGATCCTTGACATGAGAAGTGAAGTCAATGCAGGTGAATGTACAGGTTGTAGTGATTCTTAAGAAGTCAGAATCACAACTCTGTGTGCCATGTGTTGGGTCCTCAAGTGTAGTACAGGAGAGTTCTACACAGTGATAAACAGATGGAAAATAGATTTTACCTTGAATCAGATTTCAATGCACTAATGAAAGGTTGTTTTAATTTTAGTTTATTCGATAAAAATGTTGGGAGCATTAAGTTTTGAACAACTTTGTTCAGCTCAATATTTCAATGTAGGATCCTTGACATGAGTAGTGAAGTCCATACAAACCTACCATGTACTTACATTACGACTTCAAATATTGTTTTCATGCATGTGTTCACATAAATATTTTGTGTGTGTACATGAATACATGTATATATGATTGGTCAGTCTAATAGCACACAATGTGATGTCTAGTAACTATATTATGTATTTTTGAGTGGTTTCAATTTTCACTCTTATATGCATTATCATTGACATGGTTGCACAATTTGCCAATCAATTTCATCTTACTCTTTTGGTCCTTTACCCAGACTCACCAGTACAATTGTGACCATCACTGCTCAATGTGAAGCTTTCCATACAAGAGCAATGATAATGTCCTACAGTGTTGTTGCAGTAATGCTGACACCCTCCATTGTTCAAGAGGCATTCATTGATGTCTACATACAGGAAAAGACACTATATTATGCATTTGAGTGGTGATGTACATGTCATATACATTGCGTAATATGAAATGTCAACAGGAGTGAGAGCACCTACTAAATGCCGAGGAATAGTGCTGACCCTATCATCATTGCATTTAACAATGATTATTATTAAGTATTATAATTAATCATATTATAATAATTATTATTACTACTAGACTGTTATTATTTAGAACAAATGACCTTGTATTGATTGTTTCCATTTCCAATTCCAATTACATTCACATTCTCACCAGCACCCTTACAGGGAAGTTATGAGCAATTGTCACTATATGTATATATTACATATGTATTGATTGACATATACTTTTATATAGCGTGGGCATATCATGGTAATGTGGTACACATTTGAGTACATGTATTTGGCATGTAGCCTATTGTTTATTTTGTATTCAAGTTTAATTTACAATATACGTATGTGTATGTACATATATCGTAACATAGTTATTTTTTAATGGCCTAACACTTTTATTTCTCATAAAATTATGGTTAAAATATGCATTTGTGTATATTAAAAATGTCATGCATAATATATGGTGTGTTTTACTATAATATATATAATGCAATTATTTTTATATATAATATTATTGTAGTTATTATTAATAACTATTAGTTAATTGAGCCGTCTCGCTTTCGCGACCTCCCCCCTACGAGGGGGGAGGGCAAAACCCATCACAAGCCGTAGATGGCTTCAGCATCTCCGCAAGACAGCTCACTAATGTACACGACATGGGATTCAACTGCTGAACCGTACTCACCTAACTCAACTTACCCCTTTACCATTACCTACCAGGTTTGGCATAAAGGCTGGGTCAGGAGGAGCTGGTCGTCACCCAGCGCTGGCTGGCGAATATGGAACGGATGCTTAGCAGCATGCAGTATTACCGTGCCGGAAGCATTGCGTCACCGGAAGCATTATGTCACCGGAAGCATCACGTGACCGGACGCATTATGTCACCGGAAGCATCACGTCACCGGAAGTATTATGTCAACGATCGTAGTCCGGTGATGCTCTGGCCTCCTTTGAACATCTTATTGGCTTGGGGGCGATTTCGGAATCCCCATAATCCCCCAAGGGTGAGCTGAGGCCTGAGCAGGACGAGGCTCCCCCTGACCCCCAAGCCCTCTGATCCTATATAGTGATCATGCACTGAGTAGCCACAGGGGTAGCCAAACCTGGAGAACATTATTCCTCACTGGACAGATATTTAAGCAAATAATTAAACAAACTAGAGTACAACAACAAAGATAGTAATACAGCTAAGCCTGTTGCTCTAAGCGCACAGAGTTTGAGCGACCCCGCACAACTGTTCTTTGGGGGTCCGGATGTACACCGTGTAGGCTGCGCTTTGCCATCTCCCCAAGGTCTTAATTAAGGAATCAGGGAGCCCTTTGGCCGCAGCGGTGGTTGCTGCCCCAATTCGGAAACTGTGACCTGAGTACCTCTGAGCATTGATTCCTGCAGCCAACAGGGCCTTGCGGACTGCCTCAACAAAGCGAGCCCTGGTAAGAGCTCGGCTGTCCGAGAACTGGAAAAAGGGGGCCTGGGGCTGAACCGCGGAGCACTGCGTAAGCGAGGATGGCAGCCACTGGGCAGATGTCAGCCTTTGACTGACCTAGATAAATTGTCACGCCTAGCCGAAACGGGTCTGTCTTGGAAGCCTTCAGTTGCACTTCCAGGAATTTGGGGTCCCTAACATCATTCACCCGCACGTCCCCGAAGGCTAGGTGGGTCTCAGGATCAAAGGCCTGGTCCGATGGGCATATCACCTCTCCCATTCGCAGGAAGCCAAAGAAACACATGCAAGAGGCAGCCCACAGCATTGAAGCGTCTTTCCTATCTGTGAGCTTTTCCCACTCTGCCCGCAACTTGCTGAGTATCGGGGGGGTGATCGGTAGCCTAGTACGGGCATGGTTAGGCACTGACTTCTTGTAGCCCTTGGTGACATATTCCAATTGGGGCATCGCTGTCAAGCGGAGGTCACCCAAGCCCAGAGCAATCTGAGTATGCCGCACTGCTGCAAGGTACAACTTGACTGTCTGTCCTGCAACCTTCGCTGCGAACAAGTGGCCGACGAACAGACAGAGAGAACGCTCTGAGGCCGGAAATGGTGGCAGTGAGGCAAGGCGACAGAACTCTAAGTATCTGTTCGACCCCGACTGGTAAGATCGCTGGGTGGAGGTAGCGAGACCGGAGGAAAACAGGCTGCGAACGACGCCCTCCAGGTGGGCAATGTCCAGTCCATTTTGCTGTCCAGTAGTAACAAGAGGAGGGGCGGGGGAACCGGGATGTAGCCTGAGCGGGCGGCTGGGACCTGCGAGAACAGAAAGGACAGATTGTCACGTGAAATTGCATCAGCTGTGGTGTTTAGCTCCCCCGGCAAGTACATGGCTGTCAGCTCCAGGTCGAAGCGCGCTTTTATGAAGAACAGGCATCTCAGCAGGTGCATGATGCGTGGGACCTTGCTGTAGCCCGAGTTGACCGCTGCTGCTGCTCCTTGGTTGTCACAGTAGACCACCACCGGCTGTCCGCCCCAGTAGGGGGCCCAGACTCCTGTAGCGATGACGATGGGGAGGAGCTCCTTGAATGTGATGCTGTCCCCCCCCTAACTCTTCCGCAAGCCCTGGGGGGAGATCCTGCCACTTCAGCTGGAACCAGCTGTGGGTCCATATGGCCCCGCAACCCACTGAACCGGAGGCATCCGTTGCGAAGGAGAACTGAGCGTGGTAATCCTGGAGGGACCGTGCGAAGGATGCTTGGTTCAAGGGGGCTAGGTATGCCAACCACCAGCATAGGTCTGAACGTGCTGCTGCATTCAGCCGCACATAGTGGTGGGCCCGGTGAGCTACCGCGAGGAGTTCGAACAAACGGCGCAGGAACGTCTTACCCTGTTTAACCACACAGCATGCGTGGCCTAGGGATCCAAGGAGAGATTCCAATTCGCGACGGGTGCACGCCTGCCTAGCCGCGAAGGATTCCACCAAGGCTCGCAAGGCCTGGAGCTTCCCTGCCGGGAGACGAACCTCCAACAAAGTTGTGTCGATCTCGATGCCTAAGAAGGTGAGGCATGTCGACGGGCCTTCCAGCTTTCCAGGGGCCACCGGTACTCCAAGTTCCTGAAAAGCTTCCAGGAGCGTTTTAAGGGACTGTTGGCATTCGCTTGAGCCCGGCCGACCAAGGACCAGGAAGTCGTCCAGGTAGTGCATGATGTGCGAGACTCCTTGTGACCGAGCCACCCATTCTGCTGCATCAGCCACCGCTGTAAAGATTTTTGGGGCTGAGCGTAGACCGAACGGGAGTGCCGCATCCAGGTAGACCGCGCCCTTTCATTGCATACCCAATAGCGGGCGGTCCGCTGGGTGGACCGGGACCATGCGATAGGCCTTCTGGATGTCCACTTTGGCCAGGAGAGTGCCCTTGCCTAGTTTCCTGATCTCTGCCAGGGCATCTTCCACCGAGATGTACTTGAGGGAGCAGAGGTGGTCGTACACCCCGTCGTTCACGCTAAAACCCTCTGGGGAGGATAGGTCCACGATCAGCCGCCATTCCCCTGGGGTTTTCTTGGGGATGAGCCCGAATCTGCTGATCTGAAGACCCGGGACCAAGTCTGCCTGGAGTGGGCCCAAGATGCGGCCTGCCGCGCACTCGACTGCCAGATATTCCCGTATGGCTTGCGGCTGGGAGGCTACTGAGGGCATGTTCCGCCTCGAACTCTTGAGTGGACGTTGGTAGTCAAACCCAATGCGGAACCCATTGCGGATCCCCGACACTATATACTGCCGAAATTGCTGGTCAGGATGCTTGGCGAGCTTGGCGTCCCAGACCTCCCAGTCCAAGGGGGTGACTATGCTCTTGATGTCTACTGGCAAGGTTCGTGCGGGAGGGGTGCAGCTGTCCAGACATCGTAGGGTGTCCATGTATTCATATGTGCCTATGGTTAAGGAGAAAAGGGGGGAGGTGGTACATCCGGGTGAGGCGGGCGCCCGCTACCCACAGAGTCCCTCGGTTGGGCTCGGACGAAGGGGACCCGCTCATCGGCAGTGCCCTCGCTCGGGCCGGAGTCACCGCTATCGGCCGTCTGCCGCTGTCTCGCATGGTAACAATGAGCCAACTATTCCATAATTAATATGAAAATATGATTAAAGATAACAACATCAGGGGCCCTCAACAAATCCTACTAAGGCCTAACTGTAATGTATGAGAACGGGCCTAACTGCTACTGTCAGGTCCCCCCGACTGGGGACTCCTGCCCCGGGTCCGGGGTCAGTAAGGGTTGTTGGCCTCCCTCCGCGTCTGCCGGGTGTTGAGATGTGGGCGGGCCTCCGTCTTACCCTCGATCCGTGAGGCGGCCTGTGGACAGGTCACTGCTGGGTGCGGGTCCCCGCACAGGCTGCACGCGTGGCGGTATTTGCACCGTGGGAACCGGCAATTGTTCGCGTTCCAGAGACGGCAGATGTCCATCGACGTACGGGAGGCAAGGGATAGCATGGCTGCCTCCACCGCCTTGACCCGGGCTGGGAGCTCTGGGTCGGCCTCAATTTGGAGTGGGCAATGCTGGGTCGCGTGGTCCATGCTCAGGCAGAGCTCGCAACGCTTGGCCTCCTCCTCCCCCCCTCGTAAAGCAGAGAGAATACAGGGACGGGTTGATCTGGGACCACTTTCTGTTGCCAGTGATGGCTGCCTGTCGGCGGAAGGATGAGTCGTACCGCACCCAGGCAAGGCCGGTAAAGTCCTGGCTGACCCTGGTGATGGTAATTAAGTAGGCCATCAGCTCCGGGATCCAGCTCGGTTCCTGGCTGCCCAGGATGCTGCAGTAGATGGCGAAACACTGCAGCCAAGTATGGAAATCGGTGACCTGCTTTGGCCGGCGAATGCGGGGCTTCTTCTCCTCGTTCTCGTCGGCCTTTGCAATAGGCCAAAACTCCGGCAGCATCTCCGCCATGTCTACGAACTCCCGTCTGCGGATCCTATCCGCGAGCTTCTGTGGGACCGGGGGGAGTCCCTCCCCGACGTAGCTGCCCCCACTCCTGTCCCCCAACGGGGATGGGACCGACCAAGGCAAGAGGTTGGTGAGCTGGTCTGGGCCAACCTGCGGGTTAGCGTTCGGTGTCACCGCTGTGACCGTAGAGCCGGAGGGGACGTCCGGATCCCCCGTGGGGGGTGTTCCCCCGGTGGGTAGAGATGGTAGGCCCGCGAGGGCGGAGATGGGGGGCATCGACCCCAGCCGTCCTACCGGTAAAAAATACAGCAAACTGTGATGCAAAGCTGACAACCAAAATTGTGGCCCTTAAGGGGTGTGTGCCGGTAAGGGAGGGAGTCTGACCTATGAGCTGGGACCCTACCAGGTGAGAGGCCGCATGGGTGTGGGGACCGCCCGGGATCCCTGCTACCTAATAGGCTAGTAATTGGGGCGCGGAAGCCCTTGTCATCCAGCGATGGGCCCGAGGCGGCCCACCGCGGAGAGAATAGGGGGGCGACCCCTAGTACGTCCGGGCAAATCCGGCTCCGGTGAGCCGAGGTGACTAGGTGTATGTATGCCATGATAACAACGGTCGCCCAGTGCCGCTTACCTAAAGAAGGGGCGTCCCTAGATGGGTTGAGGGCCGTCGGGAGGATTTCAGCCACGGCTTCGCGAACGGCTTCCCGAATGGAGGCAAAGGGGATGGACGTCGCCGGGACGATCTCTCCGGGTGTAGTTGGCACAGGCGTGTCAGAAACGGGCGGGATACTCTCGGCCATCGGTGAGGAGCGCTGTTCGATTAGGGAAAGTAAGACGTTAGTAGCCACTGAAGTACTATCGACCGATTCTTCGGAGCACGTGGAGGGCAACTGCGCATGCGTACGAGCCCTGAAGCGCACCCAGGCGCATAAACGCTTGCCTGATCTCACTCCGAGGACGGCTCAATTAACCTGGGTTAACATCCAATTAACCCTCATTATTCTAGTATTGATACATATTATGTATCATATTATATAATGTTGTATATACGTAAGTAACTATATGAAATGTAACTGGTTACGGATTAGCAGTCCAATTAGCAGGTACTCATTTTGTGTGTGTGTGTGTGTGTGTGTGTGTGTGTGTGTGTGTGTGTGTGTGTGTGTGTGTGTGTGTGTGTGTGTGTGCACCGTGTGTGTGTGCACCCGTGTGTGTACATGTGTATGTGGTGCATGATTGTAGATACACATGTGAAGTCTTGACATATTGAATATTATCTTGAAAGGTGGAAATATTGGGCATATTTATGCAACACTCCAGCCTTTGAGGACACACTTGCAAAACTTTTCTTCATCAGAAATTCAACCCATTATCATGCTTAGGTCAATATGCATTCTAAACACTTGAGGTTTAATGACCTTCAATTAATGGACCTTATTAAACACACGCATTTGCCCAACTGTCCACAAACAACTACCACACACAGGTAGCTTGTTACTGTAATAAAGATTGTACTCACCTACACAATCTGTACCATCACCCAAGGGTTGGTATCCTTCCTTGCATGGACACTCAAAGCCAACAACAGTGCCACTGCATTGTTGAGAGTCAATGCTCCCAATGGTGTTCAGGCATATCTGGTTCACAGTACAGTTGTGGAGACCACGACTACATTCATCAATATCTGTGCATTCAATGAAACAAAAACATTTCAATCAAATAGCACAATATATAGTTAATATTATCATTAATTTGTAATCTAATTATTATTGTATATTATTTATCATGTGGAATACATAGTGAAATGAAATTGAAATGAATAATAGATAAGTACATTTTAGACACTTCATTGTACATTGTATGTGAACTTGGATATAAAATTTGTATTCAGTACATATATTCCTACATACATACCCACACAATCCAGTCCGTCATTGGTGGGTTCAAATCCTTCTCTACATTGGCATACAAATTCTCCTATTGTGTCCACACAACATTGGGTTGTGGAGCAGTTGTGACCACCTTCAGTGCATTCGTCAATATCTGTGTGATGAGGGAATTTGTCAACAAATATGCCAACCACTAAACACTGTACATAGTCCAGTCTTAGAGTGGAATACTGTGACACGTACTTTCACATGTAGCTCTGTCTTCCTTCAGTTTGAAGCCTTGAAAACAATCACACCTGTATGTCCCAACCTCATTGATACACACATGTGTGCATTTCCCATCAAATACTGCACAGACTGAAGGGTCTGTTGAAGAATATAACCACAGCTGAGAGTGCTTAAAAACTGTTGTAGAATGCACTCAATGGAATATATCAACACATACCATTACACTGTTGATCTTCAGTTTTTGAGGTACAGTTAACAAAGCTTTCATTACAGACATTTTGACCTCTACTGGTTCCAGTGACACATTCATCAATATCTGGGCGTGTAGACAGTTACAAAAACTTACAAGGAGTTACACAGTTTAGAAGGCCCTTGAAATAGCCCCTACCATTCTCTAATGTACAAGTTTTTTTTGAAATGGATCAGTGAGGGTTCAAAACTTTGCAAACCCAGAATGGCCAAAGGGAGATCAAAAGATCCAAACCATTATTTAAAAAATTGATTTACAAAGCAATGTCATGATAATGTGCTTTTGTTCTTACTAACTACGTTTGATATCTTCATTACTTTTCCTAGTCTGCTCAGTTTTTATAGCCCAGGGTGTCTGACTAAAGCCGCCATAAACCACTGAGTCACAGAGCCACCGCATAAACCAGCCTCCACAATTATCCTCCCAGACACCCTGGGTTCGAATCCCAGCAGTTGCCGTTTTTTTGCTTTTCTCCTTTCTCTCTCAGCAGGCTAAATTCCACTTAGCTTTCGTATTTGCCATATGCCTGCTTACATATATATGATCATCTATGATTTAAGATTAGATGAAATGATTACACCCACTAAAAACTGAGTAGACTAGGAGTAGTAATGAAAATAGCTAATGAAGTTAGTAAGAACAAAAGCGCATCAACTCGCGTAAATCCACACAGCCGTGTGGTCTCGCCGGTGTGAGACTGCAGTTAGCAATACCATCGGTGTAGTATGAAAGAAGAATTGTGGAGGCTGGTTTCTGTGGTGGCTTCATGGCTCAGTGGTTTATGGCGGCTTTAGTCAGACACCCTGGGTTCGGGTCCAAAAGTTGCTGGTTTTTCGCTTTTCTCCTTTCTCTCAGCAGGCTGAATTCCACTCAGCTTTCGTGTCATAATAATCGTTTATAAGTATATTCCCTACTGGGCAGCTGATATGTCATTGGTTTTGCAATTTGTGTACTCTAGCCTGATCTTTCAAATTTGAGTGTACATTTACAAAAAATCAGGTGTTAAATTCAACACATTATGTTGATTTTATTTCATGGTTGCAACATACAAGTGAGAGAGTAGCAGGTGTACACTCACCGATGCAATCATTCTGTGCATTCAAGGTGTAACCATAGTTACAGCAACAGGAAGGATGATTAGTGGAACTGAGACATCCATGAGCATTTTCACAGGTTTCAACAGACTCACAGCAGATGGGAACTGAGAGGGCAGGGAGGATTGAATATGTCACAGCATGGGTACATATTAATTTATGTACAGTACATGTGTATGTACACAGTTATTAAAATGCACACACACACACACCACACCACACCTTGTACATACTATTGCCTCACAGCATGAAACAATATTCTGTATTATTTGTACAACAACTAACCACACTCATCTCCAACTAATTCATATCCAGTTCTACAAAGACAAGTGTATCCACAGGGTAGATTAGTGCATCCATGAGCATTGACACAAGGTGATGGAGACTGACTGCACTCATTGAATTCTGTAAGTAAATAAAAATAATTAAGTGAAACAGTGAGTGAAAATGGAGGGAGAAGTGTATGAGAATGGATAAATGTGTAAAAATGATATACATAAATTTTTGATTTACACTAGACACTAATTGTTTCCACCACTTACCATCTTCACATGTGCACCGAGGACATCCACTTGGGCAAAGACATGTGGCATTATCTGCACATCTTCCCGTAGAACATGAGCGACATGTCACTGTGGGAATGAAGGAATTGATTGGACTAGGTGAAAATAAATTGAATCATCATGTGCTGTACACAGGTGTTGGAAGGAATAATAAGTACTAATGTTTATGTCTATATAATATGTTGATAACTTGTAAGTGATTCAGCTTCATTATAGGTCATTTCAACTATCATGCTTGAACATTAATAGCATAACAACATAACAATAATTTTGGACACTCTCATAAGTTAAAATTAATTTTGCAATATGAATCAGAAGAACTTGCATTCAGAATTGAAGATAAAGTGTATATAAGTAAAATAAGTAAGTAATATATAAGTATGTAAATAAATGAGTGTATACACACGTGCACGCAAACACGCACACACACGCACACACACACACACACACACACACACACACACACACACACACACACACACACACACACACACACACACACACACCTACCTGCAAATGCACAAGAATGCATTCAAAATTGAATTCTATGTAAATTATGCTTAATATAAATGTCTGAATACGTTATGTCTTCATATTGGACCAGTATTGTGCTTGATACCACATATACTATCTTGCTAAACTACATGAACTACATAATAATGCCATCTTGCTGTTTCCCGTACCTTTATTGAGGTGATAGCAAGAGCCAGAATCTACTGTAGTTCATCCTTTCCCACTATCACAATGTGTTATGATACCTTCATACGTATGACACATTTGCGGACCCACTTATCCAGTATTACAGAGTGCACACACAACAATACCAGATATGTTTGGACTCACCCTCACTGCTCAGTGACTGGTTGGAGTCAATACGGTAGACCCACTGTCCAATCTTCCCTGTGTTACCTTCTATCTCATCCAGCAGTGTCACATTCTCAGTACCAGATCCAGGAAGGTTCAGGTAGCCCACTCCATCACCAACATTGTAACCAGCTATACCATAAACCCTTCCAACTGGATCATTACCCCAGTTCAGTCCGTTCTCAGGGTAGGTGAAAATAGCAAAGGAATACGTCCAGTCAGTGGCTAGTATGAGCTGGAATGTATTTTCCTGTAACAAAACGGAAAAGTTGGCAAATTTAATAATTTCATCGAATACTTTTTATGATAAAATTTATAACCGGGTGTGAGTAACATGAAATAATATCCACAAAAATTTGTTGCAATATACTTTATACAACACGAAGTGTGAAATGGAATGTTTATGCTATTTACCTATATAGGCTATATAACAGTTACTGTATTATAAAGTTAATGCATTTGTATTAATGTGTATTGTATCTGAATAGCACCTATTGCAACAAAAACTGTTACTGTAATAGTCAGACATAATGAAATGGATACAAATGTTGGAGTTTGCATAGGCCACAATTTCATTGCATGTGCACTGTTACTTCCACACACAATAACACACAATGCATGCCATTATGTTCACATATGCAAAAACACATGCACACACGTACACCTACACACACACACACACACACACACTCGCACACACACACACACACACACACACACACACACACACATACATACAAACACACGCACACACACGCACACACACACACACACATGCACACAAACACACACACACACACACACACACACACACACACACACACACACACACACACACACACACACACACACACACACACACACACACACATACATACAAACACACGCACACACACGCACACACACACACACACATGCACACAAACACACACACACACACACACACACACACACACACACACACACACACACACACACACACACACACACACACACACACACACACACACACACACACACACACTGTATCTGGCCACCAGGGTACATGATAACGTCCATATCCTCTTGTTCCTTCCCATGTGACAATAAGAGCCCACTGGGCTTCAAATCTAAAGGTGCCACACTCCTGTGATGTTTGCTTGTAAATAGTATCATCAATTTCTTTGAAAAGAGTTTTTTCTTCTTCACGTTGGAAGCCTTTGTAGTAGGTGGCACTTGTGTTTGATAAATATTGGTACTGCCAAAATGCAGCTATGGCATGGTCAGGACGATAGGTTTGTCCATATTGGTAAGGAAACCTTAGAGGTTCATAACATGAACCGTACCGATTATGTAAGGAAACATAACCAAATGAGGTAACCTGCATGTGATGGAGAACATTTACGTATCCAAAATGAATTATGACGTAGGGAACATAACATGTGTACATGTTTGAGATATATACACTGTGCCTCAATTTCATTTAACGAAAATATTGTGTGAACAATGTATCAACATACGACTGATTCCATTACCCAGGAGGTGAGATTAGATCTAGTACTAGGAGCAATATCTTTCCATATGGTTCAACGGGTGACCGAATATCAAGATCAAAGTGATATTTTATAATAATTATTATAGAATTATAGTGTGTAGCAGATACTGATTTGATATTATTTTGTACTAGTAATTTTGTCTATGAGCCAATGGTCCATTATCAAATGTACAGAGTTTGATGTTGCAGTTTTCAGACCTTCATCTACGTATGTCCAAAAATATATTGTCAGACTTAACAAATAGCGCCTATATATGGGCAGGTAAATGTTTATTAATACCAGCCATTACATAGGAAGTAATGTGTGTTACCTTCAGAATGAAGAACAATATCTTATAATTCAAAGACAATAACCATATTGAGGGTCCTTTTGCAATGGATACTTTCTAAACTGGGAAATTCACCATTTTCATTCATTTTTATGCTCTTAATTAATGAACGAATCTGATAATTTCCTGCAAGATCCACATGCATAAATAATGTGTGTCAATGAGAATGAGGTATATTTGCATACCTACCAGCATACGAGAGTACAGTCCTCCAAAGTACGGAAGGGATCCATTGAGAGGGAGAGAATAGTTGAGCAGGAAGATATGTCTCCCATCGCAATAACCACCCAGTAGGTATCCATAGTAGATGATCCTGCCATACTCTGGACCAAAGGGATACCCAATGAGTCCTGATGACAAGGAATTATCTGTGGAATAGAACCATTGGTGTAGAATGAGCCATCACATTCAGTGTAGAATGGAACATGTATGCAATATATTACATGACCATGTATGCATGCAATACCTATGTAGTTTGAGTGAATTACCGTGGCAACTAACCACAAGCCACAGGGTTTTTTGAGGTTAGTGGGACTTGTGTCCACTTTAGTTGCCGTGGTGACCAGTCTCCATCCAGTCAGCAATTCAAACAGTGGGAACTACAGACAGCTGTTTCGTCCTTGCTAGGACTCATCAGTGTAGCAACCCACTTCTTGCTTGGACCGCTTTTCTTTTTATACCTTCCATCCACACTGTAACTCTTATTAATGGCTGGGGGGCCTTTAAAGCCCCCCTCCCCCAGTCATTATCAGGGGTCACAGTCTCCATGCTTTCCTGAAACCACAAGTGTTATCTTGTGGTGGATGGAAGGTATAAAAGGAAATGCAGTCCAAGCATGAAGTGGGTATGCTACACTGATGAGTTTGGTGGAATGTTTAGCCAGGCCTTGGCTAAACAATCCACCAAACGCAATACCTATGTACTTTGTTATTACTGTTTTCTGAAATTGTCATTAATATTTGATGTAATCATCAAAATTCCAAACATTCATTACCACCTGCACAGGCAGTTGTACATTCAACAATAATCTTCAGATAGCATCTTCAATTAGCAATAAATTGTACAGTAATACCACTGCAATACTGTATGATATTGATGACCTACCCAGCTAGACTATTATATTTATTCTCCTTTAATTTGCATTATTTAATTTTGTGTCCAAATATTACTTGCCCTGACAAATCAATTTTAATAACAAATGCACAGGAGTATGTCATAGTTCTTCATTCTGAAGGTAACACACGTTACTTCCTATAATGACTGGTAGTAATAAACATTTTACCTGCCCATATATAGGCCCTACAGTACAAAATCATTGTATGCAGACATCCACATACTTGAACAAGCCACACTGATATCCTTGGAGTGGTCACAACCACCACTGGGAGGACTATCAGGCAAACACGTACAGATCCTCATGCTTGTTCTGCTACACTGAACACCTTCCAATATGGGACCTGATCCTCTACCAAACACACCACCCTGTCCAATGTAGGCATTAGTCAGTCTCTTGTACCCAAGTTGGTTGCACACAGTCCTAGCAGCAGCTCTGTTCCATCCATCACTGCAGACTGTACTCCAGTATCCATTGACAAAGATCTCCACTCTACCACTGATGGTAGTGTTGGTTTCTGTACCACCCACCAGTCTTATGGTGCACTCTACAGTAGTTGAACAGCAATGTACATGTGATTGCTACATGATACACAACGTGTGTAGAAGCTCTGTACATCTCACCTGGTTGCCATGCACTACATGAATTGGGAGCTGGTCCATCTAGTTCCAGGTTGCTGTGCTTACAAGTGTTACACGCACTTGGATCATTAACTCTTGAACATGATCCACAAGATGGATGACAAGCTGTCAGGAAGTATGAAAGACAGCTATAGCTAACTGTGAACCAGAAGTTCTATAATTATTATATATTGTGAAATTAGTGCATGATATGTATAATATCTCCAACCTTCACTGGGTACAGTTGATACAGTGTTTATCGGAGGACGTAGTGTTTGGAACACTTCATGATGTCCACATGCTATACTTCCCTCATCAACAGAGACATTCTTACCAGTTGAAGTGCAGTAGATATCTGGAGTGGGATGATAGATATATTGTAGTTTTTCCATGAAACAGGGCAGTAGCCACTGAATGTAAATTTTAAAGTGATCCAGTTTGTGTTAATATTATTGCGATGGCAAGCATACAGTAAGGGGGGGGGGTCTAGGGACGTATGTTGAAGTCATGCACAATATGTTGTATTGCATTATGATCGATTATTCAATGTAAGGTTAATTTGCAACAGTAGATTTAGTTCAGTAACAGTCTCAAAGTATATATTACATATTTTCTCTAATTATGAATTTCATGTGAAAACTATCATAGTGGAAAGGTGACAAATGTGCTTCTTCAAATTTCTCTCTTCGTAATGAATTCATTGGCAATGGCTTTCAGGTTAAGGCTATTGCCATGTCTTTCAATTGGATAATATTATAATAATACAAGGATCATCAAATGGTTTAGCCTTGCTTGAGTAATTCTAAGGTATGATTAATACGACTGAGGACACTGAAAGTTGGTGGGAGACATCAATCATGATTTCAATCTTACTAATACAGTGGGACCCCTATGATCTGGCCCCCTGAAATACAGACACCGCACTAAAACAGACACATAATCTTGGAACCAACTTTTTCCATATTGTTATGTAATGACTTTCGTTTTTTCCGTAATACGAACGGGAAAATTTGAACCAGTGTATACAGATCAATATTAAATTATACACAATAAAGCGGACAAATCAAAGTTTCCGAGACTGTAAGATTTTCTCCAGTTTATTCACCAATACCTTTGGTCCTAACAATCTATACAAGCAGGGGATTTCAAGGTCAAAATGTGATCGTTAGGAAGTATTCATTATGCAGACGATTTGTATTGTACTGTATTAGCTATGTCTCTAAGAAAATCGAGGTTAAGATCAACAATGAAATGTCTAGAACTCTCACAACTAGACAAATACCGTATTGCTCCATATACGCAACGCGTCTTTTTGCCACCCATTATGGCTGCCGAATTACATCTTTGCATCTATAGTTAATTATGTCCATTAATTTCAATCCAAAGTACATAACCCCTGAAATGAGGACACCCCTATAATCAGGACACATAAAGACTGACCCAAGGTGTCCTGATTAAAGGAACCCACTGTACACCAATCATGTACATAGTGACATAGATGTATAAGATGGTTGCAGCTGTAAGATTGAAATGATTGATGTCTCCTCCACACCTTAAAATACTTAACATGTAACAATGGCGTTGTTACTGCTCTTCACTCCGTTCAACTTGAAGACCTTGACACAAGTGTGGCAAAACACATCCTGACCTTCGTCATAGTACAGAGCAGCCCAGCTATCAAACCATTGGCCTGAGAAGAGCTTAATGCAGGTTTCGATATCCTGAAGCTCTTTTTAAGGAATATCAATTTTCTCCTGGGATGATGAGACAGGGAGACTTGGAAGTGCTCAAGCTTGTGGCCATTGTATGAACGCAGATTGTACCTCGGAAATAGTGATTATATTTTTATACATGTACAAAGCCATAATTATTATTGTGTATTAAAAATGAAGCCACTTAATTTAACAATAATATGCAAAAAGGCTACCATGTCAACGAATACAAAGGAGGAAATGCATATGTTTTCAGCCAGGATTTGTACAAGCTACTTATCTTGTGAATCTGTGACTTTCAGAACACAGAATTAATTATAAAAACAGATGACATGGAAGTTCCTTTCTCCTTATTTTTCATTATTTTATTTTTATATTTTGGTACTACCTTGAAAAGCGGTCCGGTTGAAACCGCATCAACCAGAGTGGTGACTAGGGCTCTGTGAAGGGAAGTAGTTCCACATATTACATACTCACCAGGTCCTTCATTGTTGTCAGTGATCAATTTGTAGACATAGTCGGATCCAATAGTTATAGTCTCCACATCATAGCACTGTGCACTCAGTCGAGAGTTGTTCAAATTTGACATGAAACACATTGAGTTCTCTCCTATGACCTCAAAGTCAGGGTTGTATACTATTATGGTAAAAATGCAAGTAACAGTGAATACACAGTTGAACTGAACTATGATAAAATCTATTTGCAATGTCGCAGAGAACATATATCTATTTATTCCGATATGTAATCATTTATCAAATCCCATGCATAGTAGTAGCTCAAGTATACTAGTCTGGCCTGCTACAACTGTCTTTCTTTCTAAACGCCTCCGGTGTGAAAGACGGTCTAGCGGCACTAGAGATTGATTGCACAACTATTGACGTACCAGATACGAGTGCCGAGATTCTTGGCACTCATTAAAAAAGGTGCTGATCATAGTGATAGGGGTTGAGTTGTGAGGTTTGCTCTAAAATTTGATGACGAATATCGTGCTCAGGCTGATTTTTCCCAAGGGTTTCCTTCTGCATCACGCTTAACAGCGGGTGATTGGGTAGAGGGTGAGCTTTCAAGTATAGTTGAGAGACCTATGACACATTTCGAGGATGAAAAGAACTTTTGTGCCACTAAATTTAACTTTCAACTCCCAATCTCTCTTTCTTTAACGTAATTCATCTTCAGCCTTTTGGACAGCAAAAACCGAATGATATCACATTTTGCACAAGCGAGCCTGTGAATCGCCCTCTTTGCTGATGTCAAGAATGTGAACAAAATTTAATACTGCCCCAACGCTGGTCAACTCTTCATTTATTTTCAGTAGGTAGTTCTTCACATTGAGCATATATAGAACAGCACAAACAGTATATTTGGTCATATTTATCCATTTGAAATCCTTCAGTGATGGTTTCAAATGGAGAAATACTTGCAAGGCTTCAATCTTGATACCTATGGTGTTACCTATCAGCTGTAGGTACGTATGTTGATAACTGCAAGGTGTGAATTAATCTCTAGTGCCGCTAGACCGTCCCATTATCTCCTCGCCCAGGGTGCTTGATGGGACAGTCGTAGCAGGCCAGACTACACAGTATACATACAATTAGATTATATGTTCTAATTGATATTCAGCTAATTTACATTGCATTGTTAATTGTATGATATAGGCCAATCCACTTCAATACTTTGACAACCTAGTATTGGTTAATGCTCCCCTTATTGAAGTTTCAATCCCAATTCAACCTATATAATATTATTATTATTCAAAGGATAACATGGCTGTCAGAATAGATTCATTTCATTTCATGTCACATAGAATTTTTCCAATGTATAGTACTAGTACTGTACTGTTGTATTACTATGCTACAAACCTACTTGGTGTTTGAGAACTGTTGCAATTTTCACCAAAATCAGGGATGGGATAATAACATACGGGTCCAAAGTAGTCTCTGACATTGCTACAGTATCCCTAGAAAATAAACAGAGGGATCATAATTGCAGAATATTTGGACTCTTTTTGTACAGCACCTCTTTATTGAGTTTGATGGACATTCTAAAAAAATTATAGATTTCTTATTAAAATTAATGGTTATTCGTAATTCATAATATATATTAATGCCTACTAGGTATACATTTGTGAAATTACCTTCCAATTTATCTTTTTCTAGGAAGTATACAATGAATATCGATAATAATATGTTTTGGTCAAGGATATTACCCACAATGTATAATGCAACTAACATTTGTCAGGTTTACTCATACCCATATGCCTTATATCTATTGAAAATACTGTATTATTAATTTAAGTACATAATAGGAGAAGTAGCAGGAATAAGCATAATTTCGACATCACAATGATCATATGGACTATATATGCAAAAATGACAATACATGTGACTTTACCTTGTACAGTCCATCATAGGAACATATTCTAGGAGAATTTTCATAAACATAATGACCACAATTATAGGGATTCACAGTGGAGTCCTGACAGTATCCTCTAATGAAGGAACAACCAAGACCTGTATTGGAGACATTATGGCATGGCAAGCTCAACAAATTATATAGATAACTATGTTATAGACACACTGTGAAGTATGTATTGTGACTACAGTATAGTGGGAAATTTTCGTGGGACAGAATTTTCATAGAGGGCTCCAAAAATGAACATTTACGGTTAAATTTCCGCAGATGGCAGCCACAGTGGCGTGATAGAACAACGAGAACACCTAATTGTGGATTAACACCTTCCATTTTGTAAAGTACATTTACATTATAAAAGGAATCAAGCTTGGGTCAACAAATTTGTATAAACCCAAAGAGGCATCAGCTGCAACAGCTGTAAGTTTATTGAACAAATTGATTATTGTTGTTGGGAAATTCCGTTTGGATTCAGGAGCATTTAAAAATGCAGTCTGGTGAAGAGAGTTCGTCATCTGGACGTTTCAACCCTGTGGGTCATCTTCAGCAGTGGACTGGACTGCAACCAATAGCAGAATATTGATTGTTTGTTGCATGTATACTCGTAAACTACTTTGAATTTTCTTAATATCAATAGAGTGGAATAGACCAAATTTGTTCAATAACAATGGAACTACTGGTGGATAGCATAAAACTTCAGAGTACAATGCAACCAAATAATATCATTCTAGTGATAGCAATTAGTTGACTACATTCTGCTGTACATCATCATTCTCAGGTGTACATTGACCATTATCTGTAGTACTATGGTAAATTAGTTGACATACTGAGCTTTAGTATAAATAGAGATGTATTTTTTTGGATAAAGCATGTTACTCATTGGTTAATAATTGCCAATGAATGACAAGCACGCGTGATATGTACAAATAAATATATCCCAATTTACACTATCTGATATAACCGGAGGGTTGCAATTGAAATAATAGAGACAAGTTCAAGTTGTCACAATACCATAAGCCAGAATTGAATATTATGAGACTAAGGTGTAAAATATTTATTAATTTGTATTAAATTTTAGATGAAGGGTTAGTTCAATGAAAACTAATTACGCAGGTATAACATATGAGATCTGTGCTGTAACCAAAATGGCCGTCGAAAATATACCCTTATTATTTCTGCTTGTTTCTTCCTCCAAGACCAGTCCAATGCACGAAAAATGGTTTAAACACTTCCCTTACATTATAACTATGTTTCACTTTCTTTTATGTAACTCCATGGAAATTTTCATGGCACCTATCAAAGGCTTTTAATAGAAGGCAGGATTTAAATGGAAGGTATGAGTTTAACTTTCCAGCTTGAAACATTCCCAATAATGATACCTAACATTCCCTGCATCACTTGATTTCCTTCCCCATTCCTGCATAAGATATTACAGTTTTTGTTGGTTTGTGGCAAGTGGTGATAAATATAAATAATATTCTATCACCTGTTGACAACAGGAGCACATATCAACAAGCTGTGCAGTGCAATAGTTTTACCCTTTTTGCACCCAATGTCAAGGCATACGTAGCTCTGGACTGTAGTTAAACATTCCCCCTTTTCCCAAGCATTTCAGATATGCTCAACCCTAGAACAGTTGTCTAGATCAGGTTACTGTCACAAGACTTGGATTACATAAGCAGTAAGTTCATATGTAATTATGACACCCACAATTCATTTTTTGCGAATGATGTCTCTCTGTACATAATAAGCATAAAAATAGGTGAATCTTGTCCAAAGAAACAATTTAATAATAGACAATCCATAAAGGGAAGAAATTCATATATATGGTTGTTGCTGTTTACTCATACCTTTGAATTCATGCCTTAGCGTCACTGATCATCATGCGGATTGCGTGTGACTCTCCCACACTACCTGTGACTTAATAGTTGAGGCGATAATAGAATCACCTATCCTGTAGGGAATCCATAATCTATGTATTCATCTATGTATAATATATCTATACTTATTCAGTAGAGCCGGATTTGAACTTCTCCTAAGCCTTGTTTACAATCAATGCCAAATGTGTAACAATTCCAAGGCACTGAATGGGGAGTGTCATAGTAGGTGGATAGACGACTGCTTGCCATGACTGAGAGGAGCACAACAAAGATTCCCTCCTTTACTAAGAGGGTGTTACATTTGTAACTTAAGTTTGAATTGTAAAATTTCATATCATAATAATTCTACGTATGTGCCTTAACTATATTAGCATCCTCCTATCCATAACCTTTTCCAAAGATGTATGGTATAGCTTGTCCATCCAGAGTGGTTTGTGTGACCTCATAGTTGACATCATACCATCCAGAGTCCTTCAATACTGCCAGAGTGAACGGACTCAGTTGAGAGTATGTACTGCATATAAGGAGAGAAAGTGAGGTGCCAGTGAGGTCATCAAAGCATCATAATTATAATAATCATGCATGATCTATTATTATGCCAACAGTATTGCTGATGTTTATACTTTATGTAACAAAGTACCTCTGGGAGTCCTGTAGTGGATATATGGAAATTTTGGTTTGATGTTTATGAGGGCAAATTCTATGCTAAACTGTCTGTATATCCGCTACAGCCCTACTAGAGATACTTTAATTATGAGGTTTCATGCTATTCATATAAAAAAGTTTTGCATGCCATCTCTCATGCATCATTTTTATATTACATGTGAACAAGGAGTTACTAGGCAATTACATTTTGCAATATAACACATTTTAATAACAACTACTGGTGCACAATAGTAAAGGAAAATAATTGTCCACTTTGTATTTTGATCTGCCCATGCAGCATGCCACATGTATGTGCATAGAGCCAGCTTTCCTACATATATAAACAAGACTACTGCAGTGGTTCACTGCATGTAATTTGTATTCAATATATAGTTTTCTCTGTTCGTTTCGAGCATTTATCTACTGTTCAAAAATGATTTCTGAAAGTACTGTATTGATATATCCAACCATTATTAAGACAACACCAAAAAGCACCCATTACTCGAATAATCCAATAGACATTATGTGTTCAACTATACAAACATACCTGAGGTACTAGTACTGTATGTACGTGCACATACTTACGGGTAGAAGTCTCTTGTCATGATTTCAGGCAATAAGTATCGTCTTGGCCAATAACTATGATAGATAATGATAGCTTAGATATAATAATTATAGTAAAATGTCCAAAAAATGTGGATGGAAAATCCTCTCTACTAAACATTCATAGTTACAAATTCTTATCGCCCGATGACGTCATACATCAAAGAGACCAGTATGCCTGTATACAGGATACCAGCACTGCAGTAACCTGCAAGCACACCCTAAAACCTAGCAATGCGACCACACAATTATCACTTCAATCAACACTTTGGAAAACCATTGTCAATCAATCAATCAGTCTTGTACTGGTGTACAACTTTCTTCATTAGCTCGATTTGTTTCTCTCTGTTTTAATGGTGAGGTGTTTTAACTTTGGATTGTTGCAAAAATGTTCTCTTCGCAAACCAGCCGTTTTTTGGATCAAGATTGGTATCAAACTGATCCTCAATCTATGAAACAACGTCAAAGATTGGAAAAAAATTTAACCAATTTGCGTACGTACTTGATGTTCGAAAGTAGAAAGCGTCCGAAATTGGGGCACCACACCATACTCAGTTTTTAGAAATTGTCATCTTCCACATTGAAATTGCTTACTCAATAGCTAGTGGTCTTCCTCACTGCTGGAAGGCTGCAAATGCTTATAATAGACCATTTTGTTGAAAGAGAAACAAATTACTGGAAATATCAAAGCGAGGGAAAGAAAGTATTTGAATTCAAATGTATGGCATATTCTCTAGGCGGCTATTTTGCCATAAGCCACTTATTACACACTCTCCTTGCCATATTGCTTTGTTTACTGCACTCGCCCTCGAGCAGTAAATGCAATACGGTACAGAGAGCATGTAGTAACTAGTACATATTGAATTAGACCGCACATGTGACATGTGTATATATGTAGAAGTTAAATATATACGTAGATGCATTAAACAATGTATAACACAATGTCATTGAGAACCATGTATCTGTGATTTTAGATGAATTAATATTAACTTGTGTCTTGCAATACTATAGAATGCCAAATAGTACATATTATTCAACGCAACCTATGCATGTCATGCAACAGTACACTTATTGGAGTGTATTCTATATAACCAATCCATATACCTACCTATAAGATCGGTGAAAACGAATTCCCCTCAAGTTTTGACAACCAAAGTGAGTCTTTGCAATTTCAACAACCTATACAAGTGTTGACAAAACAGTGGGTGGAGATCACACAGTAAATTATTAACAAATGTAACCTGCAATACAACTGTACAATACACTTATAACTTTAGCTTTCATGTTTTTCATAAAACAACAGAATTCAATTACCCCATTCATCATCTGTATCCTGTTTCAGATTGTATGTATAATAGCAATTGACTACTGTAACATTAAATTGATTTGATTGCCAAACTAGGATACTGGAATTCAATCTATATTACAATATATATTAGGTACAAATTATCACACCAACCAGTATAGTCTCGTGTAGCCAGACCCTAACCCGCCTCCATTTTTCAAATGTGATGTCACCGTCACTGCGAGTTTGGATTTGGAGACACTCCGTACCGAAAACTCAGTATCCTCGCACCCACAAATAGGCCTATTTATCAATTTTAAAGCTATGAATAATGTTATGGTCATTATCCTTGGCAATGTGCTAATTGAAAATGGCTGCACATAGTCGCGTATACTGATTTAGTTTTGGCTCTTTTAGTTATTGAATTGAACCATAGATTGAAATGGAGCGTTGCATCTGTAAGAAGAACTGTGTTGAAAGAAAGAGACCCTTTAAACTCTTCGGTGGTTCCCAGAAGGCAGTATCGGCACAAAATCAATAAACGGCTACTTGCAGGATAGCGGGAAGGAAGATATTACCGTACAAGAGTTTCCATACGAATATATATGTTATACTTGCTATGACATCGTAACTGAATATCAGGCCCTGAAGGAGAAATTCGAACGTGCAGAGAAGTTCATGTACGACAACATGAACTTCTCTGTCCCCAAAGACTCGGCGTCAACTCCCATTGGAACGAATCTCTTCTTTTGCTCAGCCATTAAAGCAGTTAAGGGACTACGTACTATACTGGACGTTCTCCTCTTGATGTCAAACAGTGGGGGTAATACGGCGTGTATTGAGGTCTAGCTGGTAAGGAGAGAAACAAAGACATCCCGACTGAATAACAAATGTTATAGGTACCATCCGCACAAATTGTAGAATTAGTTGTCACACATCCAATTTCTGCTGTTCATGATGGCTAAGTACTATTGATTCTAAAATTCTTGATGATCATGTATAATTATATAGAATAGCCATTCATTGCATTCTGTGTAATGCAGGAAATTCCTTCTAGTCCATTGACACCATCCCACTTCCTAAGTACATGTCAAGTAGAAGTGCACCAATAAGGGATATTACCAATATTCCACTAACTGCTAAAATGGGACCAATGTGGGCCAATACTGATACCCAATCTGATATTTCACACACACTATCAGTAGTGTAGATGTTGGATTCTTCACTATTCATACTCAAGGCCACCTAGTGAACATAGCTTGTATGTTTGATTATTTAATTTGTAATAATGATCCAAAGGAAACAAAAATTATCAATGTCTTTTTATAATCCAACTGGTGGCATATATTATGGACCATTATCGCCGTTTTGTACGGTCAAGTTTGCACAGCTACAATGTCATAATATATGTGGACTATTATATTACACATGGCATGCTTAACAATCCTCTGTCTAATGATTATTAAACCATCAAAATTGATAATATAATAAACACTCATTATACGATAATGCATGAAAGTAAATTAGCAATTTGACTTGGTTCTAACACTCTTAATCTTATAATTGAGTAGCTATTAAATCATGTAATTATGTATGCGGTTTAGTTTTGATCCGTTTCAAGAGGCCATGGTTCAGAATGTTGACAGATACGATCTCACACACAACAGTGAGCAACTGTGGATAGTAGAAACATGCAGGTACACAGGTATCAACATTGAGATTGCACATAACATTGATAATATGAAAAGTCGCCATTTATATATTTCTCAAATATGATGTTGACATCACTTTTTATCAGCTATGTTCATGTTTATAATGCATAGATGTTAGGTAAACAGATGGATCTGGTAAACTAAAGTAGAAGAGGGATATTTGAACAGTCCACTGAAACACACAACAGTTCCTATTGCAAAAATGGAACTTTATACAGAGCATCTCGTACAGAGTCCAAACAGAATCAGAAGTGGAAAGAGTCCAAAATGACTCTAATATACCCATTTCCCTATATACACATAGGAGTAATGAAATGGTAATATTATGTGACTATAAATCATGCAATTGGGACACATTTTCACTGTTCACAACACATGTGTAAACTTGAACTTATGGAAATTAATAACACTGCAGATCAAGTGCTTCAATGTTGCTTAGCACAATTACTCAGAGCAAGATGTAGGTACTCACCCTCACTGCTCAGTGACTGGTTGGAGTCAATACGGTAGACCCACTGTCCAATCTTCCCTGTGTTACCTTCTATCTCATCCAGCAGTGTCACATTCTCAGTACCAGATCCAGGAAGGTTCAGGTAGCCCACTCCATCACCAACATTGTAACCAGCTATACTATATGTTCTTGTATCAGGATCAATACCCCAGTTCAGTCCATCCTCAGGGTAGGTGAAAATAGCAAAGGAATACATCCAGTCAGTGGCTAGTATGAGCTGAAATGTATTCTCCTGTAATAAAATAGCATTTAACTAAATTGAAACTAATAATTTTGTCAATACACACACACATACACACACACACACACACACACACACACACACACACACACACACACACACACACACACACTGACTGTATCTGGCAGCCAGGGGACATGATAACGTCCATATCCTCTCATTCCTTCCCATGTGACAATAAGAGCCCACTGGGCTTCAAATCTAAAGCTACCACACTCCTGTGATGTTTGCTTGTAAATTGTATCATCAATTTCTTTAAAAAGAGTTTCTTTTTCTTGACGTAAGAAGACTTGTTTGTAGACAACACTTGTGTTTGTTAGGTACTGGTATTGCCAAAATGCAGCAATGACATGATGATAATTAAAAAAACTCAATCTGTAGGGAAATGTTCGAGGCCCCCAACATGGAAAAGAGTGATAATTTTTCAAGCCAACATAACCCTGTGACAGTACCTGCATTTGATTGAAAACAATTATACAAATTATTATGTAATCCATGTAACACAAGTACATGTTTCAGGTGTATGCACTGTACCTCAATTTCATTTCACAGTGATATTGTATGAACTATGTTTCAACTTAGGATAGATTCCATCATACACAAGGTGAGATTCGATGTAGGACCAGGAGTAATATCTTACTAAAGGGTGTTATGTTTGAGCAGGCATCAAAACAAGCTTATAGTTTTTTTCAATTATAGATATTCATATTATACATTATTTTGTACTAGAGATCTGTCTACAACCCAACAGTCGTTCTTAGATTTACAGAATCTATAATGTTACTGCATTAAGACATTCATACAATGTCCCATAACAAATATGAACTATGGCCGGGAACACTGTTTATTAATATTAGTTGCAAACAATAGGAAGCAATGTGTGTTCCCTGCAAAATGAAATACTATATCTTAAACTTCAAAGATGATATATAACAATATTGAGTTTCCCTTTTGCAATGAATACTTTTTAAGCTGGAAAACTCTTAATGAATGAACCTGGTATCTCCCACCAGGATCCACATGCATACATAAAGTGTGTCAATGAGGTCACTTTGCATACATACCTCCATATAAGAGTACAGTCCTCCAAAGTAAGGAAAGGATCCATTGAGAGGGAGAGAATGGTTGAGCAGGGAGATACGTTTGCCATGGCACCAACTCAGTAGGTGTCCATTGTAGCTTAACCTGTCATACTCTGGACCAAAGGGATACCCAATGAGCTCTGATAACAAGGAATCATCTGTGGAATAGAACCATTGGTCTTGGATTAGGCGTCACAGGGTAGAATGGAAGGGGTATACTATAAGTGGGTCAAATATATCAGACTATGCATGTATCAAATACTTATGTATTACCTTTTTTACTACTTTTGTTATTATCATTATTTTAATGTTGTTGTCAAAATTACCAACATTCATTACCATCAGAACAGACCGTTGTACATTCTACAATAAACTTAAATCTAAAATCTTTAAATCTTAAAAGTATATTAAAATAGTACCACGATATCAAAACCACTGCACATTATTGTACAATACTATTCCAAAGACTCACCCAGTTGGACTATTATATTTATTCTGCATTAATTTGCAGTATGTAATCTTCGGACCGGTTTTACTTGCAAAATAAATCAATTTAACTAACAAATGCCCTAGAGTAATTCAATATTTACAGTACATACAAAATTTAGTAGACAAAATACAAGGTATATATATAGGCATGTACATATCAATGACAAGGGAACATATTTGCACACATCTACCTACTTGAACAAGCCACACTGACATCCTTGGAGTGGTCACAGCCACCACTGGGAGGAATATCAGGCAAACATGTACAGATCCTCGTACTTGTTCTGCTACATTGAACACCTTCCAATATGAGACCTGATCCTCTACCAAACACACCACCCTGTCCAATGTAGGCATTAGTCAGTCTCTTGTATCCAAGCTGGTTGCACACAGTCCTAGCAGCAGCTCTGTTCCATCCATCACTGCAGACTGTACTCCAGTATCCCTTGGCAAAGATCTCCACTCTACCACTGATGCTATTGTTTGTTTCTGTACCACCCACCAGTCTTATGGTGCACTCTACAGTAGTTGAACAGCAATGTAGAGGTGATTGCTACATGGTTTACAACTTGTGTAGGTGTTCATCTCACCTGGTTGCCATGCACTACATGAATTGGGAGCTGGTCCATCTAGTTCCAGGTTGCTGTACTTACAAGTGCTACATGCACTTGGATCATCAACTCTTGAACATGATCCACAAGATGGATGACAAGCTGTCAGGAAGTATGGAAGACAGAGCTAACTGTGAACCAGAAGTTCTATAATTATTATATATTGTGAAATTAGTGCATGATATGTATATCTCCAACCTTCACTGGGTACAGCTGATACAGTGTTCAGAGGAGGACGTAGTGTTTGGAACACTTCATGATGTCCACATGCTATGCTTCCCTCATCAACAGAGACATTCTTACCAGTTGAAGTGCAGTAGATATCTGGAGTGGGATGATAGATATTGTAGTTTTTCCATGAAACAGGGCAGTAGCCACTGAATGTGAAGTGGTGCAGTTAACGTTAATATGTTGAGATGGAAAGCATAAAGTAAAGGGGGCTGCGGGCATGCCCCCTCCCCCCATGAAAATTTTGGATTTTAGACTTTCATTATTATATTAATATAGAATCAATGACATAGATGTATAACTTGATTGTAGTTTTAATACTGAAATGATTGATGTCTCTCGCACAGCTTTGAAATACTTAAAATGCAATGGCGACTTTGCTACTGCTCTTCATTCTGTTCAACTCAAAAACCTTGACACTAGTGTGGTAAAACACAATGTCCTGACCTCTATTGTAGTGCAGAAATGGCCAGGTATCAAGCCACTGACTCCGAGCAGAGCTTAATTAATACAGGTTTCGATTTCCGTAGACTCTTCTTAGAGAATATATAGTTTCTCCCAGGATGATGAGGCTTGTCAGGGAGACTTGGAAGTGATGCCTTAAAGTGACTCAAGCTCGTGGTCTTTTTATGAACATAAATTGTACCTCGGAAATAATGATATTATATTTTTACATGTACGTACACAGCCCAAAGAATGTGTATTAGAAATGAAGCCACTTCAAAGAATACAAAATGGCTACTGCATCAATAAATGCACACAAAGGAGGGAATACGTCTGTTTTCAACCAAGATTTGTACAAGCTACTCCTCTTGTGATTCTATGGCTTCCAGAACACAGAATTAAGTATAAAAACAGATGACACAGATATTCCTTCCTCTCAATTTTTTTTATTTTCCATTTTCTATTTCTTTGGTATTGCTTTGAAAGTGGTATGGTTGAAACTGTGCCAACCAGACCAGTGACTACAGCCCTGTGAAGGGAAGTAGTTCCACATATTACATACTCACCAGGTCCTTCATTTTTGTCAGTGATCAATTTGTAGACATAGTCTGATCCAATAGTTATAGTCTCCACATCATAGCACTGTGCACTCAGTTGAGAGTTGTTCAAATTTGACATGAAACACATTGAGTTCTCCCCTATGACCTCAAGGTCAGGATTGTATACTATTATGGTAAAATAGAAATAACAGTGAATACATAGCTCAACTGAATTATGATAAAATCTATTTGGAATGTCGTAGAGAACATTTAGAGTTTATTGTGATCAGTTTTCCGAACCCCATAAATTAAATCATAGTAGCTCTACATTATATACATACGATTTAAGTTCTTATAATTGATATTCATAAGCCAATCCACTTCAATACTTTGACAACCTAACATTGGTTAATGCTCTCCTTACGTATTAAAGTTTCAATCTCAATTCAACCTATATAATGTTATTATGATTCAAAGGATAACATGGCTGTCAGAATAAATTCATTTCATTTCATGCCACATAGAATTTTTCCAATGTATAGTACTAATACTGCACTGTTGTAATACGATACTACAAACGTACTTGGTGTTTGAGAACTGTTGCAATTTTGACCAAGATAAGGGATGGGATAATGGCATCCTATTCCAATGTAGTCATAGACATGACTACAGTATCCCTAGAATATACACAGAGGGATCATAATTGCAGATTATTTGAACTCTACATGTGCAGCACCTCTTTATTGAATGCAATGGACATTATAATAAAATTTACAGATTTTTTTTATTGAAGCTAATGGTTATAGGTAATTCATATATTAACTCCTACTACTAATATATTTACGTAATTGTCTTCCAATTTATACCTATTTCTAGGAAGTATACACAATAAATATCGATAATAATATGTTTTGGTCAAGGACATTATTCACAATGTATAATGTGACTAACATCCTTCAGGTTTACTCATGCCCATATGCTTTAAATCATTCGAAAATACTGTATTAAGTACATATTATGTATGAGGAGGAGTAGCAGGAATTAGCATAATTTTGACATCACAATGATCACATGGACTATATTGTGCAACAATGACAATACATGTGACTTTACCTTGTACAGTCCATCATAGGAACATACTCTAGGAGAATTTTCATAAGCATAATGAAGACAGTTATAAGGATTCACACTGGAGTCCCGACAATATCCTCTAATAAAGGAACAACCAAGACCTGTATCGGGGACATTATGGGATGGCATGTTCAACAAAATGATACATAATAATACATATACACTATATATGGAGTACGTCTTGTGACTATAATATCACTGTCATAACCGTACAATACTATCAATAGCTGAATATTGATTGTTTGTTGTATGTATACTCCAAAACTACTTTGAATTTACTTAATGTGAAGAGATTGGAATGGACCAACTACTGGTGGGTAGCATAAAATTTCAGGGTACAATGCAAGCCAAATGCTCCTCAAATGTATGTTAGTCATTGGTTAATAATTGCCAATGAATGACAAACACGTGATATGTCCAAATAAATAGATAGATCTCAATTTATATTATCTGCAGATATAACCTGCATGAAGGTTGCCACTGAGATAATGGAGGCAAGTTCAAATTGTACCATACATAACCTTTTCCAAAGATGTATGGTATAGCTTGTCCATCCAGAGTTGTTTGTGTGACCTCATAGTTGACATCATACCATCCAGAGTCCTTCAATACTGCCAGAGTGAACGGACTCAGTTGAGAGTATGTACTGCACAAGGAGAAAGAATAATGCAACAAACAAAGCATACAACAAAAAAATAATAGTGATTTTGTGTATGACTATACATACATAGCTAAGGTACTAGTACTGTATGTACATGCACATACTTACGGGTAGAATTCTCTTGTCATGATTTCAGGTAATAAGTATCGTCTTGGCCAATGACTATGATGGATAATCATAACTTAGATAGTCAAATTGACAAGACAACAATTGACAACATTGACATGTGGCTGGATCATCCTCTTTTCTAAGTACTTATAGTTATACATACAGTTATACGTATTGAATTAGCTAGACCGCACCTGTGATACGTGTATGTAGAAGTTAATACATAGTAAGTAGATGCATTAAACAGCGTATAAAACATTGAGAAAACCGTGTAACTGTGATTTTAGATGAATTATTATCAACTTGCTTTTTGCAATACTGTAGAATGTCAAATAGTACTTTTCTACTTCACAGCTTTAACATGCCAAGCAACTGTTGCATTATTGGAGTGCATTCTATATAACCAATCCAGATACCTACCTATAAGATCGGTAAAAAGGAATTCCACTCAAGTTTTGACAACCAAAGTGAGTCTTTGCAATTTCTACAACCTATACATGTGTTGACAAAACAGTGGGTAGAGGTCACACAGTAAATCAAACGTAGCCTGCAATAAACCTGTACTGATAAAACAACAGAATTTAATTGCCCCATTCATCACCGGTATTAATTTTATAATAGTAATTGACAACATTTATCAAATTTAATTACCTAAGGTAGTGGAATTCAATCTATATTGCAATATGTATTAGGTACAAATTATCACACTAACCAGTATTGTTGCACTGATTATTATAGGTACCATCAGCAATAAATATCACACTGAGGACAAACACTCTCCTAACCAAGAACTCAGGCTGAGATATAAAATACTGGCATGCATGGTTTGTGCCTTTTGGTTATCTTGATGACATTCTCAGACTAATGCAATGTTTCACGAGTAATGACTATGGCAGTCATTTTGAAAAATGAAAAAAATGTAAACAATGAATACAACCATAACAAATCATAAACATTCTGTGCATTACAATAGTCTACCCTGTATGTGAAGCAATAACCATTCATCCTATTTCATGTTCAATATCAATTTCAATTAGTTATATCGATGTTGAGTACCTATCTATAATGTATAATATGGGTTTGCTTACCCGGAAAATTGTATGATGCACAATCAGTGAACTGCATTTGAAAAAAAGTTCCTACATATTATTATTGTTTCAGAATTTTATGTCAGAATAAAAAGCATAATATATAGTCAGGACAGAAAATCAGGATCACAAACCAGGACAATAAATACCTACTGCTTTAAGCTAAGCTAAGCAGATATTCATACAATACTACAAGAGAGAGTCCAAAAAAAGTACATATCAAATACACTTCCATTAGATTAAAATGAACAATCACAGACTTCGGTATCATACTCACAGTAGGGAGAACCAAGCTAGTGGTACTTTGCTGATGTGAATATTCACTGAAAACGCTCTCTGTCCCCCAAAGTGTTTGAGGACCACCAGTTTCATTCCTAAAACTGAAGAGGTTCTTATAATAATAGATTAAATTCATCACAATTCAGCATGATAATATTATTCTGGATTTAATTGAACAGGATGAATAATTTAGAACTTGTGTCTCTACTATAATAGCTATGTGTTCCTCTGAATTACTGTACAATACGTCATGCAGTTTGTACAGATGCCTAGTGTTCACGTGAGTTTTTATCATAATTATTTCATTTACAGTACGTTGTGACTGACAAATTATTCAATTGTGATATTATTGTAATTATTATTATTATTTTATTATAATATTCATTTTGTTAGATTATACTATTATAAACTTAATAATTTATTGATCCCTTTTATATTTGACAAGACTATTTCACTAAAATTTGACTTACTGGTTGTCTACCAATGATAGTAGTCCTTTATTATGAATGATATCCACAATACATGCTGCATGTACGTTATACAGCAATTGATGTCGTAAATGACTCACTACTTGAAGAGTTTTACTGAAAATCCCAAGATATGTAGTAATAATAATAGACTACATTCATCACAATTCAGCATGATAAAAGTCAAGGTTGACAAAGTTTCTGAATTTAAATAAACAGGAAGAATATTTCATAGCTCATTCCTTCACCATAATAGCTATCTGTTCTTGAGAATTACTGATAGTGCAGTTTTGTACTGAAACCATATGTTTGTATCAGTTTTATAATAATATTTGTTTGTGGTTGTAACTGACATTGGATATAATTTATAAAATAATAATTGACAAACTATTTTTAATTAATATAATGAATTTGAAAAACCAGTCATCTACAATGACAGTCATTTGTTATGAATAATATCCATAATACATGCTGCATGTACATTATGCAACAATTGATGGCATAAATGACTCACTACTTGAAGAGTTCTACTGAGAATCCCAAGATATGTAGTAAATCATGAATGAAGATCCTCTTTCCCTCCTCCAGTGCCTGAGTAGTTGGCTTGCCTTGCAATTGCTGGATTATGTACTGAAAGAAAGGCACATAAATGATAAACTGATAATTTAAAATTGTAACAGAATAATAATGGAAGATATGCTAACAATGAACAAGTAATAGATAGTGCCACCATCAATCATATGCTGTCAAGTACTTATCAGGGACTATGTTCTCTGAAAAGTTGTTGGATTTGAATAACAAATAAATTTGATTTCCTTTCTGTATGGCAGTGATGATCTTAGGTCTTACGTTATAACAGCATGTTTGTGAAGCAGGTTACATGGAATAGTGTACATGTCCCCTATGGTATATTTGTAATGAGCTATATTGTACCTACAATTCTTACAAATAATAGATAGATTGGATTTGTGATCCAATAAATCAAATAATATAGACTAGGCTCCAAGATGAAATGACTGATTGCACTGCTCACAAAACAAATCACCAGTGAATAAACTCACACGAGGACAAATGTTGATGTAACCCACGACAGGACGATAGTTGAGCTCTGGATCCAACATACAGTGGGAACCATATGATATGTAATCAATGTGAGAGCCTCCATGAGAATGTCTCTGATGGTGAATGCAATAACGATCATATTCTGTATTATGAGTAAGAAACCAGCCCCAAACTATTAAAATTACATTAATATCATGGTATGAAAATAATTTAGGTAATGTCTACCTGATTCATGTGCTGTCACATAAATCAACAAATCAGTGTCTGAGACGCCAACTCCATTGGGACCATCCGGTTGACAAATAGAGTTCTTGCACACAGTATACGTCCCAATATGCTCCTGAGGAACAGTCACAAACTGACCACAAGAGAATGTGCTCAACAAACTTCCACAATTACACTCTGACCCACATGCACTGCTAATAGAGGAACAGTTAGGTCTCAGTCGGAGGTTCTCCTTCAATCTTTGCACTCGGATAGCTTTCTGTATGTAGGTGGCAGCCAAGCTCAGTGATTCCTTTAAAGTTTCATTCCAAACAGCTTGGAAGGATGTACTTTGACTGATGTTTTCAGTCACATAATGAAATTTTATTCGAATTGGTTCAAATGATGGTGTCTGGCGTTTCTTTCGTTCCATTGGTTGATCTAGAGCTACAATTTGGGACTTTTTAGCAAGCTATGGTAAGATGGATATATAATAGATAAAGGTGAATCAAGCAACTCAATAACAGTTAGTAGAAATACTGTCCATGTAATTGCATAAAAATCTATTCAAACGTATAAACCTCATATACAGGACCAGATAGTAGATTAAATGATTGTCTATCAAAAGTATCGATTCACTAAAATATGACTGAAATCTTAAGTATATTGTTCATTGAAATTTATTGAAGATTATCGACGTCCTTAATTACTGTTGAAATTAAATAAAATCATCTTGCATTCAATCTGTAGTCTTCTAAAGAGACATGATAATTGTGGATTCACTTTCAGCTTACTTCATCATGAACACTTCCAAAGTCAGAGTCGTCTTTATGTCCATCAGTGTCTGGATGATCCTTAATAGGGAGGTTAGCTGCATGGCATTCCAGGAGAACAAAGACCACACAGACTAGTGCCTGGACTAGACACCCAGTTTGCCAGGCCATGTCTTCCAACACCGCATGTAAGTCCTTGTATCGACACAGCTATCCCAATGTGCTAGTCACTTTTATAGGCAGCTGAATAAATATATTCATTGTTTCTGACCAAACTAATATACAGAGACCATCTTGAAAGGCTTCTGGGAAAGATGGGCTTTATTATCCCATTATGCATGTTAACTATATTGTGTTAAATACCTGCCGTGTCCCACTTGAACAATTGGTAAACTGGACAGCTCAAGATCCTGTTGAGCAATGCTTGTGTTGTGATATTGTCAGCTACCACAATAAGGGACATTAAGCCAGTATCAATGCATGGAGACACTGGATATATGGAGTACAGTATGCTGCGGGGTGAATTTGGGTAGACAATCTAGTGCGATACTAAAATGATGACGTCACGACACGTGTCGAGAACCCGAAGAATAATGACTACTCACTTTGGCAAAAGTTTGATTACGACCAACTAAATTACTGATTGCTTAAGAAGGAAACAGACGAAAGACGAATAAGACATTCTCGTTAATGATGTTGAATCGCAAAATACAGGACTTGTTTGAGTCGGGATTGATTGCAGATCATTCCTGTCCGTTACATCCTGATGATGATGATGATGTTGTTCTTTGGTTCGTTTGTCTTTTACGTACTTCGTGCCAACTTAATTGAGAATGGCGGTGGTAACCATGGCTGACCAGCCAGTGGATATACCCAACGCGGGCGTTGCGAACGATACTCGCTCCTGTACGCCCCCTGCCCCTGTCTTCCTCTGAGATAGCAACCAGCAAGGTGAATGACGGGCAGTGTGTATGTATTGTATATTGTTTACAGACTGTGCTTCGGACAGCTTTGAGCATGACATTGTGCACAGAGTGTGCTGTAAAGTTGGCATTGTGTATAGAGTGTACTGTAAAGTTGACATTGTGTACAGAGTGTGCTGTAAAGTTGACATTTAGTGTGCTGTCAACATGGCAATAATTAGCCCATCCTAAAATCGCCCTAAGTCAAAATTTCTCGGCAATATTATATTTCTATCCTATTTGATAGAGCGTTTGTGCTAAATTTCATGGACTTTCTTGAGATGTAAAATTCATCCTACCAACCAGAGAGTATCCTGCATTTGAATATCATATATAGAAGTCAATTTTACTACCACATATTAAAATATCCATGGGCAAATGTTGTCCAGTATACCTTATGTATGTATGGTGTGCATAGGAATTGTGACCAGTTCTGGTAGAGACTTCATGTACAGAGGACCCCTCAGACATTTGTCAGAAAAGGGAATACCTTTATAGTACTTTAACTTGTGTGTGTGTGTGTGTGTGTGTGTGTGTGTGTGTGTGTGTGTGTGTGTGTGTGTGTGCATGCGTGTGTGCTTTGGTGTTTGGATGTGTGTGAGTTCGTACACATGCAGTGACCCATTCCTAGAAGTCAAACCTACTAACTGCAAGAGCCAATCTGTCTGGTGATGAATTAGATAATCAACCCTGGCTGCAAAGGTTAACAGGTGTCCACACTCTCTACTTTGAGATTTGACTATAAAGCCTCATGTTGATACATCCTTGTCTCTATTTGGGAGTTACTGTTTATCCAAGACATCTTTGATCCAATGACATTTGTTGTATGGAATTTGATATAGTCTATCTATGTACAATTAAGCTATTAGATATACTAACCGGATCTTGTACAATTGAAGCAACATGGTGTATGGATTACATATATATAGATATGTATGGATTACATACATTACATACCATCCATCTACCAATGATTTTTCCTATTGTGACTTCATATATTGGCATGTACAGATGTATAATGTTATATTTTAATGTTATATTATCATGATGTTATATTTTGCAATCAATTATATATATGGTTGGCCTTTTCATTGTGTCTGGTGTGCAGGTATGTGTTCATTTTTTTTCCTCCAATGCTCAACATTGGAGCAGGAACATACTACATTTCCACTGATGTACACTAAATTAAATAGGCTTTCATGCAATTTATGCACAAATTTAGGGGCTGAATGTGATGTAATGTTGTCAATGAAGCTGAATAACTGCATGAAGATTTTAGAAATAACAACTTCTAAGAGCCGATCTGTCTGGTGATGAATTAGATAATCAACCCTGGCTGCAAAGGTTAAGGTGTCCACACTCTCTACTTTGAGATTTGACTATAAAGCCTCATGTTGATACATCCTTGTCTCTATTTGGGAGTTACTGTTTATCTAAGACATCTTTGATCCAATGACATTTGTTGTATGGAATTTGATATATTCTATCTATGTACAAGCTATTAGATATACTAACCGGATCTTGTACAATTGAAGCAACATGGTGTATGGATTGCATATACTGTCCATCTAGAAATGATTTTTCCTGTTCGTGTTCATATAGTAGTATGTACAGATGTATAATGTTATATTTTGCAATTAATTATGTGGTTGGCCATTTCATTTTGTCTGGTGTGCAGGTACATGTTCATTTTTTACTCCAGTGCTCAACACTGGAGCATAAACATACTGCGTTTCCACTGATGTACACTGATACACCTATACTAATGTATGCACAAAGGGCTAAATGTGATACCGGTGTAATGTTGTCAATGAAGTTGTATATTAACTACATGAAGATCTTAGAATAAACAACTTCTAAGTACATTAATATTAATAGGAAACTTTCCACATAACTTCAGTGCTATGATCCAAAGATCTTGTCCAATTCTAGAGCGAAGTATAATGCAGAGGCTAAAGTTCATGATTGAAGAAGTATAGGCTAATGATATAATAGGTTATATTGCTTGACTAAGAAAGCCTTAGATGTGGATTGGGCAGACTCAAGGGAGCCACAAAGTATGATGTAATTGAACTAGGCTGGACTAGATAACATGTTGTCTCCAAGGTTTGCAAGCTTCCCATCAATCAACCCTCTAACACAATGGACAAAGTGGGAACCTGATCTAATGGTTGAAGTTTGATAGGATATAATGCTTTTACACGTTACAGTTTGCACAAGTATTATCCTCTAAATTCCCATCTATAGTTCCTTATAGTTCCATTTGCTCCTGTCAACATAGGTATGTCCACACTATGCATCCAGGTACCCCCCTGACATAACACCTATGCTACCTTATGAAGTCCTTATTCAGGTATTTATTGATTTTGAGACTGTGTTTGCTCAGGCTCTCTCTCACACACACATGCACACACATAGCTAGACTAACACGCTGGTGTTGGATTTGTAAGCCAACATGGCATATGTATACGTAGTTATAGTTACTGTGCTAGTTTGTTATATAGGTCCAAGGTTTCATATTAGTCTTTTAAGTGGAAATCTACAATTTACTACACAATGCCTCCAACCTCCTGACATTGATAGCACCTACCCTACCTTTTGAGGTATTCCCACAGGTGTTCAATGACAATAGACTAGAATGTTTGACATCACCACGTACACATTGTATAGGTTTTAGTCATTTATTATGTCTACACAACACATCCATTTACATCCAGTTACCTCATGACCTAACACCTGACCTACCTTGTCAGGTTTTATTTGCAGGTGTTCAATGATTATAGACCAGTATTTTTATGAAAGAGGCATTTCACATGCTTCACACACTGTACATTATAAAGCTCCAGTCATTGTTTGTTTTGCCCCCCACACTACATCCATGCAGTTACATACCTCCTGACATAACACTCGCACTACCTTGTGAGGTTTTCATGTGGATGTTCATTCATTTTGAAACTGTGTATGCTCCAGCAGAGTCATAACAGACATGCATGCATTAGCAGAATTTAAAATGATATGTACAGGCATTGACTGAGGCCTGTACCATGCTCTATTCAGGTGTATATGAGTGTGCTAGCATTTGCACATGATGTCTGTTCCATGTTGCAGCAGTTGTGCATGAATTAGTCATCTGTCTGCCTGCCCACGCTTCTGGTGTGAAGACATATAATATTTGTGATTACTCAAAAATTATTATTACCATGCATCACATCCATCAAGAAGCATGTACTGTACATATGTACCTACATATACACCCAGAATACATGTGACAACAACTGTCCCATTCACAGTTATTGGACGATTCAGTTGTTCGAGAAAAGTTGCTGTGGAGCTATCAAGAGATCTTCATTAATTGTTAGTGTTTAGTTCCTCACAGGTGAGATGACTGCTAGCACTGATGGTCTCCGAATAGTTCATTCAAAATACATGAATGTTATGTTAGTGTTCTAATCAGGGCTTGGCCTGCCCAAAACTGATGTAGACTTTTAGAGCACCTGAAACCTATATTATGTTCCAGGGTATACCACTTTTGTCCAAACACCAATTAGATTCTGATAGTATTCATTGGAGATAGTGGACATGATCACCATGTCGCCGTTCACATGGAGAATCGATAATAATTTGAACTTAAAATGTTCCCTACCGCGACCCCCACTAGTTCATGTTTCAATATAACCATAATAATATGCAGTGTGATCATAATAATAGTCTGATCTGTTGTGATGTTTGCCTGCTACACTTGTGTAAGTGTGCTTTTCAGAATCGATGGCATTATCAACAACTTATTCAGCTACATACGAGTGATGGCGCTAATTTGCCGATGATGTCACCGGACGTCACGAATAAAAATGGCCGACAAGATATGGTAAAGCAAGTTTGACTTTTTCAAGATAAAATCCATAGACAAATTTGGCAGCCATTGTCCATGTTCTGTAACGTAGCGTATGATTTGGAGGCGTCAGCGAACATATGTAAGTTGCTTGTGGACAGATTTTGAGCACATGTAGCCGTTGACCCCACGTTAAATAGCTACCTATGTTAAAAATTAGGCTGGATTTCGAGAGCAACTGCTTTCCCAAAAGTAATGTTTTCAGCGAAGGTTCTCCTAAACCTCAAGAGAACACTTAAGTAATTCGAGTGAGGGGGCGGCTGTACCACGAGTTTTTTCCCTCAAATAACTTGTTACCCTGAAGAAGGGCACATAGGCAAGAACACTTGTGTTCGTTTGAAACAATGTTTTTCTCTGTTGAAGTGCAGTAAATGTCTGCAGTGGTTCATGGAAAGGCACACATCAACATGTATTGCAATAAATAAGCTACAGGTAACCACTCGTGTGGACGCCCTACAAGTCCTGTCATAGATTTACAGTGTAATTAGAAAGAAATTCCAGACCTACTTTTAATTGTGTTATTATGCATAACTGGTATGTACATGCATGTCATGGAATTACAATGTAATTTGTAGGAAATCTTAGACCTACTGATGTTCAGCGCCAGCACCAGACTGAGTGTTTTTGACTACTTTGTAGATACAATCACATGTGAAGTACCATCTCCATTGTGTGTGTGTGTGTGTGTGTGTGTGTGTGTGTGTGTGTGTGTGTGTACGTATGTCTCTCTCCCTCTCGTGTGTGTGTGTGTGTGTGTGTGTGTGTGTACGTGTGTAGGTAGAGTAATTACACTCCTGAGATAATAATATTAATTTCACGTATTGTGATAATATGTAGGTCAGTGTAAGTATTTGAAACCAAAGTGTTACTTGATTTATTTGGATGCTGACAGGTGGTCTCATCCAATTACGAATCATGCAGGCCAACCAGTACCAGGCACCACCTCAAAGAGTGTGCCTGGCACTGGTTGGACTGCTTGATTCATAATTGGATGAGACCACCTGTCAGCAGCCAAATAAATCAATTAATATTTAGGTTTCAAGTCCTCAACATTGTTGAGTGAATTAGTGAATGTCAGTAAACACTTCACATGTATGGGCTCAGTATAACTCACAGGTTTCTTGTCCAATTGGCTGGTGCTCAGTAGTAACATTCACAATAGTATTGTATCCCCGTCATCTGCTTCATCTGCATTCTCTTCTGCCGGGGCTACCAGTTTCAACCAATGCAGGTCAAACTGTGTAATACACAGGTGTTGAGGTGTATTGGAACTGTGTCTGTTAATCAATTGTGTTAAATTTGTACAGAGGATAATTTAAGTGTTAACAGAGAGTAAGCTATACTCTTAGTGTTACAGCACAACCCCCTAGTCAAAGGCCTTTTTAATGGACCAGATATATTTTATATGTATCATGGTGCATGCATGAGCAGATTGATGTATCATATATTGCATGTATCAGCAAGATGTAAGATAAACCTGTTCCCTGAAATAGTGTCCATGCAAGAATGTGAGGGTGCATGGGATGTCTTTGCATTGTACATACATCATGTAGATCTGTGTGTACGTATGTGTGTTGTGTAGGTGTGCATGTGTGTGGTTTTGTGACAGAGCTGTGTACTCCTGAATATTCATTAATCCACCAATCCGTTTTATCCGCCATAATATTATGAAACGAATTCACTTGTATGGCTACGCTATAGAAGTGATCCACCATCTCACAATTCCGCCACCCGCCATTCTTCTGTGTACCAATTTGCACTTTTGTATGGGCCTCAGTTACAGATAATCCGCCAAGAAGTTTTAAAAAGTTGTCTTAATGTAGAGAAGTTTTAAAAAGTTGTCTTAATGTAGAGCAAAACTTTCTAAAATTGACTTGACAATGAAGCAGAAGTAGATTTCCGATTACAGAAAGAGGAATCCGATGACAACGTAAGAAACACTCACAGACCATTTCTCGAAGAAGCAGAACGTCCAAATTATGCAATGAATGGTAGGAGACATCCTGAAGAGGATCAGTATAATACACCGTATCATTTATCTGCCAAATTTCGCCCGAATCAAATGCGGCTTAACAAATGTTCACCGTAAATACCATTGATTGTATAATGAATGGTTTATTACATATAGTTGTAATTACACTCCTGAGATAATAACATTAATTTTATGTATTGCAATAATATGTAGGTCATCGTTAAGTATGTTAATTGATTTATTTGGCTGCAGCAGGTGATCTCATTCAATTATGAATCATGCAGGCCAACCAGTGCCAGGCACACTCATTGAGTGGTGCCTGGCACTGGTTGGACTGCTTGATTCAAAATTATATTAGACCACTGTTCAGCATACATCAAATAATATTTTGGCTTCAAATCCTCTATATAGTTAAGTGAATTAGTGACTGTCGGTAAACACTTCACATGAATGGGCTCAGTACAACTCACAGGTTTCTCATCTGATTGGCTGGTGCTCGGTAGTAACATCACAATAGTATTGTATCCCTGCCATCTGAGCATGTATGAAGTATGCTCATGTTAACAATTTCATGTCTTCGAAGATCTGGAGGGATAATAATAATATGCAGTGTGATCATAACAATAGTATGATCTGTTATGATGTTTGCCTGCTACACTTGTGTAGGTATGCTTTTCAGAATCGATGGCATTATCAACAACTTATTCAGCTACATACGACTGGTGGCGCTAATTTGCCGATGATGTCACCGGACGTCACGAATAAAAATGGCCTACAAGATTTGGTTGCTCGGTAGAGCAGGTTTGACTTTTTCAAGATAAAATCCATAGACAAATTTAGTGGCCATTGTCAATGTTCTGTAACGTAGCGTATTATTTGGAGGCGTCAGCAAACAAAATGTAAGTTGTTTTTGGACAGATTTTGAGCACATGTAGCCGTTGACCCCACGCTAAATAATCATACAAGTATGTGAGGGTGCATGGGATGTGTTTGCATTATACTTACATCATGTATATCTGTCTGTATGTATGTGTGCTATTGTCGATGTGTATGTGTGTGGTTTTGGGAGAGCGCTGTGTACTAATTACCATTTACTGTAGAATGATAGACAACTACATATAGTAATTACACCCTCAAGATGATAACAATGATGATGACAATAGTTCTTAGGTCAGTGTAAGTAATCCAAATGTTAATTGCTTTACTTGGTTGCTGAGAGGTAGTCTAATATAATAATGAACCAATGCAGTCCAAACAGTGTAATGCACACTCCTTGAGGTGGTCTAAGTTCACTGATGCATGCACAGTCTTTTAGTTAAGTGAATTAGTGATTGCAGTAAACAAGTCACATGTATGGCCTCAGTATAGCTTACAGTTTTTTGTAATTGGTCGTTATTAACAAACACAATAGTATTGTATCCCTGTCATCTGTACATGCATGATACGCTTAAGTCATGTCTTGTAGTGGGCTACTTGGACATCACTTTTACAACTAGATTTGTTGTCCTTTCACATATAGTTTTGTCTTCCTTTGAATTCAGTCTGAAGCCTCTGTAGCACTCACAGCTGAATGTCCCAACCTCACTGACTGACACATGATAGAAAGGGGATCGAAGATTGGAAGTGCGACAGCATAGCTATAGGTAGATATTATACATAAACTATTATTGCACACACATACACACACACACACACACACACACACACACACGTGCACACACACACACACACACACACACGCACGCACACACACACACTAACACGCACACACACACACACACACACACACACACACACACACGCACGCACACACACACACTAACACGCACACACACACACACACACACACACACACACACACACACACACACACACACACACGCACGCACACACAATATAATAGTATATATATCCCATTATACATGCTGCCTTCATTGTGTTAAATTCCTGCCATGTCCCACTTGAACATTTGGTAAACTAAACAGCTCAGGATGCTGTGGGGCGATGTTCGTGTTGGGATTTTGTCAGCTACCACTATAAGGGACTGTAAGTAAGAGTAATGCACGGAGACACTGGATATATGGAGGACAATAACAAAGTAGGCTATACTGCTGTACTACCAAGCTGCAAGGTAAATTTTGGTAGAGAATCTAGTGCGATACAAAAATGATGACGTCACGAACACGTGACCGAGATCACAAAGAAAAATGGAGTTGTTTGAGTCGGGATTGGTTGCTATCATCCTTGTTCATTACATCCTGATGATGATGATGATGGTGATGTTCTTTGGTTCGTTTGTCTTTTACTTACTTCGTGTCAACTTAGTTGAGGATGGCGGTGGTCGCCATGGCCGATCAAACAGCGTATATACCCAACGCGGGCGGTGCTAACGATACTCGCTCTTGTACGCCCCCTGCCCCTGTCTTCCTCTGAGACAACAATCAGCGCAAGATGAATGACGGGCAGTGTGTATTTACTAGATATTGTCCTCAGACTGTGCTGTAAACCTGACATTGTGTACAGACTGTACTGTAAAGTTGACATCGTGTACAGAGTGTGTTGTCAGCATGGCAATAATCGACCCATCCTAAAATTGACGAAGTTTCTCATCAGTATTTTATCCCATTTGATAGAATGTTAGTGTCTAATTTCATACCTCAATTCATCCCACCATACAAAAAGTGTCATGCCTTTAAATACCATAGAAATGAATTTTGCTACCACATATTAATATATCTATAGGAAAATGTTGTCCAGTATACCTTATGTATGTATGGTGTGTGTAGGAATTGTGGCCAGTTTTGGTTCAGACTTCATACTTACAAGAGGACCCCTCGAAAGTTTGTTAGGAAAGGTCATACTCTAATAGGACTTCAATGAGTCTGTTTATGTGTGTGTGTGTGTGTGTGTGTGTGTGTGTGTGTGTGTGCACGCGTGCGTTTATGCACTTACCTGTATCTACGTGGGTGTGGCTGTTCATTTGTAGGTATGTATCCATGTGCATAATTGTGTGGATAGAAGTGCTCACAGGTATCCTTGTTGTGGTGTACAAACATTGATACTGCCTCTTTGTCTCCAGTGGGAAACTCTGGCAACATTGTTTTGGTCATGAAGCTCCAAAAGCCAGGAAAATCCAACCTGTAAATCATTAGTGTACTCATCCAGTGACAGGAGCACTGACACTTGAGCTATATGTTATATATGGTGTGCATTAAATTTATTGTTATGGAGTTACAAATTGTTATGTAGTGCAATATTGGTATATCATTATATTTTTGGTAGTGGTATGTGTATTGATGTATGTGTATGTGTATTACAATCATTGCAATTTGAAAATGATTATTAAAGAGGAATAACATTGAGTAAGGCAACAATCATAAGACATGTTAATAACTTACATAATATACATACCATTATCATTCAATTTGGTAATTAAGTACAACAGTTATGTATGACATTTAATATATGATGACAAACTTTTATTATTATTAAATGTATATGTGCACACAGCAAACCGTGTGCTTATCATTATTTCAAATATATAACATTATTATTATTATTATTAAACTATTAATTAAAATATTAAAATATAATTATACTGCTGACAATGGGCGGCACCACCTCCCCTTTTGATTTCTTTACTTAATTATCAATAATTATACATTTATTGTTGTTATTGTATAAGTTTGCATTTTAAAGTTGTTTTAAATATTATACTGCTCCTCTAGCTACTCTGTCACATGCATACGTTACACACAGTCAAGTCGATCAACAATGCACACAGTTGAGTTTTGATGTCACCACTCTCCTACATATATTATCATGTCTGTAAAATATTATCATTGTGACATTGTATATAGTATTGTTTTGATAACAATAATCACAAAAGCAAAACAATGAAAAACCGACATACACGTGTGTGTACATAGGTATTATGTGTTTAATGTACGGGTAGACCAGTAAACACACATTAACTGCATGGTCTTCATTCAAAATATTCTGCATTTGTACTGACAAGTTCCTCCTGTACCTTTGGGTGGATTGCATGGAGGAAGGCATCTACATCTCTGTATGTATGTACATATATATGTACAGTAGATGGACTGCAGGCCTGCATCTAGCTATAGTGCAAGCTAAGAGCTGGAGTCACCCCATATTGCAATAATCTCCACTCATCTCCCTTCATCGTGACCAAGTAAGGGGTCTCTTATCACCAACCTCACAGTACAGGGCTCCTGTGCTGCTCATGAATTTGATATCACTATTTATATAATATACTTGCATACCTGCATGCTTCTCTATAATTGGAACAGAACATGAACATTTAATCATTCATATACATTGGCAGTAAGAAAGGGATGATGAATCACTATAATCACACATGTACATACAGTACACTCACATGCATACACAAAACACATGCACAACACTCATGCAATGCACACATGTGCATGCATGCAGAAATAATACACACAACACACACACACACACAAACACACACACACACACACACACACACACACACACACACACACACACACACACACACACACACACACGGACACACCTTAAATTGAGGTAGATTTCCGATGAAAGGTAGAGATGATTCAGGAGTTCCTATTCTCTTTGCATTTGCATACTGGTAAGGAGCATACACATAGCTGGATGTAGGGGACAAAAATCCCATTAAACGATTACATCAAAGACCACACCCACTTCGCATAACATCATTCATGATGTCGGTGAGCAAGACGTTCATTAATGGTGACCGCATGGACAAACCATGTTTTGTATAAGTAACCCTGACCTCTGTGAGCTTGATTTGCTCACCCGTTTAGAGCTAGGACCTCATGATGAAGAATTTATGTCATCCAGGGCACACGAGCACTTGATATTTTTCACTATTTATGATTAGGGAGTTGGTTAAAGTGGGGTTAGAGATAAATTATTAATTCATATATTAATGGGTCTGGTGGTCCAGGCACTGCACTGATCCCAGTCCCCAGTGATGACCACAGGTCATGCCCAGTGACATCCTTGATGATGACGCCATGAGAGACTACATTTATTATTGGATTCTTATATTCCTAGGCCTGGGTTACAGTAAAACCATAGTCTAGCTAGCTAGCCTGTCCCCCCACATGCCATACAGCTCTGGCTCTTAACGCAAGCAGGGCGTATTTGGGGACGGGGATAGTTCAGTGTTGTTTGGTAATGAGAATCCCAAGCGAATGTTCTCTGTAGAGAGCCACTTTTATAAAAGACCAGCTGTTAATGTAGGTCATGTGCCTTTCAGTAGAAAGACTGATTGATAAGTAGCATAATCCATTTCAGGGGAACTAAATATTACTGATGCGGACCGAATATTTCAGAAATACAGTATGTTGTTCTAGGACGGAATAGTTCAGAACTATTCCATTTGGTTACCGACGTCACTAAGAAAACCATTTTAGGAGATGGCTTCAAAGATAAAATCGAAAAACAAATTTGGCCGCCATTTTCAGTGTTTATTATGCATTTAGAAGTGTCGATCAGTGGCCATGCAAAATGTGTGTTGCATTCAGGCAAATTTGGGCACATGCAAAAAATGGAAATAGCTAAATGTTAACAACCGTTGTCAAACTGGACTAGTCTTCTCCCAGACCACATATGGGCCCTTGTGCCTCAGCCCCTGTATTTACAATGCTATTTTGTGCTGATCAATGAGATCATTGAAAACTCACATATAGTGCAAATGTTACATTCAAACAATGAATGATATACTATGGTCATTGAAGGCAGAAGAAATTGATAAGTTCAGGAAGTTATTAATTATTTTTAATTATTATTGCAATTCTTTCCTGGAATTGCAACATACAGCATCTTGGTAGTTTTAAATACTTAGTACTTTCAATAATACGCTTTAGATGATATGAAAGTGATCAAGGGTAAAACATAGTTCTTTGAGTCTGGTGGGAATCTGTGGTTTGTGTAACCATGTACGTTTTACAACTCTACTGGCTTATAACCATAACGTTTATTCTTATTGGATGGGTTGAAATCTGTCGACTTTGACTCTTAGCTTATAGACTCTTCTACTCTTCTATGTTTAGGATAACCCCATCTGCATATTTTAGAATGAGTAGATCTGAAAAAGGCCCTCTTGGTGAAAATACATAATAATTTTGTTCCATCATTCCACATTCTGGAGATGCACCACAGTTGGTGCAGATGACAAAAGTGGCTATACTGATGTACAAGGCCAGTGAAAAGGAATGGAATAATTGTTTTGAGTTGGGAAATTGGTCACTTGTACGTTGAATGACATGAAAACCATAGTTAGTGGAAATAAATATCAAGTATGTCACCATAATCATGTTCTAGAAGTGCTATTCCAGGGATTACTGTCCAGATAATTATCCCTTACAAACACTGTGGATTGCGTGCTAGTATGGGTACGTGCAATGTGTCCGTATAATAGATGGAAAGGTATATGGCGATTCAAGTGCATCATTCAAATCTTACTCCTATTCTGTCTGGTCTGCTCTACACTTGGCACTAATGACATTAAAACATTTCCACCTGGATTTCTGATGGGATGGGAATCGAAAGGAAAGGCACTTCCACAGTACATTCAAAGCAAATTGCTCTGTAGAGTCACTCACAGTATACTGCTGAACCAGCTGTAAATCATTTCTTTATAGTTGTAGGACTATTGTTTAACACATCTATAGCGATATTCAAACAATTCTTTTCACAAGTATATCATCCGTGTAATGTTTCACCCAACACGGGCTTCTTCTTTGTGATGGGTGAAACCTTACACAAATGATTCATTTGTGAAAAATTGTCTGAATATTGCTTTACTACTAGAGGTGTTAAACAGTAGTCCTACAACTATAAATAAATACACCCAACATGTCTAACAACTTTCACATGCTCAATTGTAAATCATGTCAATAACCACTTAAGTGTATGAGATATGAGCGAATGGAAAGCCCTTAGTCCCATTATAGTAGACAAGCTGAATCTCAACCACAACTCATGTACGTACACTCATCATAATATTGTATGTGTACATGTTTGTTCATGTTTATTCCTGAGCCCCAAACCATGTGATTCAAGTATGACATTAGTATGTAATATTGTTGTCTTAACATTTGGCCTATCAAATCTATGGAGGAATGGGTTGATCCATATAGACATATTAATATCTCACATAAGAACAAGTATAAAACCTTTTTTTATTTGCAGGATGATGGAGTTTTCTACTTAGTATGTGGAACATCAAGTACGAATGAACCATATTCTATAGATGGGGATCAGCCTTAGCTAGACACACATGTACATGTTTATTGGGAAGATTTACATATATAGTATGAAAAATTTCATACATATGGGTTCTGCCTATGCCGTATCAATGTTACTAGTTGAAGTATTAAAGCTGATATTGGACGTGATTTGTGTGAAGGCATAAATGTTGCCATATCTCGATCTAATGCCTGCTGCTTGAAATATTGATAAATTTGCACCCAAAACGTGCAACTTAAAAGTGTGCAATGATGGAGTGTACTATATCCCCATGGGCAACTTGTTGTCTCTGTAGAAACCACCAATCCGGGAGTTGAATGAGATTCCCAACAGCACACCGTATGAAGAATACACTGAAAAGCAGCTCAAGCATCGCTTTCGGAGTGGTACATGGTCTGTTACTGCGTCTAAAAGTATACAAGATAGTGAGAGTTTACTGGTCAATGCTGCTGAACCCCCTGAAGAATAGCAACCCATTTTATATTTACTGAGGAAGCAAGCACTTGTTCTTATATTGATATTACTGATATTATTGATATTATTAGTGTGTGTGTGTGTGTGTGTGTGTGTGTGTGTGTGTGTGTGTGTGTGTGTGTGTGTGTATGAGTTCATGCTCATTATCTGCATTACTATTATTATTATGATGGTGTATTATTTGTGAATACTCCACCTATATAAATATCCGGTATGATATAACATTTATTACCTTTGTATATTTTATAGATTTGTATAATATTAATTATGTCAAGCTATTATTGTACTAACTGTGTGTTGACAGTGTTGCTGTCCCACTACTATTAATATAGGAATGCAAATCTGTAGTTCAGCAGCCATTTTCTTGTAAAACAGTGCACAATGGATATATATTGAATACAATATTATACTTATACAATGTCATAAAATTATGATTCCGTTGCAGCTATAATATAATATTATAATACTAATAATACTAGTAATACTTCTTATAATAATAATAATTCTTCAATGGTTTGCAATAATATTGGATGATTATATACATCAAATTAAAAGAAGTATTATTATGTATATATACATATATAAAAATAATATTATTTAAATATATGATTGCATGTATTGCTGCATGCAGCTTATAATTGTGTCTAAATATTTATATGAATTAATATACTAATAATAATTATTAATATCAATGATACATACTTATAATTTAATTTCTTAAAGTCCCAATGTTTGTGTAGATTCTAGGTCTCTATTCTAAATACAACCTGCATGCTAATTCACACTTGCCACCACTGCTATGCTACCTACTGGGTATCTTTGTAATAATGGTGAACTATGTTATGTGCATGTATATTTCAACTTTTATATTTGCAGAAAAGATTGTCTGTTGATTAGTATTATAATTAATGATCCGCATATTCTTGAATCCAACTTAAAGCCCATATCATTTATTAATGAGATTGCTAACATTTCAGGTGTAACACTGCTGCCTTCATCATTGAACACACAAGTCAATAAGTCAATACAGACACACACATATATACACGCACACGCACGCACGCACGCACACATTCCCAGACCCACTTCTGTAGCAGGCATCTGAGCTTGAACTTGAAATTAGGATTTTCAGTTTGGGAATAAGCTATTAGACACGTCTCCCCGCGCTCTACCTTAAGTTCCCGGAGTCTAGTAAGTGAGCTTACGAACTGAAGTTTGCAGCTCTTCAATCCTGAGTCTAGTTTCTTCACGTCACCTTCACTTGTCTATTTTGTTCCTTTAATATTGATCGCGTTCGTCACTCAGTTATAGCTCTCTCCTTTATGTCACCGCAGCACGGACCCGTGTAGAAGATTCGAACATGGTGAGCTGATGGTACCCTCGACATTTGTACTTGTTGGTCCTCCATCATTCAGAGGAAACTTGACTGCCCTGTTATAAGAAATTGTTCCAACTCTGTGTCCTATTCTAGAATTCCCGTCTATATACGAATCACGATTTACCCCTCATGCAAGTAGAAGAGCAGTCAAATTTCTTCCTGAAGACGGAGGTGTGGCTGATATAGACAATCGATCGCTCGTTATCAAAAATAATTTGGACTAGAGATTAACTACAAGCCCAGGAGGTACCTTTCAAGCCTCAATTCATAATTTCAGGGAGTAGAATAAAAATTATTCGTATCATGTAGGAAGAACGACCCTCCAGCACCTTTGTATTCTACGGCTAGTAGGTCAGGGTTAGGGTTATGGTTAGTTTGTAAATTATAATATTATTCTTGTGAATTATGTGAAAGATCTTTAATATGCTCTGAGATAATTCACCAGCTAACCCTAACCTCGTCGTAGAATACAACGGCGCTGGGGATCGTTCTTGCACTGAAGTAATTTACAAACTAACCCTACCCCTAACCTTGTTGTAGAATACAATGGCGCTGGGGGTCGTTCTTCCTACATGATCCGATTATTCTCTCTCATTAACGACTTCGAGCAATTGTATACATCAATTTACTCTGCATGTAGTGTTTCTCCTCCATGTACATCTGTGTGCGCTCTCTGTTTCTGCCCGTTTGTCAATTTGAATGTTGTGCTGTCATGTCGTGTAACAGTGTGTGTGTGGGTGTCTGTGTGCTGCTGCTTTTTTGATCTCTCAATTATGATTGGACTTAATCCCTATGATTGACATAATAATTGATACTAAATTGTCAATTGAAATCAATGCCATCTAAGTTCTGTTTTGAGTTCTGAGCATTTTTATTCTCTCTCATTAACAACTTCGAGCAATTATTGTATATTTCTCATCCTCGTGTGTGTGTGTGTGTGTGTGTGTGTGTGTGTGTGTGTGTGTGTGTGTGTGTGTGTGTTTGTGTGTGTGTTCTCTGTTTCTGTCCTTTGTCAATTTGAATGTTGCGACATCATGTCTTGTAACACGGGTGGCTGTGTGTGGTCGCCTGGGTGCAGCTGCTGTTTTTGATTTCTTAATTATCATTGGACTTAATCCCTTAGATAGACATAATAATTAACACTAAATTCCTAATTGAAATAAGTTCTGGTACTTGCAATTGGACCATTAAATTTTGTTACCTGGAGATTGATCAATTGTCTGTATACTGTGCTTAGTGCCCCAATGTATACGTGCTACTCTGTGATTGTCACTAAGTCTACCTGGATGGTTAGTGGAAGGCAGGATGTTAGTGTAGTTAACCAATTCCTCACAGCTGTGTTGGACTAGACATGGCCATTGTAACTTTAGTGGGTTATGGAAAGAAACACATCAAGGACATGTCATAGATTTACAATGTAATTTGTAAGTGATCTCAGACCTACTGACGTTGGTGTCATTGTGCATACCTTCAGCATCACCACCCTAACTGAGTGTTTGTATATGATAATATTACTTTGTAGATATAATCCGATCCAGCAGTTATAGGCTCCACACCATAGCACTGTGCATTCAGCCAAGAATTTTTCACATTTGACATGAAGCACATGGAGCTCTCCCCTATTGAGGTGAATGGAATACTCTGTACACACAGTATAAGTACTTAAGTATTTTCAAGTTCAAATGTGTAATAAGTTGATCCAAATAAAATTGATATTACAAGGATTATTATGAATATACATGACTATATACATGTACTGGGTATAATATTATACATGTACTCTACTATAATAGGGGACTAATATCTACTCATACTTGATATATATATTGGGCTGAAATCAGTGTGGGGTAATTGTTAAATTTTGTCATCATAATTACCTCGCTGTCATTCTATTTAATAGCTGATTAAAAGTAAAAAGTAATCCTACACACTGTTGTACAGTGAAGTCTGTGCATTAGTACTTTACGTGCAAATGTAAAGTATTTTCATAATAAAATATAACTGAATCTTTATGATATTTTAAATATATAACAACCCAATTTACCTCGTCCGCCCATTGTAGGAGCATATATTTTGTAGAGAAAAATCCAGTCTTTGTAGGTAGTGTTTACAGTTATACAGATTCACACTGGAGTCCATGCAATCTCCTCTAATGAAGGAACAGCCCAACTTGTATGTGATGGAGGTTATGGGATGGCTAATGAGACCCTTTTGACATGGGGTATGCATTAGTGCTGGGACGATTAATTGATTAGTCAATTAATCTATTGATTTCATTTCAAATCCGATCATCATTCATAGTGCAAGCCTATTGATTAATCACCCACAACGTCCACTCCATGGGTTCAATTTTGTACTGTAAGTGTACCTGAAATGTGAATGTCCTATAGATTTCACTTAATGTCTTTGGATGACTACTCAGTCTAATGAAGTGTTTTCCCGTAATTACTTCTGGTAATTAATTGATTAATGAATTGGTTAATATGTACTTGATAATGATAATTGATTTGAACATAGTGAATTCCAGGCTCAATTTTGTGCACATGCCTATCAGAGGACATTCTATGCCAGGAGCCCCATATATAATGTGATTTTTTCAAACAGCTAAAGCCATTTGCCTATACCTAATACACAGATGTGAGAAATTTCACACTTTAATAATAATTGATCAGAATATAATAACTCACACGTGGTCACAGACCCAATAATAGACTAATTAATGCCCCAATTGCATTGGTTTTGTATTGTTCTTACACACTAATGAGTCATTTAAACTCAATGTTACTGCAATCTGATTAAATTCTGATTATTTGATTTGTTCCAAAGGCCGTGGTTCAGAATCTCGTGACAACAGTGAGAGGTTTGCTGAGTTTACCCTTCCTTGTCATCTGGACAGTGATGTGGTATCTGATGTCTCTCCTCAGACGATGCACAAAGAATGCCCTCACAGGCTTGTTCACCTTCGTTTGACGTACCAAACTAGGGACTCCAGTGGTGAGGTCAAAGACAGACAATCGGAATCCATCATAATCACAACTGGCTGCATCTTGAGGGATGCTCCAGAGAAGGAACATACCTCCATAAGTAGGAAAGACCCTCCTCCTCAGCAGAGCAGGGGGGGACACAGTGCCCCAACCTACATATGTGGAGAATCATTATAATGATATAGAATTATAGTTCTATAATAATGGTAGAATGATTGGGATAGACATTGTTACAGAAGTAACAGCTATCAGTGAAACTTTTACTGTTAGTCTGAGTGCTGTTATAATGGAACAGTATTAAATATATTGGAGGTATAAGATTTTATATGTTAAAGTTGCACTTTCTGAGTATGTTAATTGAATTCCATATACATAAGTAAACCAGATTATAATCAAGAAAGATGCACTTACAGACATATATACATATACGCATAGATACATACATATTATATATGTCTATTATTATAGACATATATTATATAGTCCAACACATTCGGACTTACAATAGTCACAGAACACTTCAGACCCTCTCCTAGCAGTAGCACAAGAAGTACACACTGGTTGCTCCAGTTTGATCTGAGCTCCTCTGTCATCAAACACTGTCTTGGTAGACCTGGTCACAAAGTGATTGGGTGGACAAGTAGCTACAGGTAGAGATAATGGACTCAGAAGCATAACACCATCTCCTTCAACACCTTTCTGTGACAGTACAAAGCGACAATGCAGCAAGTGTGATTGTCTCACTATATCATGGACATCTTGGAGATTGATATGAGATAGAGATATATTTTATAGTTTCATATATGTCGGGGGATGGTAGTAGTTATATAAATCTTACTATTATTGTTCTTTACTATCTATAAAAGAGAATATAATGTTGAGTATAAATTATTATATGCATTGAGCTACCTACTGTGAAGGCACATAATATACAGACACAATGTACGGGACATATTACATAGATATTCCATAATTATAGCAATACTCAATCAAACACTGCTGGTCTGGTAGATACAATAGTGTGGGAGCAACAGTAATGTAGAATGAATTTGTTCTATGTACTATGTAGTGACCTACTGTGAAGGCGTAATATTATATAGACACAATGTACACGAAATATTTCATAGATATTCCATAATTATAGTGATACTCATTCAACCACTAGTGTGGTAGATACAATTTTATGAGAGCAACAGTAATGTAGAGTGAATATGTGCTATGTACTATGTAGTGACCATGTCCCATACATAGAGCGGGCAATGACTGAGGAGTTGGTGACTTTAAACGCACTTCCAGATATAGACAAAAAACACGTACATACTCATATATCACTCCACTCACTGCATAATATGTTGTCCTCGTCCAACTGTTGCTGTTCCCCACATTTGAATACAAACTTGTTTTCCGAGGAATCTTCCACTTCACACACTGGGAGCCCTTCACTGGTGTAGGCTGCTGTTGTGAGCAGGACCTCTGTGAGAGAGCTAACAGCTGCTGTGAGAGCACCTCTACTGGGAGGGACTCTGGATGAGATTGACTGGACAGGCTCAGGGAATATATCAGGATTGGTTACGTTTTCTCCATACAACAGGAAGGACACAGTGGACGTGTCTTCATCTGTGATAGTAACCAACTGTTCCAGCTCTGTGTCACTGGTGGAGGATACTGCTGCATGCACTATACTCTCAATTTTGCTGATGTTCAACTCTTCTCCATCACAAGCAGTCAGTTCCAGCTGTAGTGGAATCCCCATCACGGCTGCTGAGTATCTGTGAACAGAGAGATAGGCCGATCTGGAATAGGCACTGGTTACCTCATTCCAGGCCTCACATCTGTACGTCCCTTCATCTTCTTCCCGAGGGGATTCGATCTGTAATATGCTTCCTACCTTGCCTCGGAGAAGTGTGAAGTTCATTGCCCCCTTGGACTTGAAGTACCATCTGAATTGAGGATCAGGAGAGGATGTTGCGTTACAGATAAGAACAGCAGGTCTGGAATCTCCAACAATACGCTCCTGATCATCTGGCTCACGGTAAAACACAGGAGGTTGGTGTACATCGACATAAGACCAAGTGGATGTTGTAGTCCCCACATGATTGGATGCATCACAAGTGTAGAACCCTTCATCACTGACTTGGACACTGCCAATGACAAGTGTCGAGGAGGACTGGGTTGGGAGAACAACGTCGTCTTTCTTCCACTGGTAGGATACAGAGAACTCTGACTCGGCTTGACATTTCAATTCCAACCGCCCATTCTCCACTGCTGTTACATTGGTTTCTGGACTTTGTGTGATGTTGGGTGTCTGTGCACACCAGTAGTTGAGATCCACCATGTTTGCCAAAACTGTGTTGATTCTATCCAAGAGTGCTACAGCTGACTGTAGAGAAAGGTCAGATGATGTACTGAGTTCTTCCAAGTCAGGCTCAGCTTCACTCAGCATTGTCTTCAGGTCACCAACCATTTCTGATGGAGCTGTTTGGAGGATCCCTTCAAGAACATTGACAGCAACTGCAAAGCATTCGATGAGGCTGGAACAAGCATATCCAAAGTTCTCTCCACTCTTGTTGAGTACGTTGTTCACTTCAGTCCTCCAAATGACAAACACGTTCTGTCCAGATGTACCGTTAGCAATATTCTTAAGTTTGTCAACAAGTGCTTGTCTCAGTTCAAGTAGAGCAACCAGCTCGTCATCTTCTTCGGCCATTTTCAGCAGTGTTTCAGGATCAATGGTTACGTTGAATTGCTTGAGAGCATCCATATTGCCATCAGGCATTGTCATGTTACCCATGGCCTGATCTTCCAACTGGGCAGCAATAGAAAGAGTTTCTGATTTCTCATCATCTGTTTCATTCTGTAATGAGCTCACTGATATATGCAAACTATTGAAGAAGGCAGCTATGTTGCTGAGTGTCACACACTGTTCCTCAAAGAGAGCCTTTGCATCATCAGCACCATTCTCAGCCTGTCGTCTACGTCTGCCAAGTGAACTGTCTCCTATTACAGCAGCACCCAGGATGGTGGAAACCTGGTATAGGGAGGTCTTTGGGTTGTCGAAATCAAATGATACAGTTTTATTGACATTTTCTCCATTCCTTTGTACGGATACAGTGAAGTGGATTGGGAACTTCCTTGGTGTTCCTCTAACCACAGTCATTTCAAAACCAGCATGTCTTATAGTGAAAGGTGGATTGTCAGGATCAGAGAGAGACGGTTCAAGTTCAAGTAGTTCCTTGTTGTCTTTTTCAATTCTTTCCAGTTCAGCTCTCAGTCGGTCCAAGTTCAGATTACTCAAACCTTGTTCATATCGATTCTTCAGCTGTACGGCACTATTGAGCTGGATAGTGAGTCGACGCAGTCTAATATCAACTGCAGCTTTCTCCTTCTTTGCCTGTTCTAATCTCTTCAATGTCTGAGCGGACTCATCTTGGAGTGAATTGAGTGCTGTGTCACGTTGTGCACGACATAAGGAATTACTCCTCACACAAGCAGGATCCACTTGACGAGAGGCACACTCCACTCTAACCTCACACTCACGTTGTACACTTTCAGTTATTTCGTCAACGATGCATGCCTTGAAACAAGGCTCCATTGTCACCACTCTTCTACTTGTGTAGATGTTACCAAAGCACGTGTCAGGACAGCAACAGCGGTTTATAATCTCTACAATTCTACAAGAACAGATTGCTAGTGTGGGGCACTCGCAAATCTTTTGTTTTGTCACAGTTGTCTGCCATGTTGAACAGGGATACGATCCTGTCCTCACCAGTATTCTTTCATAGGTGATTCTTTCACATTGACTTGGACAAGATCCCCAACGCTTGACAAGTCTTTGTGAGGTACAGTTTCTTGTTACAGTATCAGGAACACACTCTTCCAAGCATGGTGTCACTGTACATATGGAGTCCAGATTGGAGAGCAGCTCTCTAGATGCTTCCCCAAGTTGTGTTAGGTTCTGAGTTAGCTCTGTTATGAGTTCAGAATAGCGCTCTTGGTCATTTTGGGTCTTTTCTTGAAGATACTTAATATCATTCACCACAGTCTCTTGCTCATTGAGGTCTTTTCTCAAACGTTCAGCTGTAGCCTCTGTCTTGTTCAGTGCCATGACAGCCAGTCTTCTCTTGGTACTAGCTTCCTTTGACAGCATCCGAAGATACTCCAGAGTGTTACTGGTGACCTGATTGACAAAGTCCAACCTCGGTGGTAGAGTGCCCTCCACAGTGAGTGGTACATTGTTCCAGGTGTTATCCAGTGGACCACTGACTGAGATATCACAGTCATAGAGATTATAAATCTTGGCAGAGGAGGAAGTAGTGAATCCAGTTTCCCTGACCACTAGACTGGATGTGAATGATGTCCCCAGAACCATGACCTCAGCAGTTGAGAAGTTGGCTATGTACTTTCCTGTAGTTGGATTCATGACCAGTGTTGCATGGGGGCTCAAACCGCTTTTCAAAAGACGTATGAAATTTCCAAGGGGGATTTCTGCTTCACTGTATTCAGACAAGACGACAACAGGGAAGTCTGTATCCTGGGGGTCAAAAAGAAGACAGTCCTGACTTGCTGGCTGGCCGAGATAGAGTTTGTGTGTCATCTTTGTAAACTCTAGCAAACCAAAGGTCAGGCTATGGCAATCAGTGTACATGTCCAGTCCTACAAATACTCCTCTAGCATCTGATGCTATGTTGATGGATATTGGGCAGCTAAACTGGCTACGATCCCCATAGATGTAGTTGGGAGGGATGGAGAGGATCGATGTGAACAAGTTGGACCCTCTAGTGAAGAGACTATCATTTCCAATAAAAGACAGAGCTGCAAAGGGACATCTTGAGTCTGACCACCCTGACATAAGATAAGAATATAATTATTGTCACATCGAATGATCTGTCATATGTACCAGCAGCTCATCTTACCTCCTACAGCAAATGTTCCATTCTTGGCTGTAAGTTCATAAGTGCCTTCTCCTACTCCCAACACGAGGTCAATGTCACCTTCAATCACTCCAGTAATGTTCTGCTCAAGACCTCGTGAAAGAAGCTGCAATAAGAATTACATAATGTAACAACACAAGCAAAATTTATGTTTTATTATTGAGCCTTCTTACTTCTTCAACAGAAGGTACATTGATTCCTGCTTGTCCAGTGATCTGTAATGACGTGAGTACCCCATTAATGTCCATTGCTGTCTGCAGAGACCCTTTAGTGGCTAGGTTGTACACAGAACCAGGTTTTAGAGTGTCAACTGATGCGACTGAGAATCCTGCAAGTTTGATGTTCCAGTGACGAGAGGAGAAGTCACGTGCTATTGGCAACTGCTGAATGAGAGCATCGGCATCAGGTGGGAGGCTGACATGAACTGCTGACCTTTGCCCATTACAGAGATTTATTCCAAAGCAGACTACATCTCCTCCAGCTGGATGATAACTAACCATCTCATCACCTAGAGTAATATTCAGGCTTCCTGAGTACTGAAGTACATCATAGAGTCCTTCGGAGGCATAGTCCATTAATAATCCAGGGCAGTCCTCAATGATGTGAAGATCACTTGCATCAGAAAGGATGGTCCCTCCACTGCTGGATGTATGACTCCTGTCAGTGGGATTTGGTTGGAACTCAATCCAAGTAGGGTAGAGTGTGAGTGTGTTCTTAAGAAACGTGGTAGCAACAGCTTCGGTTTGTAGAAAGCTCACTCTGTCACTGGGACTAGGTGTTATGCAATAACATTCATCTGGTTTACCATAGGTCCCACATGAAATGTCCTTTTGACATGGTAAACAGAATCCAACAATTCCTGGGTTTCGAGGTAAAAGAACTACTTTATTGTCATCGGTTATGTAAAATTGAGTTCCTGAAATAGACAATGGTAGTTCAAACTCTGGAGTACTGGCAAACACAATGCCATTTGTTGTCTGGCTACCAGTTGTTGACCCTTTGAGTGTAGACCATTGGCAAGTGGATTCAAACTTCACCTCTTTCTTATTAGGACAAATGAATTTCAGACTACTAGTACAGCAACCAGGATCCAAGATCCCTTCATCAACACCACGTTCTTTGTAGTAGTCACTGCTACCAGCTGGAGCCACTACACCAAGTACAGAAGAGGGAGCTTTGCTAATAAAAAAATTGTCATCCCTACCACCTAGCTTCAGTTTCATCTGATGAAGACCTTCTTTCGTAGGCCGAAGAGTGACAGATGCTGTGGGTTTGGCTTTTGTTAGTGTGATCTTGACAAAACGCGAAGGTATAAGGAAGACTGAAGTGAACTCAAGGATAAGTTCATCTTTTGGCTGTGCCTCAACTTCAAAGGTGTAGCTCTCGCCAACCTTCAATAGAGGGAGGTCTTCTATGATGATGATACCCAGCTCACAACGATCCCCTTCAAATCCAGTACCACTACAGTTACATGTGAACGTGTCGGTCCCAACAGCAGTACATAATCCACCATGCAAGCAGGAGCCAGCATCACATGGGTCACCCTCTATGAGACAATGAAGGAAATTTATTATTACAGCATATAAAACTAGTGAATTATCTTCATTTAACATGTTTCACATATACAGTAAAATACATGACATTGTATATTCTAGGCTGAACCCTGAATATATACCTGTATGGGCTGTGCACATGAATGTCAGCAGAAATAGTATTAAGTACCAGCTTATGTTGGGGTCTTTCTTTACACATAGTGGACATGACACTCACAACAGTCACAGTTTCACAACGCTCACTTATGCAGACAGGGTCCCTAGTCCAGTCCACTGTATTACCATCTTCTTCCAACTTGCACATGATGCTACTAACAGTGTCTGACTCGTTAGCCTGTACATAACCCTGGACACATCTGACAGGACAGCTTGTATTGAAGTTAGCAGTACACGGTTGGAACACACTGGCAAACAGAGGTGGGTCAATGAGTTTATTGCTGCACTGTTTAGGTGCACATCTACCAGTCTCTCCAGACCATGTGGTAGTGGGTAGACATGTTCTCTCGTCTGAACCTTCCAAATCATATCCAGGAGAGCAGGTGAATGTACAGGTTGTAGTGATTCTTAAGAAGTCAGAATCACAACTCTGTGTGCCATGTGTTGGGTCCTCAAGTGTAGTACAGGAGAGTTCTACAAGGTGAGAAACAGATTCGAAAATAGATTTACTGTACATTGATTTCAAAGCACTGATAAAAGTTTGTTTAAATTTTAGTTTATTCGATGAAAATGTTAGAAGCATTAAGTTTTGAACAACTTTGTTCAACCTCAATATTTCAATGTGGGATCCTTGACATGAGTAGTGACGTCAATACAAACCTACTATGTACGTACATTACGACTTCAAATATTGTTTTCATGCATGTGTTCATATAAATATTTTGTGTGTGTGTGCACGAATGCATGTATGATTGGTCAGTCTTATAGCACACAATGTGTGTATCAACAGACCGACGTTTAGTAACCATAAGTACATAGTTTTAAATGGTTCCAACTTTCACTATTATATGCATAATCATTGACATGGTTACACAACTTGCCAATCAATTTCATCATACTCTTTTGGTCCTTTACCCAGACTCACCAGTACAATTGTGACCATCACTGCTCAATGTGAAGCTTTCCATACAAGAGCACTGATAATGTCCTACAGTGTTGTTGCAGTAATGCTCACACCCTCCATTGTTCAAGAGGCATTCGTTGATGTCTGCGTACAGAAAAAAACACTATATTATGCATGTCTTTGAGTGGTGATGTACATTTCACAAAGATTTCTATAATTTTGTATACATTGTGTAAAATAAAACATCAACAGGAGTGAGTACACCCACTAAATGCCAAGGTATAGTGCTGACCCTATCGTCTTTGTAATTAGTAATAAATATTTATTATTGACTATTACTACTTGACTATTACTATTTAGAACAAATGACCTTGTGTTGATTGGTTCAATTTCCAATTCCAATTACATTCACCTTCTCACCAGCACCCTTACAAGGAGGTTATGAACAATTGTCACTATTACATATAATAATTTAATATTCATTGACATATATTTATATAGCTTGGGCATACCATGGCATTTACAAACACTATTAATGGTAATGTGGTACACGTTTGAGTACATGTATTTGGCATGTAGCCTATTGTTTATTTTGTATTCAAGTTTAATTTGCAATATATTATGTTTATGTATGTATATCGTAATATAGTTATTTTTTAATGGCCTAACACTTTTATTTCTCATGAAATCATGGTTATAACATCACGTATTTGTGTATATTAAATATGTTATGTATAATATAAAGTGTGAATGTAGAAATTCAAGTTGTATTCATTTACTATAATATAATGCAATAATTTATAACTAATATTATTGTAGTTATTATTACTATCAACTAGTATTAGTACATATTATATATTATATTATATAATATTGTATATATATTGTACTGTATATAAGTACTATATGAAATGTAACTGTTTATGGATTAGTAGCCCAATTAGCAGGTGTGTGTGTGTGTGTGTGTGTGTGTGTGCGTGTGTGTACGGGCATGTGTGGTGCGTGCGTGCGTGTGTGCGTGCGTGCGTGTGTATGTGTGTGTGTGCTTGTGTGTGTGTGTGTGTGTGTGTGTGTGTGTGCGTGTGTGTGTGTGTGCGTGTGTGTGTGTGTACGGGCGTGTGTGGTGCGTGCGTGCGTGTGTATGTGTGTGTGTGTGCTTGTGTGTGTGTGTATGTGTGTGTGTGCTTGTGTGTGTGTGTGTGTGTGTGTGTGCTTGTGTGTGTGTGTGTGTGTGTGTGTGTGTGTGTGTGTGTGTGTGTGTGTGTGTGTGCGTGTGTGTGTATGTGTGCATGTGTGTACATGTGTTTGTGATGCATGATAGTAGGTACACATGTGAAGTCTTGACATATTGAACATCTTGGGAGATGGAAATATTGGGCATTTTTGTGTAAGACTCCAGCCTATGAGGACACACTTGCAAAACTTTTCTTTATCAGGAATTCAATTAACCCAGTATCATTCTTAGGTAAATGCGTATTCTAAACACTTGAGGTTTAATGACCTTCAATTAACGGACCTTATTAAACACATGCACAACTACCACACAGGCAGCTTGTTATAGCTAGTAATGAAGATTGTACTCACCTACACAATCTGTACCATCATTCGAGGGTTGATATCCTTCCTTGCATGGACATTCAAAGCCAACAACAGTGCCACTGCATTGTTGAGAGTCAATGCTCCCAATGGTGTTCAGGCATATCTGGTTCACAGTACAGTTGTGGAGACCACGACTACATTCATCAATATCTGTACATTGAATGAAAGCACATTTAAATCAAATAGCATCCGTTATCATAGAAACAGTACTATTATACAGCAATTTTATAATGTATAAAGCGCTAGCAACAGTATAAAGTGTTAGCAACGGATGCTATAATGGTTAAGACATGGACACTCGGGCATTATGACATATAAAATACACTCGCCCTCGGGCGCTTCGCGCCCTCGGGACCCTGTATTTATATGTCATAATGCCCTTGTGCCCATGTCTTAACCACTAAATAGCAAACAACATCATTTCAATATAATTATTATTGTATATTTTTATCACATGGCATACATAGTGAAATGAAATTGAAATGAATAATAGATGAGTACAGTAGATACTTCATTGTACATTGTATATGAACTTGGATATAAAATTAATTCCTACACACATACCCACACAATCCAGTCCATCATTGGTGGGTTCAAATCCTTCTCTACATTGGCATACAAATCCTCCTATTGTGTCCACACAACATTGGGTTGTGGAGCAGTTGTGACCACCTTCAGTACATTCGTCAATATCTGTGTGATGGGGAAATTTGTCAACAAATAACCCAACCACTAAACACTGTACATAGTCCAGTCTTAGAGTGGAATACTGTGACACTTACTTTCACACGTAGCTCTGTCTTCCTTCAGTTTGAAGCCTTGAAAACAATCACACCTGTATGTCCCAACCTCATTGATACACACATGTGTGCATTGCCCATCAAATACTGCACAGTCTGAAGGGTCTGTTGAAGAATGGAACCACGGTTAAGAGTGCTTGAAATTTGTTGTAGAATGCACCTATTGAAATATATCAACACGTACCATTACACTGTTGATCTTCAGTTTTGGAGGTACAGTTAACAAAGCTTTCATTGCAGACATTTTGACCTCTACTGCTTCCAGTGACACATTCATCAATGTCTGGGGGTTCAGATAGTTACAAGAACTCACAAAGAGTACACAGTTTAGAAGGCCCCTTGAAATATCCCCTACCATTCTCTAATGTACGAGTTCATTTGGAAATGGATCAGTGAGGGTTCAAAACTTTGCAAACCCAGAAGGGTCAAAGGGAGATCAAAAGATCAAAACCATTATTTAAAAATTTGATTTACAAAGCAATGCCATAATAATCATTTTTTAAATATATTCCCAACTGGTGCAACTGATATGTCATTGGTTTTGCAAACTTGTGTACTCTAGCCTGATCTTTCAAAATGGAGTGTACGTTTACAAAATTTAGTTGTTAAATTGAACACATTATGATAATTTCATTGCATGGCTGTAACCAATAAGTGAGAGAACAGCATGTGTACACTCACCGATGCACTCATTCTGTGCATTCAATGTGTAACCATAGTTACAGCAGCAGGAAGGACGATTACTGGAACTGAGACATCCATGAGCATTTTCACAGGTTTCAACAGACTCACAGCAGATGGGAACTGAGATGGTAGGGAGGACGAATATGTCACAGCATAGGTACAAATTATGCTGTACATATGCACACAGTTATAATTAGTGCTACAACATATATCCTAGTTATCCGGATATCCGTATCTGAATGTTGTATCCGGATATGTTTCCCTTGTGTAGCAGATATTGTAATTTTGTACATGTGCAGAACCAAGTGTTGTCTAAAACGCACGAAATTGTTTGATTGTTTTCAAATACGCACGGCTTCTAGAAGCGAACAAGACGAGTGTAGAAGTTGTTTGAATAGCCTATGTTTATTTCAGATGGAGGAAAAGACTTGAAAAAGTATCCTGTAAATTGTGTGACCAACAGCTCGCTGATGGTGGTGGAACAACAAACTTAGAGTCATTTACCAGCGAAGCATCCAGAAGAGTACAAGCGCTGTACAAATCATGATGACTCCAGCTCCAAGCGAATATTGTTGAAGAATATGCTTCGAAAGTGTTCGATCCAGCGTGCTGCGGCTGTTGCGGACAAAATTACTGAGTTTAACGCCAAGGATCTGTGTCCACTTAGTGTTGTAGATGGCGATGGCTTTTAGCTTGCCTTTCATATGTTATTATAACAGTTGACAGTCAATTTTATGTATTTTGTGATTATGTCCTTATGGTATGTAATTCATGTAATTCTTCAATTATCCAACAGATATTCGATGTGATTTTGTCTAGGATATCCGGATAGTACCCACCCATATCTGTTGCAGCACTAGTTATAATACACACACACACACACACACACACACACACACACACACACACACACACACACACACACACACACGCACACACACACACACACGCACACACACACATACACACACACACGCACCACACCACACCACACTTTGTACGTACTATTGCCTCACAGCATGATACTATATCTATAACAACTGACCACAATCATCTCCCACTAATTCGTATCCAGTTCTACACAGACAAGTGTATCCACAGGGTAGATTAGTGCATCTGTGAGCATTGACACAAGGTGATGGAGACTGACTGCACTCATCAAATTCTGTAAGGAAAAAAAATTAAGTGAAGCAGTGAGTGAAAATGGAGAGAAAAGTGTATGAGAATGGATAAATGTGTATTATTGATATACATACATTTTCGATCTACACCAGATAGTAATGGTTTTCACTGCTTACCATCTTCACATGTGCACCGAGGACATCCACTTGGGCAAAGACATGTGCCATTATCTGCACAACTTCCCATAGAACATGAACGACATGCCACTGTGGAAATGAAGGAATTCATTAGACTATGCGGAAAATAAATTTCCGCAAACTGAATCATCATGTGCTGTACACAGGTGTTGGAAGGAATAATAGTACTAATGTTTATGTCTACATATGTGGAACACTTGCAAGTGATTCAGCTTCATTATAGGCCATTTCTACTATCATGTTTGGACATTAATAACATAACATTAATTGTAGACACTCTCATAAGTTAAAATTGATTTTGCAATATGAATCAGAAGATCATGCATTCAGAATTGAAGGTAAAGTGCATATAAGTAAAATAAGTAAGTATATAAGTATGTAAAAAATAAGTGTATACACATGTGCACGCAAACACGCACACGTACACATACACACACGCACATACCTGCAAATGCACAAGAATGCATTCACACATAAAATTGAATTTCATGTAAATTATGCTTAATATAAATGTCTCAATGCGTTATGTCTTCATTTTGTACCAGTATTGTGTTTTATACCACATGTACTATCTTGCTAGCCTACATGAACTACATAATAATACTATCTTGCTATTTTCTGTACCTTTACTGAGGTGATAGCAAGAGCTAGAATCTACTGTAGTTCATCCTTTCCCACTATCACAATGTGTTATAATACCTACATACGTGGTATGACATATTTGCAGACCCACTTACACAGTATTACAGAGTGTCACATAACAATACCAGATATGTTGGCACTCACCCTCACTGCTCAGTGACTGGTTGGAGTCAATACGGTAGACCCACTGTCCAATCTTTCCTGTGTTACCTTCTATCTCATCCAGCAGTGTCACATTCTCAGTACCAGACCCAGGAAGGTTCAGGTAGCCCACTCCATCACCAACATTGTAACCAGCTATACTATATGTTCTATAACGTGGATCAATACCCCAGTTCAGTCCATCCTCAGGGTAGGTGAAAATAGCAAAGGAATACGTCCAGTCAGTGGCTAGTATGAGCTGGAATGTATTCTCCTGTAATGAAATGGAAAGTTGACAAATTGGATTTAATAATTTTATCGAATACTTCTTATGATAAAATTTATAGCAATCATTCCTTGGTGTGAGTAACATGAAATAATATCCACAAAATTTTGTTGCAATATACTTTACACACCATGAAGTATGTGTTTATGCTGTATACCTATATTATTATAGGCTATATACCTGTATGAAAAAGTTAATGCATTTGTATTAATGTGTATTGTATCTGAAAAACACCTATTGGAACAAAACCTGTTACTGTAATAGTCAGACATAATGAAATGGATACAAATGTTGGAGTTTGCATAGGCCACAATTCCAATGCATGTGCACTGTTACATCCACACACAATAACACACATGCATGCCATTATGCTCACATATGCAAAAACACATGCACACACGTACACCTACACACACGCACGCACGCACACACACACACACACACACACGCACGCACTGTATCTGGCCACCAGGGTACATGATAACGTCCATATCCTCTCATTCCTTCCCATGTGACAATAAGAGCCCACTGGGCTTCAAATCTAAAGGTACCACACTCCTGTGATGTTTGTTTGTAAATAGTATCATCAATTTCTTCGAAAAGAGGGTTTTTTTCTTCACGTCGGAAGCCTTTGTAGTAAGTGACACTTGTGTTTGATAAATAATGGTACTGCCAAAATGCAGCTATGGCATGATCAGGACTATAGATTCCTCCATATTGGTAAGGAAACCTTCGAGGTCCATAACACCAACTGTACCGATTATGTAAGGAAACATAACCAGGTTGATTAACCTGCATGTGATGGAGAACATTTACGTATCCAAAATGAATTATGATGTAGGGAGAGTAACATGTGTACATGTTTGAGATATATGCACTGTGCCTTAATTTCATTTAACGAGAATATTGTGTGAACAATGTATCAACATACGACTGATTCCATTATCCAGGAGGTGAGATTTGAACTAGTACTAGGAGCAATATCTTTCCAAAGGGTGTCACAGGGGACCAAATATCAAGATCAAAAGTGATATTTTATAATTATTATTATAGAATTATAGTTTGTAGCAGATACTGATTTGATATTATTTTGTACTTAGTCTAGTAATTTTGTCTATGAGCCAATGGTCCATTATCAAATGTTCAGAGTTTGATGTCACAGTTTTCAGACCTTCATCTACGTCCAAAACTATATTGTCAAACTAGGGCCTATATATGAGCAGGTATATTGTCCAAATAGGGCCTATATGTGAGCAGGTAAAATGTTTATTAATACCAGCCATTACATAGGAAGTAATGTGTGTTACCTTCAGAATGAAGAACTACATGTTATAATTCAAAGACAATAATCATAATGAGTGTCCTTTTGCAATGGATACTTTCTAAACTGGGAAATTCACCATTTCCTTCATTTTTTATGCTCTTAATGAATGAATCTGGTAATTACCAGCAAAATTCACATGCATTAATAATGTGTGTCAACGAGAATGAGGTATATTTACATACCTACCTGCATATAAGAGTACAGTCTTCCAAAGTAAGGAAAGGATCCATTGAGAGGGAGAGTATAGTTGAGCAGGGAGATGCGTCTACTATTGCAATAACCACCCAGAAGGTATCCAGTGTAGATGACCCTGCCATACTCTGAACCAAAGGGATACCCAATGAGTTCTGATAACAAGGAATCATCTGTGAAATAGAACCATTGGTATTGCATGAGTCATGACATTCAGCGTAGAATGGAACATGTACGCAATATATTAGATGACCACGTGTGCATGCAATACCTATGTAGTTTGAGTGAATTACCGTGGCAACTAACCACAAGCCACAGGGCTTTTTGCGGTTAGTGGGACTTGTGTCCACTCTGGTTGCCATGGTGACCAGTCTCCATCCAGTCAGCAATCCAAGCAGTGGGAACTACAGAGGGCTGTTTAGTCCTTGTTAGGACTCATCATGCAGTGTAGCATACCCACTTCTTGCTTGGACCACTTCTCCCTTTATACCTTACATCCATCCTGCAACACTTATTAATGGCTGGGGGCCTTTGAAGCCCCCCTCCCCACAGTCATTATTAGGGGTCACAGTCTCCATCAGTTGTTGACGGTTTCCTGAAACCACAAGTGTTATCTTGTGGTGGATGGACGGTATAAAAGGAAATGCAGTCCAAGTATGAAGTGGGTATGCTACACTGATGAGTTTGGTGGATTGTTTAGCCAGGCCTTGGCTAAACAATCCACCAAACACAATACCTATGTACTTTGTTATTACTGTTTTCTGAAATTGTCATTATTTGATGTGATCATTATAATTCCCAACATTCATCACCTGCACAGGCAGTTGTACATTCAACAATAATCTTCAGATAGCATCTTCAATTAGCGATGAATTGTACGGTAATACCTCTGCAATACGGTATGATATTAATGACCTATCCAGCTAGACTATTATATTTATTCTCCATTAATTTGCATTATTTAATTTTCTGTCCAAATATTACCTGCCCTGATCAATTTTAATAACAAATGCACAGTATGTCATATTTCTTCATTCTGGAGGTAAAACACACATTACTTCCTATGTAATAGCTGATATTAATAAACATTTTACCTGCCTATATATAGGCCCTACAGTACAAAATGATTGTATGCACACATCCACATACTTGAACAAGCTATACTGACATCCTTGGAATGGTCACAACCACCACTGGGAGGACTATCAGGCAAACATGTACAGATCCTCGTACTTGTTCTGCTACACTGAACACCTTCCAATATGGGACCTGATCCTCTACCAAACACACCACCCTGTCCAATGTGGGCATTAGTCAGTCTCTTGTATCCAAGCTGGTTGCACACAGTCCTAGCTGCAGCTCTGTTCCATCCATCACTACAGACTGTACTCCAGTATCCATTGACAAAGATCTCCACTCTACCACTGATGCTAGTGTTGGTTTCTGTACCACCCACCAGTCTTATGGTGCACTCTACAGTAGTTGAACAGCAATGTACAGGTGATTGCTACATGATACACAGCATGTGTAGGAGCTCTGTCCATCTAACCTGGTTGCCATGCACTACACGAATTGGGAGCTGGTCCATCTAGTTCCAGGTTGCTGTACTTACAAGTGTTACATGCACTTGGATCATCAACTCTTGAACATGATCCACAAGATGGATGACAAGCTGTTAGGAAGTATGAAAGATAGAGCTAACTGTGAACCCGAAGTTCTATAATTATTATATATTGTGAAATTAGTGCATGGTATGTATATCTCCAACCTGCACTGGGTACAGTTGATACAGTGTTCAGAGGAGGACGTAGTGTTTGGAATACTTCATGATGTCCGCATGCTATGCTTCCCTCATCAACAGAGACATTCTTACCAGTTGACGTGCAGTAGATATCTGGAGTGGGATGATAGATATATTTTAGTTTTTCCATGATAAAGGGCCATAACCACTGAATGTGAAGTGATCCAGTTCGCATTAATATTATTGAGATTGGTAAGTAGGGGAGTCTAGGGGCATGTCCCCCATGAAAAGTTTGGATTTTAGACCATCAGAAGCAGTCCCTGGTGCCAAATTTAATGCCATTAGGTCAAATGTCTTGCCAATCACATATATTGCAGACATGCACAATATGTTGTGTTGCATTATGATCGATTATTCAATGCAGAGTTGATTTGTAACAGCAGATTTACCTCAGTAAAAGTCTCAAAGTATAGATTACATGATATTTTTTATTAATTTTATAAATTTCATGTAAAAGCTATCATAGTGGAAAGGTGGCAAATGTGCTTCTTCGAATTTCTCTCTTTATAACAAATTCATTGGCAATGACTTTCAGGTCAAGGCTATCTGTCATGTCTTGGTGATAATGTAGGATCATCAAATGGTTTAGACTTGCTTGAGTCATTGTAGTCCTAAGGTATAATTAATATGACGGAGGACAGAGGGAGACATCAATCATTATTTCATCTTGCTAATACACCAATCATGTACATAATGACATACGTAGATGTATAAGATGGTTACAGTTGTATTATTGAAACAATTGATGTCTACTCCCACACTAAAATACTCAAAATGTAAGGATGGAGCTGTTATTGCTCTTCATTCTGTTCAACTCAAAAACCTTGACACAAATGTGGCAATTCACATCCTGACCTTCGTCATGGTGCAGAGATGGCCAGCTATCAAACCACTGGCTCTGAACAGAGCTTAATACAGGTTTCGATTTCCCGAAGCTCTTTTTAGGGAATATTAATTTTCTCCCGGGATGATGAGACAGGGAGACTTGGAAGTGCTGCCTTAAAGTTACTCAAGCTTGTGGCCATTGTATGAATGTAGATCGTACCTCGGAAATAATGATAATATTTTTATACATGTACATAGCCATAATATTGTGTATTAAAAATGAAGCCACTTTAACAAGGGTATGCAAAATGGCTACCCTGTCTATACTTACAAAAGGGGACATGCATATGTTTTCAGCCAGGATTTGTACAAGCAACTTGTCTTGTGAAGCTGTGACTTCCAAAACACAGAATTAAGTATAAAAACAGATGACATGGAAATTCCTTTCTCCTTATTTTTTTAATAATATTATTTTATTTTTATTTTTTGATACTACCTTGAAAAGTGGTCCGGTTGAAACCATACCAACCTTAGTGGTGACTAGGGCTCTGTGAAGGGAAGTAGTTCCACATTTTACATACTTACCAGGTCCTTCATTTTTGTCAGTGATCAGTTTGTAGACATAATCTGATCCAATAGTTATAGTCTCCACATCATAGCACTGTGCACTCAGTCGAGAGTTGTTCAAATTTGACATGAAACACATTGAGTTCTCCCCTATGACCTCAAGGTCAGGGTTGTATACTATTACAGTAAAAATGTAAGTAACAGTGAATACACAGTTAAACTGAACTATGATAAAAATCTATTTGCAATGTCGGAGGGAACAATTATCTATTTATTCTGATATGTAATCAATTTCCAAATCCCATAGTAGTAGCTCAGTATACTAGTCTGGCCTGCTACAACCGTCTTTCTTTCTAAACGCCTCCGGCGTGAAAGACGGTCTATATAGCAGCACTAGAGATTGATTGCACAACTATTGAATAACCAGATATGAGTGCTGAGTTCTTGGCACTCATTAAAAAGGTGTTAGATGACACAATGATCATAGTGATTGGGGTTGAGTTGTGAGGTTTGCTCTAAAATGTGATGAGGAACATAGTGCTCAGGTTGATTTTTCCCAGGGTTTCCTTCTGTGGTACACTTAACAGTGGGTGGTTGGGTAGGGGGTGAGCTTTCAAATATAGTTGAGGACCTCTGACACATTTCGAGGATGAAATGAACATTTGTGCCACCAAATGTAACTTTCAACTCTGAATCTCTCTCTCTAACATAATTCATTTTCAGCCTTTTGGACAGCAAAAACTGTATGATAGCACGTTTTGCACAAGCCAGCCTGTGAATCACCCATGTCGCTGATGTCAAGAATGTGAACAAATACTGTTCCAATGCTAGTCAACTCTTCATTTATTTTCAGTAGGTAGTTCTTCACATCAAGCATAGAACAGCACAAACAATATATTCGAAATACCTAAGGGTGTTACCTATCAGCTGTAGGTACATATGTTGATAACAGCAAGGTGTGAATTAATCTCTAGTGCCGCTAGACCGTCCCATTATTTTCTCCTTGCCCAGGGTGCTTGATGGGACAGTTGTAGCAGGCTTGATGGGACAGTTGTAGCAGGCCAGATTACACAGTATACAAACAATTTAAGTTCTAATTGATATTCAACTAATTTACATTGTATTGTTAATTGTATATTATAATTATAGGCCAATCCACTTCAATACTATGACAACCTAACATTGGTTAATGCTCCCCTTATTAAAGTTTCAATCTCAGTTCAACCTATATAATGTTATTGTGATTCAAATGATAACATGGCTGTCAGAATATATTCATTTCATTTCATGCCACATGAAATGTTCCCGATGCATAGTACCCGTACTGTACTGTTGTATATGTACTCTACTACAAACATACTTGTTTGAGAACTGTTGCAGCTTTCACCAAGATAAGGGAGGGGATAATTACATCCGATTCCAATGTAGTCTCCAACACTGCTACAGTATCCCTAGAATATAAACAAAAGGATTATAATTACAGAATGTTTTGACTCTTTGTGAAGCACCTCTTTATTGAATGCAATAATTGATATTATGATAAAATTGACAGATTTCTTATGAAAATTAATGGTTATAGGTAATTCATATTTTAACGCCTACTAGGTATTTGCAAAATTACCTTCCAATTTACCTCTTTCTAGGAAGTATACAATGAATATCGATAATAATATGTTTTGGTAAAGGATATTATCCACAATGTGCTTTAAATCAATTGAAATACTGCATTAAGTACATATTATGTATGAGGAGAAGCAGCAGAAATTAGCATAATTTTGGCGGGATCACAATGGACTATATTATGCAAAAATGACAATACATGTGACTTTACCTTGTACAGCCCATCATAGGAACATACACCACGAGAGATTCCATAATCATAATGAAGACAGTTATAAGGATTCACACTGGAGTCCCCACAATATCCTCTAATGAAGGAACAACCAAGACCTGTATTGGGGACATTATGGGATGGCAAGCTCAACAAAATGTTATATAAAGAATTATTTTATAGTGACACTGTGGATACATATTGTGACAAATAGTATATATCTCCATCATAACAGTACAATAATATCAATAGATGAATATTGATTGTTTGTTGTATGTATATATACTCCAAAGCCACCTTGAATTTTCTTAATATCAAAAGAGTGGAATAGACCAAATTTGTTCAATAATAATAGAACTACTGGTGGGTAGCATAAAATTTCAGAGTACAATGCAAGCCAAATAATATGCTTCTAGTGATAACAGGTTATAGTTATATCTTGCTGTACATTAGCATTCTGGTGTACATTGACCATTATCTGTAGTACTATAGTAAATTAGTTGACATGCTGAGCTTTAGTAAATTGAGATGTATTTATTTGGATAAAGCATGTTACTCATTGGTTAATAATTGCCAATGAATCTCAATTTACATTATCTGCAGATATATTAACCTGCATGAAGGCTGCCACTGAGATAATGGAGGCAAGTTCAAATTGTTACCATACTATAATCCAGAATTGAATATGAGACTGATGTGTAAAATAATTATGTATGTATTAGTATTAAATTTCAGATGAATGATTAATTCAATATAAACTAATTATTTTCTCCAAATCACAATCTGGCATGGGAGTATATTAGTGTGAAACCCTGGATATATTATGAAGAGGCAGTCACTATGGCTTGAGAAGGGAAATAATATTATATTCTCTTATCCTTGTTGGGAATAACCATAATCTATATTATATCCCTCTATATGCATGTATGTATCTATTTTTTCAGTATATCTCCTCCTAAGCCTTGTTTACAAGCAATGCTACACATGACAACATTCCAGGACACTGGATGGAGAGTGTCTTAGAGGGTGGATGGATATCTATTTGTCATGACTGAGAGGAACACAGCAAAGAATCTCTCCTTTACTCAAAGGGTGTCATGTTGAGTTAATATTTCATTTCTGAATCATAATAATCCCATTAGGCATCGGTCGACAACTGAAATGTCCCCTTGGACACTATATTATCCATCAATCCATAACCTTTTCCAAAGATGTATGGTATAGCTTGTCCATCCAGAGTGGTTTGTGTGACCTCATGGTTGACATCATACCATCCAGAGTCCTTCAATACTGCCAGAGTGAACGGACTCAGTTGAGAGTATGTACTGTACAAGGAGAAAAAATGAGCTGCCAGTGAGGTCATCAATGCATCATAATTGTTATAATGATGCATGACCTATTATTATATCAACAGTATTTCTGATGTTTATATTTTATGTAACAAAGTACCACTGGGAGTCCTGTAGCGGATATACAGAAACTTTGGTTTGATGTTTCCGAGAGCAAATTCCAAGCTAAACGTGTCTGTAATTATATCTGCTACAGCCCTACCAGAGGTATACTTTAGTAATTATGAGGTTTGAGGTATTCCATATAAAAAGTTTTTGTATGCCATCTCTCATGCCCCATTCTTATATTACATCTGCACAAAGAGTTGCTAGGCAATCAAATTTTGCAATATAGCACATTTTAATAACAATTACAAGTCCACAATAGCAAAGGGAAATAATTGTTTACTTTGTATTTTGATCTGCCCATGCAACATGCCACATGTATGTACACATAAGCATAACTACTGCAGTGGCTCACAGCATGGAGGTATCCAATATATATTTTTCTCTGTTTGATTCAAGCATTTAACTGTTCAAAAATGATTTCTGAAAGTTCTGTATTGATATGTCCAACCATTATTAAAACAACACTAAAAAGCACCCATTACTCGGAAATTATAGCTATTTTATGTACAACTATATACAAACATAGTTAAGGTACTAGTACAGTATGTACATGCATGCACATACTTACGGGTAGAAGTATCTTGTCATGATTTCAGGCAATAAGTATTGTCTTGGCCAATGACTATGATGGATAATGATAATCATAGTACAATGTCCAAACAATGTGGATGGAAAATCCTCTTCACTAAACATTTATAGTTACAAATTTTTATCGCCCGTTGACGTCATACATCCGAAAAAGAGAAGAAGAAGAGAACGGTATGCCGGTATACAGGATACCAGCACTGCAGTAACCTGCAAGCGCCCCCTAAAACCTAGCAATGCGACCGCACAATTATCACATCACTTGGGAAGACCATTGTCAATCAATCAATCAGTCTCATACTGGTGTACAACTTTCTTCATTGGCTTGATTTGCTTCTCTCTGCTTTCATGGTGAGGTGCCCTGAACCCCTGATGCTTCCTAATTTGGGACACTTTGGATTGTTACGAAAATTTTCTCTTCACAAACTGGCCGTTTCTCGGATCAAGTTTAGTATAAAACTGATCCTCAATCTATGAAACAACGTTTAAAAATTTGAATAAATTTAACTGATTTTCGTACTTGATATTCGAAAGTAGAAAGCGTCCAGAATTGGGGCACCACACCATACTCAGTTATTGGGAATCATCATCTTCCACGTCTTAATCAAGTCGCTTACTCAATAGCTAGTGGTTGGCTTTCCTCCCTGCTGGAGGGCTGCAAATGTTTATGATAGACCGTTTTGTTGAAAGAAAAACAAAATTACTGGAAATCTCGAAGCAAGAGGAAGAAAAGTATTTGAATTCAAACATATGGCCTATTTTCTAGGCGGATATTTTGCGATAAACTACCTACTTCATGCTCTCCTTGCCGTATTGCTTTGTTTACTGCACTCGCCCTCAGGTCTCAAGCAGTAAATGCAATACGGCACAGAGAGCGTGTAGTAACTAGTACATATCGAATTGGACCGCACATGTGACATGTATATGTAGAAGTTAAATAAATATGTAGATGCATTAAACAGTGTATAACACATTGAGAACCATGTAACTGTGATTTTAGATGAATTAATATTAACTTGTGCCTTGCAATACTGTAGACTGTCAAATAGTACATATTATTCAACGCAACCTATGCATGTCATGCAAAAATACATTAAAATTATTGGAGTGCATTCTATATGACCAATCTATATACCTACCTACGTAATTGGTGATAAGGAATTCCACTCAAGTTTTGACAACCAAAGTGAGTCTTTGCAATCTCAACAACCTATACATGTGTTGACAAAACAATGGGTAAAGAGCATACAGTAAATATTAACAAATGTAGCCTGCAATAAAACTGTACAATACACCTATAATGGTAGTTTTCATGTTTTTCATGGAACAACAGAAATTAATCGCCCCATTCATCGCCGGTATCTTGTTTATAATTGTATTTATAATAGCAATTGACTACATTGATTAGATTTAATTACCTAACTAAGATACTGGAATTCAATCTATATTACAATATATATTAGGTACAATTATCACACCAACCAGTATTGCCTCACTGAATGATAAATATTATAGGTACCATCGGTGATAAAGATCACACAAAAGGACAAACACACTCCTAACCAAGAACTGAGGTCAAGATATAGTGCTGGCGTGGCTTGTGCCTTTGGTTATCTTGACATTCTCAAATTAATGCAATGTTTCATGAGTGATGACTGTGGCAGTCATCTTGAAAAATGAAAAAAATGTAATCAATGAATCCACCCATATTTATTCATAAAAATTCTGTAAATTACAATAGTCTACCCTGTATGTGAAACAATAACCATTAATCCTATTTCAGGTTCAATATTAATTTCAATTAGTTATATCTATGTTTAATACCTATACAGTGGCGGTGGAACATAAAAATCTTGGGGGGGGGGGGGGGGGGCGGTGGTCCAGTGCACGTGCAGTACAGAACACTAAGTCACCAAATTAGCATATACTAGCCACTCCTTCACTTCAGTAAATTCTATGCATATGTTCATAACACCAAGGCTCATTCAAAATTATATTAATAATGTGTATATGTCTATGTAACATTACATGTCTCCTTGAAAATTAAGGGGGGCAATGCCCCCCTTGCCCCCCGGTTCCACTGCCTATGCTATATATGAGGTATAATAATATTATGGGCCTGCTCTTCCAGAGAATTGTATGATGCACTATAATTGACTGCATTTGAAAAAAGTTCCTAGCTGCAAATTATTTCTGTAGTCAGAATGAAAAGTATGATATTATACAGTATAGGCAGGACAGGAAATCAGAAGCACAAATCAGGACAGTATATAATTAAACACCTACTGCTTCAAGCTAATCTAAGCTGATATTCATACAATACTACAAGAGAGAGTCTAAAAAGGAGTACAAACCAAATATACGTACTTCCATCAAATTAAAATGAACAATCACAGATTTCTGTATCATACTCACAGTAGGGAGAACCAAGCTATTGGTTCTTTGCTGATATGAATAATGACTGAAAATACCCTCTGTCCCCCAAAGTGTTTGAGGACCACCAGTTTCGTTCCTAAAACTGAAGAGGTTCTCATAATAATAGACTACATTTATCACAATTCAGCATGATAATATTCAAAATTGACAAAGTTTCCTGATTTACGTAAATAAACAGGAGGAATAGTTCATAGCTCATTT
>OZ026561.1:3326868-3349368 GCA_964020155.1 Chondrilla cf. caribensis
ATCTAATTTTGTGACCAATAATTACTTTTACTTGCCCCAATAATTTTAAAACCAAATGCACAAGAGTACGTCAAGATATACAGTACAAAATGCAATAGAAGACGTATGAGGTAAATGTATTATACATATTAATGACAATGGAAGTATGAACATATCCACATACTTGCACAAGCCACACTGACATCCTTGGAGTGGTCACAACCACCACTGGGAGGACTATCAGGTAAACATGTACAGATCCTCGTGCTTGTTCTGCTACACTGAACACCTTCCAATATGGGACCTGATCCTCTACCAAACACACCACCCTGTCCAATGTAGGCATTAGTCAGTCTCTTGTACCCAAGCTGGTTGCACACAGTCCTAGCAGCAGCTCTGTTCCATCCATCACTACAGACTGTACTCCAGTATCCATTGACAAAGATCTCCACTCTACCACTGATGCTAGTGTTGGTTTCTGCACCACCCACCAGTCTTATGGTGCACTCTACAGTAGTTGAACAGCAATGTACAGGTGATTGCTACATGATACACAACAGGTGTAGGAGCTCTCTCCATCTCACCTGGTTGCCATGCACTACAGGAATTGGGAGCTGGTCCATCTAGTTCCAGGTTGCTGTACTTACAAGTGTCACATGCACTTGGATCATCAACTCTTGAATATGATCCACAAGATGGATGACAAGCTGTCTGGAAGTATGAAAGACAGAGCTAACTGTGAACCAGAAGTTCTATAATTATTATATAAAATTAGTGCATGATATGTATATCTCCAACCTTCACCGGGTACAGTTGATACAGTGTTCAGAGGAGGACGTAGTGTTTGGAACACTTCATGATGTCCACATGCTATACTTCCCTCATCAACAGAGACATTCTTACCAGTTGAAGTGCAGTAGATATCTGGAGTGGGATGATAGATATATTGTAGTTTTCCATGAAGCAGGACCATAGCCATTGAATGTGAAGTGGTCTGGTTAGCGTTAATACGTTGAGATGGCAAGCATAAAGTAGGGGGTCTGGGGGCATGCCCCCCAGAAAATTTTGAATTTTAGATCTTAGCAAGCAGTCTCTGGTGCCAATTTTAATGTCATTGGGTAAAGTGCTTTGCCAATTACATATATTGCAGACATGCACTATGTTGTATTGTATTATGATCGATAATTCAATGCAAGGTTGATTTGCAACAGCAGATGTAGCTCAGTATAAGTCTTAAAGTATAGATTATAATATTTAGTTCGCTATTTATAACTTTTATGCAAAAACTATCATAGGGGAAAGGTAGTAAATCTACTTCTTCAAACTTCACTCTTCATAATGAATTCATTGGCAATGGCTTTCAGGTCAAGGCTATCTGTCATGTCTTGGTGATAATGTAATGATAATGTATGATACCTCAAAGTTACTCAAGTGCGTGCCCATTGTAAGAAAGTAGATCGTACCTCGGAAATAATGATATTATACTTATGCATGTATATATCCATAATATTGTGTATTATTAATCAAGCCACTTTAACAAGGACAAAGTGGCTCCTGCATCAATGCATACAAAGGAGCAAATACATCTGTTTTCAGCCAAGGTTTGTACAAGCTACTCATCTTGTGATTCTGTGGCTTCTAGAACACAGAATTAAGTATAAAAACAGATAACATGAAAATTCCTTTCTCCCTAGTTTTTATTTTTGATTTTAATTGGTGCTGCCTTGAAAAATGGTCCAGTGGAAACTGTACCAACTGGACCACTGACTACGGCCCTGTGGAGGAAAGTATTCTGCATATTGCATACTCACCAGGTCCTTCATTTTTGTCAGTGATCAATTTGTAGACATAGTCTGATCCAATAGTCATAGTCTCCACATCATAGCACTGTGCACTCAGTTGAGAGTTGTTCAAATTTGACATGAAACACATTGAGTTCTCTCCTATGACCTCAAGGTCAGGATTGTATACTATTACGTTGAAAATACAAATAACAGTGAATACTTAGCTAATTGAACTATGGTAAAAATCTATTTGCAATATCGGAGAGAACTATTATATAATATATATTTTCTAAAGTGTAATCACTTTTCCGAACCCCATAATAGTAGCTCTACAGTATACATACAATTTAAGTTCTGTTGATATTCTACTAATTTACATTGCATTGTTATTTGCTTATATAGGCCAATCCACTTCTGAATCAATACTTTGACAACCTATTATTGGTTAATGCTCCCCTTTTTGAAGTTTCAATCTCAACTCAACCTATATGTTATTATTATGATTCAAATGATAACATGGCTGTCAGAATAAATTCATTTCATTTTATGTCACATAGAATTTTCCCAATGTATAGTACTAGTACTGCATTGTTGTATTACTACACTACATACATACTTGGTGTTCGAGAACTGTTGCAATTTTGACCAAGATGAGGGATGGGATAATAACAGGTGATTCTTAAGTAGTCTCGGACATTGCTACAGTATCCCTAGAAAATAAAGGAAGTGATCATAATTGCATTTTGACTCTTTTTATGCAGCACCTCTTAATTGAATTCAATGGATATTCTAATAAAATTTATAGATTTCTTATTGAAATTAATGGTTATACATATGTAATTCATATTAATGCCTACTAGGTATATTATTGTGAAAATGCCTTCCAATGTACCTCTTTCTAGGAAGTACACAATATGTATTGGTCAAGGACATTATCCACAATGTAATGTAACTAACATCCTTCAGGTTTACTCATACCCATATGCTTTAAATCAATTGCAAATATTGTATTAAGTGCATATTATGTATGAGGAGAAGAGGCCGGAATTAGCATATTTTCGACATTACAATGATCACATGGACTATGTGATGCAAAAATGACAATACATGTAACTTTACCTTGTACAGTCCATCATAGGAACATACTCTAGGATAATTTTCATAATAATAATGAAGGCAGTTATAAGGATTCACACTGGAGTCCCGACAATATCCTCTAATGAAGGAACAACCAAGACCTGTATTGGGGACATTATGGGATGGCAAGGTTAACAAAATATGATATTATAAAGAACTATGTTATAGACACACCATTGAGTACGTATTTTGACTCTATCTCCATCATAACCGTGTAATAATACCAATAGCAGAATATTGTTTGTTGTATGTATACTCCGAACTACATTGAAATTTCTTGGAATGGACCAAATTTGTTCAATAACAATAGAACTACTAGTGGGTAGCATGAAATTTCAGAGTACAATGCAAGCCAATATGCTTCTAATGATAACAGGTTAGTTGACTACATCTTGCTGCACATTATCATTCTGGTGTATATTGACCATTATCTGTAGTACTATAGTAAATTAGTTGACATGCTGAGCTTTGATTTGGTATAGGTTCATTGCTGCATAAGAGTATGAGCGATAACACAGCGCTGGATTCGTAAAAAACACATAAAATTGATCAATGTCCAGGGCGTTTCGATTCGAGGATCTTTTTCAACTGGTATAAAACTGACAAGAATAAGAACCACCGTTACTAAAATAGGGAGTGTGACAGGCTGTGATGTAGTGAGGAATGTGTGTGACATCATAATATAATGAATGAGCATAATTAAGTGTGTTCAGAGGAGGGGGTGCCATACGGGACTCAGGTTTCTTCCACAGTCAAGGTTGGAGGACAACTGTTGCTGATGGATGTGGACAGCTTCCATGGTTCTTCTTTTGGAGTAATTTGTCTCTGTTTGTAAGACTTTGGTTTCCTGCCAGTCCACTTTGTGTTGGTTGTTCCATGCGAGTACTGCTATGCCATTCTTTTCATCGTGTCTCTTCACCACTGCTTTGTGCTCGCTAATTCTTTTCTCTAGAGTTCTTTCCGTTTCTCCAATATAGATGCTGTTGCAGTCGCCACATGGTACCTGGTATATGACTCCTTTCTTCTTCCACTCTGGTTGGGGCTCTTTTGTTCGTACTAGGGCTTCCCTGATGGTTCCCTTTAATTTGAAGGTCGTTCTGATACCCAGTTTTCTGCATTTTCTTTCTATTCTCTTACTGACGCCTCTCACATACGGTAAGTGGCGGGACTTGGGATTGTTCATCTCCTGTTCTTCTGATTGGGTGGGTGGGTGGTTTGGGGATGGATGAATACTGAGGTTGCAGTTCACAGTCCGTGTTGGATATCCGTTTGCTCGGAATACCTGTTTTAGATGGTTCAGTTCCCCAGTTAGTCTGGTGGTATGGCATACCTTTTCAGCTCTGGTCCTCAGACACTTCATGATTCCTGACTTGGTCCTCGCATGATCGTACAAATGAATTACCGGCATCAGAATTACATATTCATGCTTACATAATCTTAGCCTCGTGACAGTAACGTGACAGTAATGTGATCTGGAGGACTGCTCTAAGCTTTGAGCATACATAGCTGACAAAATCATATCACTGGATTTACGCCAAACCAGCCGAAAATAGACCGAAGTCTCTATCGGTTGTGGGAGACCGAAGCCCGATTTTGATGGCAACCAGTGATTACCTCCCAGTCATCAAAATCCTCAAAAAAGGGAACCACAGACAGCTGTTTCGCTCTTATTTGAGCTCCTCAGTGTGGCACACCCTGTACATCAAGAGCGAAGCGTATTTATTTATAGTACATTTGAATTGTGGGATCGTGGGTTGTTGGGAATTGTGGAATTGTGGAATCGTGGGTTAGAAATGTCACTGATCATCATGCAGATTGCATGTGACTCACCCACACTACCTGTGCTTAATTGTTTACATAACACCTAAACCACAAAATTCTAGTCGATGCCCTCGAATCTCACATGGCATTATTTTTACCTGTGTAATTGTCTCCCATTCGCCATCTGCCATGGAAGTATGTCACTGCTAATCCCTGTATATAACGAACCAGTTTCTTATGGCCCCTGGAGGCAAATATAAAGATCACCTATCCTTGTAGGGAATCCATAATCTATGTAAAAATCTATGTTTATATACAGTATATAATTTTTCAGTATATAGAGCTGGATTTAAACTCCTCCTAAGCCTTGTTTACAATCAATGCCAAATGTGGCATGTACCATTCCAGGGCACTGGATGAAGAGTGTCTTAGAGGGCGGACAGATATCTATTTGTCATGACTGAGAGGAACACAGCACAGATTCTCTCCTTTAATCAAAGGGTATCATGTTTATCACTTGAGTTTGAGTTAATTTTATTTCATTTCATAATAATCCCACAGGTACAGATCACATGTGTGATTTAACATTATTATTATCCTCCCATCCATAACCTTTTCCAAAGATGTATGGTATAGCTTGTCCATCCAGAGTGGTTTGTGTGACCTCATAGTTGACATCATACCATCCAGAGTCCTTCAATACTGCCAGAGTGAATGGACTCAGTTGAGAGTATGTACTGCACAAGGAGAAAAAGTGAGCTGCCAGTGAGGTCATGAATATACATCATGGTTATTATCATGTTCTAATGTTTCTAAGAGTTTTGCTGATTTTTATATTCTATGTAACTATTAAAGTACCTCTGTAAGTCCTGTGGCATATATACAGACACATTGGTTTGATGTTTACAAGGGCAAAGTCCAAGCTGACAATCAAGCCAAAGTGTCTGTATATCCGCTATAGAGTCCTTTTGGAGGTACTTTAGCAATTTATGTGTAAAATGAAGTTATTATAATATGCTATATCTTATGCAACATTCTTATTACAAATGAAGAAAGAGTTATGTATAATATTATATCTATATATATTATATGTAGTAGTTATGTCCTTCCTAGGTGTGCTGCAGTACACCTAGGAAGGACATAACTAGCTTGCATCCGTTCAAACTGCTGCTGTGTATCGATTTGTTCTATGGATTCTGCCGAATGTGCCGATCTTTTTAGTTTTATAGATCGAATTACCAATTGGGATAATTTTCAACCAGAAGAGTTAAAAGCACAGTTTTTGAAAGTTCTCGAGAACAAATTTCTCCCTTCACGTATATAGATATGAGGAACAGCCTCCACTCCAACACTGCCAAAAGGACAATAAGGAGAACATATCTCCTATAAAATGACGCTTTCCTAACATCTTAGATACTACTAACGATTTTACAGAAACTCCTCTCAGACTTTAGTAAGACTACTGTACTTTCAATTGTTGTGATGCTGTAACTTGAATAAATTGCTATGCTGCGATTATTTTCGGCAAACATATCTCCTGTAGAAGAACAACTAACGATTTAGAGAAACTTTACTAAGGCTACTGTTGTGACACTGGCATTATTGTCGGCGGGTGCGATGGTATAGCTAAGTGACATTAATTAATTGATCGATTCCTATGGTAACTAAGTGACATCAATCAATCGATCAGCAAGTGTGCACATATCACATATATGTGCCCACTTTTGCCTTTGATACGCCTACGCAAAAGGATACAAATATATATATATATATATATATATATATATTTGAGTAATAATTACATCAATTACATGCAAATAGTGTGCTTAATTGTCCAGTTTGTACTCTGATGTGCCTATGCAACATGCTACATGTGTACAGATCTGCATATTAACCTACATAACTACATCTACTGTAGTGGTGTACAGCATGTACGTATCTGAAAATATTTATTTCTTAGTTTGTGATAAGATTTTACCTACCATTTAAAAATAGTTTGTGAAAGAGCTGTATTGATATATTGAATAATTTTGAAAACAAAAACCAAAAACACCGATTACTCAGAGTATACATGTACATTAGCCATTTTTTGACAGAACTGTACACAATACCTTGGGTACTTTGTACTAGTACTGTATGAATATGTACATGCACATACTCACGGATAGAATGCTACTGTCATGATTTCTGGCAACAAGTATTGTCTTTGCCAATGACTATGATGAAAAATGATAACTTAGTTAGTAAAATGTCCAAGCAATGGAAAATCTTCTTTGCTAAACACTTATAGTTACAAAATTTGAAATACATATTGAGTTGGACTGCACATGTGACACATGCATAGAAGTATGTATACATAATATATAGATGCATTATATGGTGTATAACACATGATTATAATAATAATGATTGATTGATAGTACAATATAAACTGTACATCCGTAAGTGTATACATACAAGTGTGCAATTGGGCAACATAATATAACAAAAAATAGTGAGACTATGTTGAATACACTGGATTAAATTACACTGTCACTGATAATAAGCTGACAGTTGGAGTCAATCTCAGATCTGTTGATGAAATGATGCTGGGAAGGTCTGGATCCCCTAAAACACATGATGGTGGAATGGATCAATGAGAAACTGATCTGGCAACGGACAAAATTGATCATTTTGGAATAGCTTTGCGTTTTCTTAATAGCCATTAGGGATGCAAGATCTTGTACAAAGTGGAGGCTTCTTGACTCATTCCACCTTGTATGGAGAAAATGAGGGGTGTGAAGCAGCCATGCTCAATTTCACAGATTCTTTTCACATATGCTCAGTTCTTCTGTCTTACACATCTATCACAGCAGTGGTCAAGGGGGAGGTTACAAAAGCTTTGGGCAAAAAAAGTCGAAAAAAGCCTTTTGCTTACCCCCAGAAACCCATTGCTACAGTGGTACTGGAGACACAGTGCGTCTCTAAAAGCACTCTTATGAAGGGTGAATCCTTGATGTTTGATGGACAGGGCACTAAGCCAGGTTGAGCCACCTTTCTCTTTTAACAGTTTGATGCATTTCTGAAGTGGTTTGGACAGCTTGGTTTGAATGTTTCCGCAGAGTGCTCTTTGCTGTCTATTCTGTTCATTGAGAACTTCTTTTTTCAATTTCATTTGCTGGTCCACAATGTCAGTGGACACGGAAGGACATTGTTGTACAATGTGGACGGTGAGAGGCTTGGAAATCTTCCTTGATGCAGTAAGTTGTGAGAATGGTGTTATAGTGGGATTAGTGATGCCAAGGCCACCCATACTAATATATAGGGCAAGAAGATCTCTTTCCTCCTCTGTGATGGAATAATCCTAACAGAGATGGCAGGAATGAAGGGATTTATGATGGTATCTTTGAGTGGTTGGCAGAGATAACTATCACAGTCGGTGGTTTGCATTAGAAAAGACCATTTGCTGGAAAATCCATGAATGAAAGCGGAATATGCAGCATGGGGTTGACTTCGACCAAATGTGGTCAGTGTGTTGATCTCCGCATTCCATTTTCTAACATGATTAGCGACATAATCATGGGGTGCATGTATTGGAGCCAATGGCAGATCCAAGGTAAGGGCGTCCCTCACTAGCTACCTGGATTCCACTGTCCTTAAAGATTTCTGACGCTTTGGCTGAAAGGCTTTCATCCATGACTAACCAGGTCTTCTGGGGATTTGGTAGGTATCCAAACTTAGGTCCTTCATTAATCAGCCTTGACCACCATTCATAAAGTGCATCCAATGTTCCAGTTGCGGCAGCATCATCAACGTACCATAGTTAGGGTTATGTCTCAAGAAGGTACCTTGTACGGTACCTTCTTGAGACATAACGGTCTTGCCCTGCATGTGTAAACTGGTATCATGCCTGTAGGTATTGATAACAATATTGGCTAAGGAGGGTCACAGCAGTGGTGTTGTTCCTGTTCAAGTTATTAAATGTGTTGGTGGCATCAACAAGCAGTGTGGCTTCGATTTCAGAGGACATAATACTCATTGCATTTACAGCCGCTTCACACCCTCCATCTTAGCCAACTCCAAGTTGTGAAGGACAGACAGCATTTTGTACATCTTCTCGTGTGATACGTAGAGCAGCCTTACATACAATTCTCCTTAACATTGCTCCCAGCCCAATGGGACGAACTCGTGGAGATTTGTTCAGAGCAATAAGGTGTCAAGCTGTAAGGGCAGAGATACCATGTGGATTCATGATTGAATAACATAAATGGACAGAGAGTTTGGCTATGGCATCACAAAGTGGGTTGGAGGCTGGTTGAAATGAGGTGCATAGATGTTCCCCCTTGTTTGGCACCTAGGCCTGATGGACTAGCAGAGCCTTGGGTGTGTAAAATGATATTGCGGATGAATCTCCTGTTCTTTCTTTGAAGATCACAGAGTGAAAATTAATTGTGCTATCATTTGTGATTGCAGAAGGTATTGGAGGCTTCTTTTCTGAACACAGCACAGAACATCAAAAACGGTCTCATTATCATCAATGGAATCGGAGACATTCATTGGTATGCCCTTGTCCTCAGTGGATATCATTCATAGGGCTGATTTGACATTACCTTCATGCATCATTTGTGTTGTAGTAGAACGAGAAGATTGCTGGATAGCTTGACCTACACAGATGAGTTCATCAAATTTGCCCTCTTCCCAAAGGGCTAACCTGCATTTGAGACATTGTGAATGATGTCTCATTTCAGATTTAGAGAAGGGCTTTTGCAGGAGCAATGAAGGCATCATCATAAGGGCCTTGAGGGCTACGGATTCCATACTGGAGCCTTCTGAGTATGCGGATAGTAGTTTGGTCATTTCATTGATGAACTTTTTCCCAAGTGCTCCAGGTGGTACGCTAAAAATCGCTTTTTCCAATAAATGACTTCATCATAGGCACAATTAACGACGTCACAGAACATGCAATGTGCCATCTAGATTGCCCCCAAAAAAATCAGGCGAGGGCATTGGCTGCAATGTAGGTAGACTGGTTGGTGTGTTGTCTTGGTTATTCACGATTTTAGAATGTCAAATGTTACTTCTATATAACACAAACTTATGAATGTCAAGCAGCAAATGCATTTATTTCTGTGCACTCTATATGACCAATCCATATACCTACCTACGATATTGGTAAAAAGGAATTCCACTCAAGTTTTGACAACCAAAGTGAGACTTTGCAATTTCAACAACCTATACATGTGATGACAAAACAGTGGGTAGAGACACCAACCAGTACATATTGCCACACTGAATCATAAATATCATAGGTACCATCCATGATAAATATCACACAAAGGGCCAAATACTCCTAAATATACCCCAGAACTAAGCCTGAGATATATAATACTTGCATGGTTTGTGCATTTTGGTCATCTTGATGACATTCTCAGATGCAAAGCAATGCAAATGCAATGATTTCTAAATGTCCACTATGGTGTTCATCTTGGAAAATGTTAACAATGTATAAAACTGACGAAAAATGACAAAAAAATCAATAAAATCAATTCCATTAGTCTACCCTATTTATATGTGATGAATTATGATTAGTTTTATTACATATTTGATATATATTTTTCAATTAGTTATATCTATGCATAGTTCCTATGTGGTATAATATGGGCTGGCTCTCCTGGAAAATTGTGTGATACACTGGAATTAGTTAAACAAATTTAGAAAGAGTTTCTGCAAATTGTTTCTTTAGTCAGAATGAAAGGTATACTAATAATAATAATATTATATAGGCAGGAGAGAAAATCAGTTTCACAAATCAAGAGAGTATATAAACCTACAGCTTTTAACTAAGCTCAATTCAATGCTACAAGTCTTAGAGAGAGACCCAAAACAAGCAATACAAATCAAATACAGTCACATTAATTATGATAACAATAAAAAATCACAGTTTTCAGTATCATATACTCACAGTAGGGAGAACCAAGCTATTGATTCTTTGCTGATACGAATACTGATTGAAAATGCTCTCTGTCCCCCAAAGTGCTTGAGGACCACCAGTTTCATTCCTAAAACTGAAGAGGTTCTCATGATAATAGACTACATTCATCTCCATTCAGCACGATAATATTCAAAATTGAAGTTTCTGGACTTATGTAAACAGGAGGAATATTTCATCGCTCATTTCTTTGCCATAATAGCTGGTAGGTATCTGTTTCTCTGAGTTACTTTTCTACTAAAACCAAGTGTTTGTATCAGTTTTTATAATACATATTTGTGGTTGTCACAGACATTGGATATTTACGAAATGATAAATGACAATACTATTTTGAATAATGATGAATTTGGAAAACCAGTTGTCGTTAGCTACAATGACAGTTATTTGTTATGAATAGTATCCACAATACATACTGCATGTACATTATACCGCAATTGGTGTCATAAATAACTCACTACTTGAAGAGTTCCACTGAGAATCCCAAGATATGTAGTAAGTCATGAATGAAGATCCTCTTTCCCTCCTCCAGTGCCTGAGCAGTTGACTTGCCTCGCAATTCCCTAATTGTGAACTGAGAGAAAGGCACATGAAAGATAAAAGGATAAATTGTAACACAAATAAAATTGGAAGATTGGTCCATGGTGCATGTATTTTCAGTGAATCAAGCAGTTGAACCTTGGTCTTTGTACCTGTCTTATGAATGCAGAAAATCTAGCAGTCAAACTGATAGTACAGACAAGAGATATCCATAGCTCATCCCATCTAGGACAATAATAGACCATAAATATTATATTCCTCTATTATTATCATAGGCGAAAAGTAGGATGCAATGTGTGATAACCAAATGTTAGTAGATCCAATATCCCAGGGACTGCCAGGTGAAAGCGTGCCAATCGTGTTACTGGTATCATCAAGCATCACAAAGACATTTATTCATATAACACACTCTATTTATGAGATATGCCATTTTACTAGCATGGTTTATAATTTATTACTGACATAGACTCATTTCCGGTGTTCTTAAAAGATTATGTAATGGTTTATTACATTATTCTCTTGCATATGTACATGTCCTTTATAGCAGCATTATAGAATATGGATAATCCTATCTAACATGTGCCAACTATACCTCATCAGATTGAAGTTTCAAATCTTCAAGATACACTGATAATAAACAACTAAAAGCTAGTCCCACCATCAATCATATGCGGCCAAGTACCTATCAGAGACAAATATTACGTGCTCTGAAAAGTTCTCTGAATAACATGTGAATTTGGTTTCCTTTCTGTATGGCACTGATAATCTTAGATCTTATGTTAGAACACCAAGATTGTGAAACAGGTTACATGGAATAGTGTACTTGTCCTTTATGTTATATTACTAATGAGATACATTGTACCTACATTTCTTACAAATAATGGCTAAATTGGGCTTGTGATCCAATAGATCAAAAAATAAACTCGGCTCCAAGATAAATGACTGATTGCATTTCTCACAATACAAATCACCAGTGAATAAACTCACATAAGGACAGATGTTGATGTAACCCACGACAGGACGATAGTTGAGCTCTGGATCCAACATACAGTGAGAACCATATGATAAGCGATCAATGCTAGAGTCTCTATGAAAAAATTGCTGACGCTGATAGCAATAACGATCAGATTCTGCATTATGAGTAAGAAACCAGCCCCATGCAACTTTTAAAATTACATTATCATGGTATGTGTATAGTTTAGATAATGTGTACCTGATTCATGTGCTGTCACATAAATCAACAAATCAGTGTCTGAGACGCCAACTCCATTGGGACCATCCGGTTGACAAATAGAGTTCTTGCAAACAGTATGCATCCCAATATGTTCCTTAGGAATAGTCACAAACTGACCACAAGAGAAAGTGCTCAACAGACTTCCACAATTACACTCTGACCCACATGCACTGCTAATAGAGGAACAGTTTGGTCTCAGTCTGAGGTTCTCCTTCAATCTCTGCACTCGGACAGCTCTCTGTAGGTAGTTGGCAGCCATGTTCAGTGATTCCTTTAAAGTTTCATTCCAGACAGTTTGGAAGGAAGCACTTTGACTGATGTTTTTAGTAACATAATGGAATTTTATCCGAATTGGTTCAAATGATGGTGTCTGTCGTTTCTTTCGTTCCATTGGTTGATCTAGAGGTACAATTTGGGTCTTTTTAGCAAGCTATAGTAGGATGGATACATAATGATAAAGGTTAATCAAACAAACCAATAACAGTTAGTAAAAATACAGTCCCTATAATCTCAAGTACACTGTTCATGGATATTTGATGAAGATTATCGACATCCTTCATTACTTTTGGAATTACATGTAATCATATATATTGCATTCAAACTTTTGTCTTCTAAAGAGACATGTTAATTATAGATTCACTTTCAACTTACTTCATCATGAACACATCCAAAGTCAGAGTCATCTTGATGTCCATCTGTGTCTGGATCATCCTTAATAGGGAGGTTATCTGCATGGCATTCCAGGAGAACAAAGACCACACAGACTAGTGCCTGGACTAGACATGCTGTTTGCCAGGCCATGTCTTCCAACACCTCACGTAAGTCCTTGTATCGACACAGCTACCCCAATGTGGTAGTCACTTTTATAGGCAACTGAATAAATATATTCATTGTTTCTGACCAAACTGTATTATAATAAGACCATCTTGAAAGGTTTCTGGGAAACATGGGCTAGACTACCTACATAGTACTGTACTGGTATGGCATGTATGTGTAGGTACTGTAACATTTAAGTGATGGGTTATAACCTGTTTCTAAACCGATGCATAAAAAGTACAGATGCCGAAAACAAAGCTCATTTGAATTTTGTGGAATTAAATACGTGAATACCTACGTATGTGCCAACACAGCCAAATCAGTGCATTTCTTCTTTTATTGATCGTGATTGTCTAATTAATCAGGTTTCCTGGGACAAGTTCTAACTATTCCCCTGTAGGTATATTATGTATGTAGTGTCATATCATTGACTTATTAACCAGGATGCGAGTGCATATTCATTAGTGCATATGAAAGCATAATACGTATGTATGACTGTGTTTGTGTGTGTGTGCGTGTGTGCGTGTGGTGTGTGTATGTGTGTGTGTGGGTGGGTGTATGTGTATGTGTGTGTGTGTGTGTGTGTGTGTGTGTGTGTGTGTGTGTGTGTGTGTGTGTGTGTGTGTAAGCGTGTGTATGTGTGTGTGTGTGTGTGTGTGTGTGTGTGTGTGTGGGTGTAAGCATGTGTGTGTGTGTGTGTGTGTGTGTGTGTGTGTGTGTGTGTGTGTGTGTGTGTGTGTGTGTGTGTGTGCATGTTGAGTTTGTACCGTATAGCGGGAAATATTCGCGGGACAAAATTTTCACGGATTTCGCAGTTTGCCTAACATCCGCGAAAATTTTATCTGCGAATTAGGCGTTTTTAGGCGTAGGCGGAAATTTTAACTGGATTTAGATGTTGGTGCAAGGGCTATCGGTTTGAATCAATGTAATGCACACTACTCGAGGTGGTCCAAGTTTGTTGATTCATGCACAGTCCATTAGTTAAGTGAATTAGTAGATGTCAGTAAACAAGTCACATGTATGGCTCGTAACTAAGGAACCAGGTGGGAACCTGATCTGCTCTGGTAACTCTACTCTTTGATCGTTAATGGGATATAACTGTTTACGGGGGTTTCTAGTCCAATTAACAGGTGCTCATTGATCACACAGGCACACAGTCCTATCCTTGTCATCTGAAGTTGCACACAGTACAATATTATACGCTCCTGTCAAAACAGGTATCTGATACTGTTTTACGTATATTGGAACTGTGTGTCTGTTGATCAATTATGTTGTACTGAGGATAATTTAACTGTAAACTGATAGTAAACATTATTATTAGTGACAACATATACCCCCATATTCAAGAGTATCTTATGATGGATCAGATATAATCATATACATATCATGGTGCATGAGCCGATTGGTGTATTATATACCTTACTTATATCAACAAGACATACAGTAAGTCTGTTTCCTGTGACAGTGTCAATGCAAGTAAGTGAGGGTGCATGGGATGTTGTTCTATTGTCCATTCATTGTGTACATTTTTGCATGCGTAGGTATGTGTGCTAGTGTTGGTGTGCAAGTGTCTGGTATTGGGAGAGAGCTGTCAGTGTACTAATTACCATTGATTGTATAATGAAAGGCTTACTACAGGGAGTAATTACACTCCTGAGATGATAACATTAATTTTTATCTATTGCAATAATATTTAGGTCAGTGGAAGTATTTGAAGTGTTAGTGGATTTATTTGGTTGCTGAGAAGTAGTCTAATATAATTATGAACCAATGCAGTCCAAACAGTGTAATGCACACTCCTTGAGGTGGTCTAAGTTTGCTGATGCATGCACAGTCCATTAGTTAAGTGAATTAGTAGAGGCAGTAAACAAGTCACATGTATGGCCTCAGTATAGCTTATAGGTTTCTTGTCTGTTTGGCAAGTAGTCAACATTAACAAACACAATAGTATTGTATCCCTGTCATCTGAACATGCATGATATATTAATATTATGTCATGTCTTGTAGTGGGATATGTTGACATAACTTTAACATCTAGCTTTGTTGTCCTTTCACATGTAGCTTTGTTCTCCTTCGAGTTCAGTTTGAAGCCTCTGAAGCACTCACAGCTGAATGTCCCAACCTCACTGACACACATGATAGAAAGGGGATCGAAGATTGGAAGTGCGACAGCATAGCCATAGGTAGAAATTATATATAAATTATCATACACACACAAACACACACATTCACACAATATAGTACATATAACCCATTATGCATGTTACCTATATTGTGTTAAATTCCTGCCGTGCCGCTTGAAATGTTGGCAGACTGGACAGTTCAGGATACTGTTGAGAAATGCTCGTGTTGTGATTTTGTCAGCTACCACAATAAGACTGTAAGTCAGGATTAATGCATGAGATACTGAATATATGGAGGACGATAATAAAATAGACTATACTACTGTCTACCAAGCTGCAGGGTGAATTTTGTGGACAATCTAGTGCAATACTAAATAAATGATGACGTCACGAACACGTGACCGAGAACCCAAAGAAAAATGGCTTACAAGATGCCGCCAGGTAGTTTCTCATTAATCATGTTGAATCGCAAACGAACAAGAGTTGTTTGAGTTCGAGATTGGTTACGGATCATCCCTGTCCATTTTATCCTGATGATGGTGGTGATGGTGTCCTTTGATTCGTCTGTCTTTTACGTACTTCGTGTCAATTTAATTGAGAATGGCGGTGGTAACCATGGCCGATCAACCAGCGGATATACCCAACGCGGGCGGTGCTAACGATACTCGCTCTTGTACGCCGCCTGCCCCTGTCTTCCTCTGAGACAGCAACCAGCAAGGTGAATGATGGGCAGTTTGTATGTATTAGATATTGTCTACAGAGTGTGCTGTATAGTTGACATTGTGTACAGAGTGCATGAAACATTGTATGAGGAGTATGCTGTCGACATGGTAATGATCGATCGATCGCAAAATAAGTTAATATTTCTCGCCAATATTTCATCCTATTTGATGGTGTGTCAGTGTTAAATTTCAGATCGAGGACATTGCTGAGATGCAAAAATTCATCCTACCAACCAGAAAGTATCCTGCCTTTTTTGAATACCACAGAAGTAAATTTTGCTGCCACATATTAATACCATAGGAAATATATGGTATGTAGGTACATCCATGGGAAAATGTTGTCCAATGTGCCTTATGTATGTATGGTGTGTGTGGAAATTGTGGCAAATTCTGGTAGAGACTTCATGCAAGCAAGAGGACCCCTTAGACGTTGATCAGAAAGGGAGTATTTCAATAGTACTTTAATGTGTGTGTGTGTGTGTGTGTGTGTGTGTGTGTGTGTGTGTGTGTGTGTGTGTGTGTGTGTGTGCGTGCATGTTATGCTTAGGTGTGGGTGTTCATTTGTGGATGAGTGTCCATGTGCATAATTGTGTGGATGTGAAGTGCTCACAGGTATCCTTGTTGTGGTGTACAAACATTGACACTGCCTCTTTGTCTCCAGTGGGAAACTCTGGCAGCATTGTTTTGGTCATGAAGCTCCAAAAGCCAGGAAAGTCCAACGTGTAAATCATTATTGTACTCACCCAGTAACAGGAGCACTGCCATCGGAGCTATATATTATATATGGCGTGCATTAAATTTATTGTTATGTAGTGCAATATGGGTATATCATTATATTATTTTGTTAATAGTAGTATGGGTTTTAATGTATGTTTATGTGTAGTACGATCATTGCAAATTAAAAATAATTATTGGGAAGGAATGATTATTAGAGGAATAACATTGAGTAAAGCAACAATCATAATACATGCCAATGACTTACATAATGTGCATATCATTATCAGGGTTCCCCCAAAGGGGGGTACCAGGGCGCTCCCCCCCCCCCCCCCTTTATTTTCTGTTCTGTGACAACAATTGTTTTGTTAGAATAAAGATTTATAATATTATTGTGTTAAGTGTTAAAGCAATATTGATAATTACACATCAAAACATTCATAGTGACCCACTCCCCCCTTTATTTTTTTCTTGGGGATTATCATTCAATTTAGTAATTAAGTACAACAGTTATGTATGACATTTCAATGCATAATGTCCACTGTGACAAACTTTAAACTATCAATATTTAAATATATTTATGTGCACCTCTAGCTCCCTCTGCCACGTGTATACATTACACACAGTAAAGTCCATCAGCAATCTTCCATGCCATTGCTATGTTATTTGACTTTGTGTGCAAAGACCTTGTTTTTGACAACCACATCTACATCTGCCTCAAACGATAGTGTGACCTCCTCGCTTTCTAAATGCTTCCAACACCTCTGTTATGTACATGCAATAATTTAGTTTTTACTGTATAGTTCTACTGTCCCTTAATTTAAGGACCACTATCAGCACTAGCAATATGTAATAAGATGGAATGAAAGGCATTGTTAATGAATTCATATCCACACTAAGATATCCAGTATGTACTATACCATGGAGTGTGTCCAGTATGTACTACACCACGGAGTGTGTCCAGTATGTACTACACCACGGAGTGTGTCCAGTATGTACTATACCATGGAGTGTGTCCAGTATGTACTATACCATGGAGTGTGTCCAATATGTACTACACCACGGAGTGTGTTCATTATGTACTATACCATGGAGTGTGTCCATTGTGTACTATACCATGGAGTGTGTCCAGATTGTACTATACCATGGAGTGTGTCCAATATGTACTATACCAATGTATGTACTATCCTGCATGTAATATATCGTTGACTTTATAATGATTGAATGTCTTACTACATAGAGTAATTACACTCTGAGATGATAACATTTGTGTATGGCAACAATATGCAGGTCAGAGTAAGCATTTGAAGCCAAAATGTTAATGGATTTACTTGGTTACTGAGAGGTAGTCTAATGTAATTATGAGGTCCAAACAGTGTAATACACACTCCTTGAAGTGGACTAAGTTTGCTGATGCATGCACAGTCCATTAGTTAAGTGAATTAGTAGATGTCAGTAAACAAGTCCCATATATGGCCTCAGTATAGCTTACAGGTTTCTTGTCTGCTTAGCAAGTGGTCAATAATAACATACACCTGCACAAGATGCCGGGCTACTCAGTAGGGCAAAAATTTGATAGCGTGAGAATGATTTCTGGTTACAACCAACTAAATTACTGACTGTTTGAGAACAAAACAGACGAAAGACGAAGACAAAAAGGGAGCTTCTCAATAATGATATTGAATCGCAAACAAACAGTAGTTGTTTGAGTCGAGATTGAGTGTGGATCATTCCTGTCCGTTACACCCTGATGATGATATTCTTTGGTTCATTTGTTTTTTATGTACCTCATGTCAACTTTATTGAGAATGGTGGTGGTAACCATGGCTGACCAGCCAGTGGATATACCCAACGCGGACGGTGCTAACAATACTCACTTTTGTACGCCCCCTCCCCCTGTCTTCCTCTGAGACAGCAACCAGCAAGATGAATGATGGGCAGTGTGTGTGTACTAGATATTGTCTACAGAGTGTGCTGCAGACAGTTGTAAACTTGACATTGTGTACGGAGTTAGTCTGACTTAGCCCAGACCCTTCCGGCCTCCATTTTATTATGGCGCGGAAAGGGTCTTGTACATTTCCTATACCTGGCTTATTCTGCCCACGTTCTCTGCAAAGTGTGAAGATCATAAATTAACACCCACAAAGTGTTACTATCAAATGTGTGATGTTAATTTTGCAATTTTGACATGAGTATTTCCCAAATTCCCATTAAATGAAGCGTGTTTTCTGAGGTCAAAAATATCATTTTTTGCACATGCATCTTCCTTAACACGTTGCAAGGCACGGTCATCATACTGAGGATTGCCTAAATATTCGGCACGTGGAAGAAATCGTGCCGTATGGTCAATCATGAGAGAGACCAATGGCCTTACAAATCAATGAAATCAACTTTGCTCTTGTGTATCCTCTAAGGCGATCGAGCACACTAGTAGTCCATAAATAAGTGACTTCCCAAACCAGTCGGCAATGATGCAAGGACATTTCCAGAGACAAAACGTTCAATTGCTTGTTCAGTTCAGCTCAAATCAGTTCTTCTATCAAGCACTGGTATCCGTGATCATTCATAGACACTTCGATTGTAACAACAAGCAGTGAAATTGTCTAGGGTTAGTGTCACATTAATAATTCATGCCCCCGAAATTCCAGGGGTATTGAACATTGTCACCTGCGAAATGTACCAGACCCGTTCCGCACCATGATAAAATGGAGGCCGGATGTGTCCGGGCTTTGTCAGACTAGTACGGAGTGTGCTGTCAACATGGCAATAATAAGCCCATCCTAAAATTTACCTAACTAAAGTCAAAATTTCTCAACAATATTAAATTTTCATCCTATTTGATAGAGTGTTTGTGCTAAATTTTATGCCTAGGACATTCTTGAGATGCAAAAATTCATTCTACCAACCAGGAAGTACCCTGCTTTTGAACACCATAGAAATAAATTTTGCTACCACATATTAATATTATATCTATGGGAAAATGTTGTCCACTTTTTTGTATGTATGTATGGTGTGTATGGGAGTGTGTGTGTGTGTGTGTGTGTGTGTGTGTGTGTGTGTGTGTGTGTGTGTGTGTGTGTTTGGGTGCAAGTATTTGGTAGTTTGGGTGTATGTGTGCACGCATGTGTTACAATTTCATGGACGTATTCATGGAAAAGAATTATCCGTAAAAGGTGTGTATGTGCGCACACGCTCACGTGTGTGTGTCAGTGCGTGTGTGTGTGGATTTGCAGTGTGTGTGTGTGTGTGTGTGTGTGTGTGTGTGTGTGTGTGTGTGTAAGAATAAATACTTATTACTTTCAATAATACGCTTTAGATGATACGGAAGTGATCAAGGGCAAAACATAGTTCTTGGAGTCTCTGTGCATCTCTCATCTGTCTCATGTACGTTTTACAACTCTACTCCAACAATGGCTTATAACCATAATTTTTATTCTTATTAGATGGGTTGAAATCTGTCCACTTTGCTGGTGTCCTCGATAACACAACTGTGAGGTATCACCAGGAGAATCCAATGATACCATATTTAAAGGTTGGTGACTTCTGTATGTGTATGTTAGTTCATGTTGAACCTTAGACTACTGTCAATATTAATATTATTCTTATTTCTTTTGTGTCCATTCAGACCTATAGTTTCCATCATGCCATTGGGCTCACATAGACTCCTCTACGTTTTGGGGGTAACCCCATCTGCATATTTTAGTATCTGAGTAGATCTGAAAAAGGCCCTCTTGATGAAAATACATATGTAATCCTGTTGCATAATTCCAAATTCTGGAGATGCACTGTACCACAGTTGGTGCAGATGACAAAAGTGGATATACTGATGTACAAGACCAGTGAAGAGAAATGGAATAATTGTTTTGAGTTGGGAAATTGGTCACTTGTACGTTGAATGACATGAAAACCATAGTTAGTGAAAATATATATCAAGTATGACACCATAGTCATGTTCTAGAAGTGCTATTCCAGGGTATCACTGTTCAGATAATTGTCCCTTACAGCCACTGTGGATTGTCTGCTAGTATGGATACGTGCAATGTGTCTGTATGATACATGAAAAGATATATAGTGATTTAAGTGCAAAAATCTTACTCCTAGTCTGTCTGGTCTGCTCTACACTTGGCACTAATGGCATTAAAACATTTCCACCTGGATTTCTAATGGGATGGAAATGAAAGGAAAGGCACTTTCACAGTACAGTCAAAGCAAAATACTCTGTAGAGTCACTCGCAGTATTCTGCTGAAACCAGTTGTAAATCATTTTTTTATAGTTGTAGGACTATTATTTAACACATCTATAGCAATAGTCAAACAATTCACAAGTAAATCATCCGTGTAACGTTTCACCCAACACGGGCTTCTTCTTTGTGATGGGTGAAACATTACACAAATGATTTATGATTGAATGATTGAAAAAATTGTCTGAATATTTGCTATACTATTAGACGTGTTAAACAATAGTCCTACAACTATAAAGAAATACACCCAACATGTCTAACAACTTTCACATGCTCAATTGTAAATCATGTCAATAACCACTTAAGTGTATGAGTTATGAGCAAATGGAAAGCCCTTAGTCCCATTATAGTAGACAAGCTGAATCTCAACCACAACTCATGTACGTACACTAGCTCATCATATTGTATGTGTACTTGTTTGTTCATGTTTATTCTTATAGCTGATATTGGACGTGATTTGTGTGAAGGCATAAATGTTGCCATATCTTGATCTAATGCATGCTGCTTGAAATATTGATAAATTTGCACCCAAAACGTGCCACTTAAAGTGTGCAATGATAGAGTGTACTATACCCCCATGGGAAACTTGTTGTCTCTGTAGAAATCACCAGTCCGGGAGTTGAATGAGATTCCCAACAGCACACCGTATGAAGAATACACCTATAAGCAGCTCAAGCATTGGTTTCGGAGCGGTACATGGTCTGTTACTGTATCTATAAGTGTACAAGATAGTGAGAGTTTACTGGTCAATGCTGCTGAAACTCCTGAAGAATAGCAACCCATTGTATATTTACTGAGGCTGGAAGCACTTGTTCTTATGCAAACATTGATATTATTGATATTATTAGTATTATTAGACTCTTGACCTCTTAACCTATTAGTGCACAAATTGTAGAATTAGTTGTCAAGTACATATTGTATATTGTATATATCTTAAAGTCACATGTACACATCCATTTTCTGCTGTTCATGATGGTTAAGTACTATTGATTCTAAAATTCTTGATGATCATGTATAATTACATAGAATAGCCATTCATTGCATTCTGTGTAAGGCAGGAAATTCCTTCTAGTCCATTGACACCTTCCCACTTCCTAAGTACATGTCAAGTGGAAGTGCACCAATAAGGGATATTTCCGATATTCCACTAACTGCTAAAATGGGACCAATGTGGGCCAATACTGATACCCAATCTGATATTTCACACACACTATCAGTAGTGTATACGTTCATGTTGGATTCTTCACTATTCATACTCCAGGCCACCTAGTGAACATATAACTTGTATGTTTGATTGTTTAATTTGTAATAATGATCCAAAGGAAACAAAAATTATCAATGTCTTTATAATCCGACTGGTGCTATATAATATTATGGACCGTTATCGTCGTTTTGTAGGGTCAAGTGTTCACAGCTACATAATATGTGGACTATAATTAACATGGCATATGCATATGTGTGCTTAACAATCCTCTGTCTAATGA